>CANSZD010000113.1:0-101415 GCA_947648045.1 Beta corolliflora | reverse complement strand
TTGAAGGCTCGGATTACTTTCTCTTACTTCTTACCGGACGAAGTAGTGGTTGAGGTAATTGCTCGAGTCTCGGCCTTTTTGGGGTTGCTCTTCTTTGGTTGAGCGACCTCTTCGAACTTCTTGGACTCGGGGTGCTTTGCCTCGGCACATACTTCGATGGCGTGTATGAACGCTTCGGCTTCCTTTAAAGCTTGGCGAGAGTGGTGATTTTCTTCTTCACCGGTCGAGCATAAAACTTCTGGCCTTAGTCCCACGATAAAGGCGTCGAAGGCCCACACCACATTGAGATCTTGAATGCGAAGGGCTTAGATAAATCTTTTAATAAAACTTGAGGGCTTCCTTGGGTCCTTGGGCGACTTTACCCCAGTGCGTGCTTGTTTTACATTCTTGCGTAGTTGACAGCAAAGTGACTAGTGAATAGGTAAATGAGCTCTATAAAATTGTTGGCCGAATTAGGGGGAGATTGTTAAACCACTTAGAGCTACTCCTTTCGAGTAGGCGGGAAGTCTTACACCATGTAGCATCGTCCTTTGCTTGGACGTACATCGTGCTTATAGCGGATAGGTCATCGTTTGGATCGGTAGTTCCATCGAAGGGCTTTATGGTAGGAGAACGGGGTCGGCCACTTGATCCAGGAGGGCTCCAGATTTGTCCCCTCGATGGGTATGAACTCCTTTCTTTGTTCTTTCAACACGAGGGTCGAGATGAAGTGTTTGCGGGGATGGGCCCTTTATAAACCATGGGCTAAACCACGTTTTTCTTGTCTTGGACGAGCAAGAGAAAGGCCGGACTTCTTCCTTACATTGCGGGCGGTATCCTCGAAAGGAGGGTATCTCGAAGTGCGGTGTAGACCCTGTGGCCAGGCCGTTGTAATCTTTGCGGCTTTCTTTGCCTCGAGGTATTCCACAGCATCGGTTTCCATTCGGTGCCCATTTGGACGAACATTATCACAGGTCCCTAACCACCGGGTTCCGATCAATCTTCCTTGGCTGCTCACTAACTTCTTCTTTTGCTTTTCTCATTTGTTCTCCTAGAGGGTTCTTGACGAAGCAGTCGACTTGGACTCAGGACGGTTCTCTGGGAAACGCCCCCTTAGAAAGGAATTGGATTGCTAGGCTGCGCTCACGGTTTATACGAAAAAACGGCATGTTGCTCTTGATACATTCTGGGCGGCTAGCTTTGCCATCTTAGTCGGAAAATCATTGAAGCGTTCTCGAGATGGGCGGCGATCCCTTGGAGCGTTCAAGATTCTCTGTATAACATGTACTTGGCTTTGTCCGGGGACATTGATGATGGACGGAAGCTTATCCCTTCCTCGGCGGTCTCTCATGGTCTCTTTGTATCTTCGACATTGATCGAAAACTTTGATTTCTAGCCATGTTGGACGATTGTGATCGATCATCGTTGCGTCTCCCCACGAGACGGCGCCGAAATGTTTGAGTACGCTTGTCTGCCTAAGTAAGCTATGCGTCTCAGCCTCCTTGTCCAGCGAGTAAACCAATTTCCCTTAGATGTTTTTCACTTGGAAACTTGTGCAACAATGTTTGAATGCGCTTCGTCCTAACATCGAGGTTTGTTCCCGAACACCAAAAAGGGACCCACCACAGGTTTGGGTGGTGGTTCCCCCTCAGAAGCTTAAGTCGGATATCGGGAGTTGGAAGGAAAAAGTAGAGTTAGAGAGAGAAAGTGAGAGAGTATTTTTACGAGTAAGTTTCCATTTGTTTGCATTGATGATCTTTCTCCGATTTCGGGGTATTTATAGTGTTTGTAGTATGGTTGCTATCCTTAAAAGTTGCCCTAGAATAGTGGCACCTAATTGGCTAGGCAATCAAACTATGACACATGGTTGGATAGGATTTGTGAGGGTTTATCAATTAATCACTGCGACCACCTTTAAGGATTTGGGCTCACGGCTAACCTTTGGGCCGAAAGGTGAGTCCTTTCCCCCAATGGGTACAACCCAATGGTTAAGTCTTTTTTTCCTTTATTTTCTACGAGATGACACGTGTACGACCACAGTGGACCCAAGTGTCTCTAAAGGAAGCCCGTAGATTTTTTTAGGCTACAACAACGATAATAAACTATTGAATAATAATAATAAATAAGAATTAAAAAAAAGAATTAGCAATGACAAATATTATTGAAATGTGTACTTCTTAGGCTTGAATTATCATTTTCAATATAATTAGCAAAATCATATAGAAAAAAAAAAGAATTAGCAAAATAATAATTAGCAATATTAAAATAATAATAATAATATTAATAGTAATAATGATTGTTGTAGCCTAAAATCTACGGTTCCTTTGGCGACACTTGGGCTCATCGGGCGGTACACGTGTCCTCTCCCAATAAGTAGAGGATGAAGGTCTAACCCTTGTGTAAGATTCGGTTGGGAGGAAAAGACTTTATCTTTACGGCCCACGGTTGGTCGGCCCGACCTTTGGAGGTGGCTATTAGTGAGTGGTTGATAATCCTTCACAAATCATGGCTCCCACGTGTCATGATGAGATTCCTTAGCGATCGGATGTCTCTATTCTAGGGTTGATTTTAAGGTTAGTTTGTCATCTTGCTATCACTATAAATACCCCAGAAATCGGGAGAAAGAGAATTGATAAACGAGTCTGCAAAGTTACTACGTAAAACTACTCTCTTACTTTCTCTCTCTATCTACTACTTTCTCTTACAACTCCGATATACGAGTTAAGCCGGAGGGGAACCACCACCCAAATCTCGGGGGTGGGTCCGTTTTTACGAGTTCGGGAGTGAAGCTCGAGGCTTGGACTAGGTTGATTCGGACATTTATTGCCTGAAGTCTCAACGAAGAACATCTAAGGGATACTAGTTTTACTTGCTAGGCAAAGCCTGTCTACGGCTTACTTTGTTAGACGAGGGGACAAAACATTTGGCGCCGTACGCCGAGGAAACAGCAGCGATGGCGGATTGTCGTCGTCCCGACATTGCCCGGCAAAGTCTTCGGGTTAATGTCGAAGACACCGTAGAACACGAGAGACGCCTCGAGGAAGGGATAGACCCCGTCCATCGTCCATATTCTTGGACCCGAAGCCATCGGCTTTGTCATTGAGAGAATCTTGAGCGTCCGGTGGCTAGCTGCCCATCCAGAAACGCCTTAAATGACTTCCAGGGCAAAGATGGCGTCGATCGTCCGGGAACAGAATCAAGAAGCGGCATCTTTGTTTTTCCGTCTTAACCACTGAGCCGTCCATCAGCAATCGAAGCTCCTCCTAGGGGGCGTTCCCGAAGAATCGTCCGGGTCTAGTCGACTTGTTCGTCGGGAACCTTCCAGGAGGACGGCCGGAGAAACGGCCGGAAGGCGGTGAACGGCGAAGGAAGATGGGTGGAACACAGGTGGTTAGGACCCGGGATCGAGGCTCGTCCAGTGGGCATCGAATGGAAGCGAGATCCGAGAGAATACCTAGAGCGAAGAAGGCTTCTTGCATTGCGGCGATCGGCGACCGGGGTCTACACCATACTTGAGGGACCCTCCTTTGAGGTTGCCCGACCCGAACGGAAGGACGAGGTTTAAGCCTCTCTCTTGCCCCCGAAGAGAGAAAGGGCGGTGATTCGGCCCATGGCTTATAGGCGGCGGCCCTTGCAAGCACTTCATCGATCTGTGATAAAGGAATATCGTAAGGAGTTCGTACCCATTGAGGACGAGATGGGAGCTCTCGGATTAACTCGCCTACTCCCTTCTCGGCCGGGATCATGGAGCGCCCCCGTTCCCAAAGTTTAAACTTCCTACTTATAGAGCCTTTTGATGGAACAGCCGTCCAGGCGATCACCTATGCGCTTACGAGCATCGGATGTACGTCGAGGAGGAGATGATGCTACACAGTGTAAGAACTTCCCAGCCCGACTACGAAGGGAGTAGCTCGAAGTGGTTTAACAATCTTCCACCCAATTCGATCAAACAATTTCACCGAACTCGGTTTCTTATTTACTAGTCACTTTGTTGCTAATAGCGAGAGCAAAAAACAAGCATGCACTTGGGAAAGGTCGTCCCGAGGACCTAAAGAGGCTCTTAGAAGTTTTGTTAAGAGATTGAATCTGGAATCCCTTGATTGAGATCTCAATGCCGGGGTGGCCTTTGACGCCTTTATCGTGGGACTAAGGCCATGAAGTTTTAAGTTCGATCTCGTTAAGAAGAAAATCAATACTCTTCTTTGAGGCTTTAAAGGAAGCGGAAGCTTTTATTCATGCTTCTTGAAGTATGTGTCGAGGCGAAGCACCCGACTCTACAGAAGCTTGAAGAGGTTTCCCGGCCAAAAAGGCTGACCCCAAAAGGCGAGACTTGGGCCATAGCCTCTACCACTACTTCATCCGAGAAGAAGCAAAGGAAAGCATACGAGCCTTCTTCATCCAACTGCAGTCAATTCGGCAAGGGACCCGATACTCCATTCTCATGGAGATAAAAGATCGATATGAGTTGAAAGCTCAGTAGAGATGAAGACTCCTTACGAGAAATAGAGACGAAGCGAAGTATTGTCACTTTCACAAGGGCTGCGGCCATGAAACCCTTGAATGTAAGCACCTTAAGAGGGCTTTGGAAGATCTAGCCCGTAAAGGAAAGATGAACTCATACTTACCCCGAGGGGAAAGAAGTTTCGGAGGAGAGGCGATTGGAAGACTAAGAAGAAGGAGAGTGAGAGCCCGAGACGAGGATGTTGTTCTCGTAATTTCGGAGGATTTCTTTGTTGGAGGACCCCAATAGAGGGTGCAAAAACTACCTTAGGGAGCTTGGTCGAAGTCTTGTTGGTGGTCAGGACAAAGGCGAGCCCTTCCCAAGGTGGTGGTCGGTGAGCAAGATCGGGGCAAGGCGAGGACTCCCCTGATGATCCTTTGGTTGTGGAAATGAAGATAGCAAATCTAAGGGTAAGAAGGATTCTAATTGATCTAGGAAGTTCGACGGATATCATTAGTGCGGTGTTTGTCAGATTGAGGTTTGGCGAAAGGAACTTGGTTTTCGTCCATTATCCCATCATAGGGTTTGGGGGAGGAGTCATCCATCCCATGGGAACGATCGCGTTACTATCAGGAGTTGGAGAGAAGGATGCCTCTCGGACTTTGTTTATCGAAGTTCTTGGTCGTCAGATTTGACGGCCTATAATGTCATTCTTGGACGGCCTACGGCGAATCACGTAAAAGCCTTAATAATAACTCATTTGATGCTTATGAAGTATGAGTGTGATGACGGCAAGATTGGCTCCTTGTATGGAGACCCGGCGGGCGGCGAGGAATGTTATCTAACTACCCTTAAGCCGTCATCATGGAAAGCATGTGAGGAAGAAGCGAGGCGAAGATCGGTGGCAAACGAAACGTCCGAAATTGGGAAAGATAAGACGAAGGTGGTTTGGAGAAAGGAAGGCGTCAGAGAATGTAAGGGAACCTAGGAGGGCAATTGAGAGTCCTCGAGACGCCCCTCGCCCCCTCGAGGAAAACGTCCACGAACATCTCCCCAAGAAAAGAAAGTATGAGCCCGTCGAGGAAGAACGCTGCGTCGACGAAGTGATGGCCATCATGGGACTAACAATAGAACGTCCGGGCCGGTGGAAGCTCCGGAAGATGTCCGTTTGGATGAGACTCGTCCAGGCGGGAACCTTACGAGATTGGTTCCTCCTACTCTCTCGATTTGAGGGGCCTTCAATAAGCTTCTTTGAAAGAATTTCAAGACGTGTTCGCTTATTGTGTTGAAGAAATGTCGAGGAATTGATCCGAGAGATAGCCGTCCACCGGGCTGAGCGTTGATCAAATTTAAAACATTCGTCGAGAAGAAAAGGCATTTGGGGCCAGTCCGAATCGGGCGGTCGACCGAAGTTCGAAGTTGTTGGAGTGAAATTCATCGAGAGAAACTTATTATCCAGAATGGATAGCAAATGTGGTCATGGTGCCCAAAGCCTAATGGCACTTGGAGGATGTGCGTGGACTATGCGGATCTCAGCAAGGCTTGTCCTAAGGGCGGTTTCCCTTTGCCTAAGTTAGATCGTCTAGTAGAGCTCCACAGTCCGGCCGTGCTTTGTTAAGCTTCATGGACGCTTATTCGGGTTTTCATCGAATCCCCATGTGGGCGAGAGGACCGGGACAAAGCGTCCTTCATTGCGAGAAAGGCATGTATGGGCGCTAAGGATGCCTTTTGGCCTCATGATACTCAAGCCACATTTCAAAGATTGATCAATCTTGTCTTTCGGCCACGGTTGGGAAGAAACATGGAAGCATATATCGACGATATGATAGTCGAGGCGGGAAAGAAGAGAGAGTAATGTTGGTGATTTGAGAGAAACTTTCGAAACTCTCGGGAAATACAAGTTAAAGGTGAACCCCAGCAAATGTGTCTTTGGGGTTTTGTCGGGGGAAGTTCTTAGGTTTCTTGGTAGATCGAGAGGGGAATAGAAGCTTGACCACGAGAAAAGATTGAAGCTATTCTAGACATGAAATCTCCTTGAAGATAAAGGAAGTTCGAGGCGACGGGTTGCTTAGGCGCCCTTGGACGTTTCTTGTCTAAGTCGGGCGACAAGTGCCATCACTTATTTGCCACGATTAAGAAGAGATCCAGTTTGAGTGGACGGGCGAGGCGGAGCCAGCGCTTGGCAAGTCGAAAGATCACCTTCGAGCTGCTTGCCTAGGTTGGTCGATCCAGGTAGGGGAGAAAGTTGTTTGTATATTTGGTTTGTGTCCACTCGGGGCGTGAGTGCTGGTTCTACTAGGCGAAAGAAAATCCGTCCGAGTCCCAATATACTTTGTGAGTCATGTGCTCGAGGATGCGGAAAGCCGGTACACTCCGGTTGAGAAGTTTGGGTTGGCCCTCGTCATGGCGGGAGAAAATTAAGGCCCTATTTCTTGGCGAGCAGTATACTCGTCTACAACGATCAACCTTTAAAGCAAGTTTTGCGAGAAGATGGAAGCCGCCCAGGACGAATGCTAAAGTGGGATGTTGAGCTTAACATATTCGACATATCATTTGAACGAAGAAAGCCATTAAGGGCGAAGCCTTGGCGATTTTAATGTTGAGCTTACTCGGCGGCTATAGAGCCTATATCGAGATCCCGGTAGGGGAGGAAGCATTGGACGCTCATGGTGGATGGATCGTCCACTACTAATGGATGTGGGGGCGGGAATCATTTGTCGATCTCCATAAGGAGACAAGTTTGAATATGCGGCGAGATTCCAATTCCAAGCGTCCAATAACAAAGGCGAATATGAAGCACTTCTAGGCTGGGATCAAAATGTGTAAGGCGACGGGAGCCTTGGAAGTGAGGCCAAATCGGACTCCCTCTTGGTTGTCGGTCAAGTCAGCAGAGATTTTGAATGTAAAGAAGCATCGATGAGCGAAATATATGCGTCTAATCAAAGATGAGGTGGAGCCTTTGAAGCGATTTGTTCTCGACCCAGTGCGAAGGTCGAGAAAATCATCAGCGAGATGCTTTCTCAAAATTGGCCGGTTCGGGTGAAGGTGATGCGCGAAGACGAGTTTTGGGAAGTAAAAGCCAAAAAGAGTATTGACCAAAGGCAAATCATGTTTCTTAGCCGAGGAGCGGTATGGATGGAGCCCGTAATAGAATACAAGAAAACGGGGCCGGCTACCATCGAGATCTGTGGAGGCCGAGTATGTGAAGGCTCGAGGCAAGTGGTTTGAATTATGGGATGAGACCCTTTACGAGAAGTCATTCAACCGCCCCCCTCCTCGAGTGCATCACCGGAGAGAAGATGGTCCAGAGGTTACGAAGGAGCTCCATAAAGGAGCTTGTGCATCACACATTGGGGGAAGGGCATTGGGTGAAAAGGCTTTAAGGACGGGGTACTACTAGCCGAGCCTTAAAAGAGGATGCCCTCGTCCATGAAAAGAAGTGTGATAGTTGTCGAAACATGGAAACACCGCATCGAAGTCGTCCCGACTACCTAACTCCTATCTTGTTTCCTCTGCCTTTTGCCAAATGGGGCATGGATATTCTAGGACCTTTCCCCATGGCCGCGGGGCAAAAGAAGTTTGTGATAATTGCGGTGGACTATTTCACTAAATGGATAGAAGGCTGAAGCCATGCGAGGAATAACCCTGGCGATGTCGAGGGCTTCATTTGGAAGAGTATTATAACTCGTTTTGGCATGCCACAGTCCATCGTCTTTGATAATGGCCCTCGGTTTGAAACACCTAAAGCGAAAGATTGGTTGGCGAACGAGAAATCAAGGCTCACTTTCTTGCTTGTTTGCCCACCCACAGGCCAATGGGCGAGTGGAGTCCTTGACAAGATTCTATCTAATGGAATCGAAAGGAAGTTGGATATTGCGAAGGACGATGGGTTGAAGAAGCTGCGGCTAGTGTTATGGTCCATCGAAACAGTGCCAAAAATTCTACGGGGAGACACCCTTCATGTTAGTTTATAGCAAAGCCGTCTTGCCCATTGAGATTGAAGAACCCACCCTACGAGTCGATGTTGTACACGAAGATGCCAAGCTGGGGTGCATTACGTACGGCTTTGGATCGAGTCCCGGAAGTCAGGGGCAATGCCTTGCTAAGAATGCGGTTGTCCGAGTTGCGAATGGCTCGGGGAATTTAACAAGAGAGTCCACTCGAGGTGGGCGATCTTGTTCTTAGGAAGATGGCGGGCTGTTGGACGAGCGAGGAGATGGGAAAGCTAACACAAAATTGGGAAGGACCTTATCGATTATAGAAGAGGCTGCGCTGAGTGGAACCTTTCGTCTCCAGAATCCGGATGGACGGATTATACGGCGCACTTGGAACTTAGATAATTTGAAGAAGTACCACGTTTAACTCGATCATCGTCGGGAATCTAGGCGAAAGTTGTAGTAAGTCCAAAGTGCCACGGCACGAGACGAGAAAAAAAGAATTGTATGCATGTATCTTGGCACTTAGTCGAGGAAAATTCATATAATACAATTCCTACTATCTTATCGTCTTGTTTTCTCATGTTTATTTTCACCAAGTTGGTTCACTTTGGGGCATTAAATCGGTTATTAGTCTAAAAGTGACAATAACTTGGAACAAAAATACTCATTTCTATGCCGAACATCACTCCCTCGAAGAGGCCAGGCCAAAAGTATAACGACCTAAAGGTTGATAACATACATTGGCAATCAATTTGACAAAATCTCTAGTAAGAGAAACGTCAAAGTCTCTAAGAGAAAGGCGACCGAGAAATAAGCCCTTGGTAAAGGATACTTATTTTCAAATATACGGGCGGCTAAGTAGTAAAGACCACTAGTAAGGGATCGCTACTTTCGGACGAGTGTTGCTCCCTCGAGGAAGGCGGCTAGGAAATTGTTAGACCATGTCTCTAAAGCTCGTCCTTGGCCATTTCGGCGGGGGCTTGGCCAAAGTTGGCCGCTCTCCTTCTTAGACTATGGCTCGTCCATCATATATGGTTGAGCTTAGCCCCGAAAGGGGGGATGAGACAGGCCTATAGGACGAGCTAAAGAGAGAAGGTCGTCTAAAAAACCAGGGACAAATCGAAATGCCTTTGAGATATTTTGATACTACGGGGCGAGTGTTACCAGCTCGAGAAAAACGGCTAAAGTATGGCTCGTCCGGAGGGCCATTATGTATTGGCCGCTTTCCCAGTTGGGGGCGAGACTCGTCTAAAAGGAGAAGACGATCTAGAGTTCCGGGACGATCCTCCATAAGCACTCGCACTTTTTGGGAAGATTTGTAATCATCCAGGGGGACAAAGAAGGCAATCTCTTTCAATATGTGCCTAGCTGAATCGTCGCGAGGGCAAGGATCGAAGTAGCGAGCGTAATTCATTCAAATTTCGTAGAGCCGTCCAAAAGTTGAAGACGAGTCTCTTCATTGCATGCGGTTTGGAAAGATTTACGGTCGTCTAAAGGCAAGCACGTTGCTTTTCGTTAAACATACGTGTCGATCGTCCAACGTTCGGGGCGAAGCTTATTCCATACTTAGTCAGGTGGAATTCGAGAAAAATAAAAGACAAGCGGTTGGCAAAAAATCTTTCATATATATCATTGGCAAAAGATTTACAACTTAAGGCGAAGAGTTAAGGCTACACGCGGCGAGACAAACCCGAAACTTACAAAAAAATAAACCTAAAGCTAGGTATCATCTTGACACGAGTTTCTTGGTCGTCTTCGGGGTTCTCCTCCTCGGTGCGGCTTCGTCGTCGGAGTCGAAACTCGGAGGCTCCTCGGCACAAACCATAGCACGATGGGCGCTCTGGCGTACTCCAGGGCACGACGCACGAAGGCGGGGACCTCATCGGCTTCCGCCGGCATCTCAAAGGCCTTGGCGGCCCGGTCTTTAGACGTTTCAACAACTTGAGCCAATCCTTCCTTGGCATCGTCAAAAGCTTTGGCTGCCTCCCTTTCCCGGCGGGCGATCTTCGCCCTTAGGAGAATGTTCTCCCTTCTCGGTTCAACGGCGCGAGAGAGCGACATCTCTCTCACCCTCCCGGAATCGCGAGACAACATTAATAATCATCTTCGGACGATCCGGCTCCTTGTACGGATCGTTGATGGTAACAAGATAATTCTTGTTTTCGATTCAAGGAGGGGCGATCTCTTCTCCTAAGCCTCCCGAGAGATTGACGATGAAGAGTGTTAGCCATCTCAATGTCATGGATGGCCTTTTAGCTGTCGTTGTAGCCGGTGGACGAGGCTGCTTATTCTCCTTTCTCGGCTCTACGGCTTTAATCTTCGATAAGCATCTTTGCGAGCAAAAAGCTGGAGCAATGTAAATAAAACGAGTCATTATACGAGAGGCAAACACTAATTTTACAAGTATAAAACAAAACCGGCGAGAAAATTATACCTCGGCGGCAGAGTGGGACATATAGCCAAACATGCCGGCGGACGCTCCCCTTAATCCTTTGATGTAGGATTCGGGGGTAGCATTTGAAGACTCTGGCAAAGCCGATCCTTTTCTCCCTTGGACATTTTGGCAAAACGGGGGGAAGACTCTTCGTCAGGAGTCCATGGTGGGGAGGGCGAGGGTAGGCGGGCCTTTGCCCTTATACGAAAGAGGGGAGAGTCGATCGTCTTGATGGGAAAGACGATGGCTTGTCTATTGGACGGACTCATGGACCGTTCACCCGCCGTCCTAACTCTATTTGGATAATACGACTCACCGGAGCGAGATGGAGGCCGCCCTAATTGCTAGCGGCATCTGCGGCACCCGGCTTGGCCCTTGAGCCGCCGAAGCCGGGTAGTTTTCGGCCGTTGTCTCCTGCCCAGGAACAACCAAAGCGAAGAGGCAGGCTACGGCGACTTGACCCAGTCGGAAAGCCAAGCGTCAGCCGCACTGTGGGGTCGAACTCTTTTCCCCCTCGGCGGAACGGCGACGAAGGCTCCTCTTTAAGAACTTTATCTTTAGGGGAGGCATAGTTTTCCTCCAACTCCACTTGGAGTAGCCTTCTCCGTCTTCTTTCTTGTAAAGCCCTTAGGCTTTTTGCCGGAGAAGGCTGGTCAGTGGCAGTGGAGGTCTCTTTTTGGGCGAAGATGACTTCCACTGGTGGAAGTTTCTTTGGTTAGCGCATTTTTACGTAAGAAAGGATCAAGTTAAAATGATGGACGTCCACATATCAAAATCTAAAACAAATTGCAAGCCTTCGAGACAAAAATCACCCAAAGAAGGAAGTCGTCCCTATGGAAGTCGTCCAGGTTTTGAACTTAAAGAAATTCGAGACGAGGATAACCCAAAGAAGGTGCCCGTCGAAGCTTGGGCGTTTTCCTTCTTCAAGTTACCCTCGTCCAGAGAAAGAAGGCAACGACTTGGACGAGTCCAAAGTATACTCGTCTAGAGGCATTCAAAAAACCTCGAGACGAGAATAACCCCGAAGAAGGTGCCCGTCCAAGCTTGGACGTTTTCCTTCTTCGGGTTACCCTCGTCGAAGAGAAGGAGCAACGACTTGGACGAGTCCAAAGTATACTCGTCCGAGGCATTCAAAAAACCTCGAGACGAGAATAACCCCGAAAAGGGTGCCCGTCGAAGCTTGGACATTTTCCTTCTTCAAGTTACCCTCGTCCAAGAAAAGGACAACGACTTGGGCGAGTCACAATGGTACTCGTCCAAAGGCGTTTATCTTCTCGGACGAGGATGGCTCAAAAGAAGATGTTCGTCCAGAATGGACGCCTTCCTTCTTTAGGTAATTCTCGTCCCGGAGAAAGTGTTTCACTATCTTAGGCGAGAAAATCCCGAGAGGTGGGCGTCCATGCTTGGACGTTTTCCTTCTTCGGGCGATTCTCGTCAATGAATATATGTAAAAAAAAAAAAAACAATATACCGGTGTTTGAGTCCTTTTCTCGGCGTTGCTCTTGGCATATTCTTTCCACAAATTGTCTGTAAATTTAGACATGCGATATCACCCGTCCAAGAAGCCTTGAGACGCTTTACGGCAGTCGCGAAAAAAAAAAAAAAAAAAAAAAAAAAAAAAAGATGGTTAGTTCGATGGGCCATGGACGAAGAAGCTATGCTTGGAGAATTTGAAGGTATACCTCTTTGTCTTGACCGACCGCAAGTTGGCGGCGACGAAGAAATCATCATGGTAAAACATTTCTTTAAAGGGTATCCGGTTAGTTGGTCCCTTAAAAGATCGTTAGTCGGGCACAGGGTACTCCTTTATTACGAAGTACTCCACCACCTCTTCGTCGAAGGTGTCCTCCAATTCCGGCCCAGAGGCCTGTTTTCGCCTCTGTATTCGTGACGGACCGATTATAAACTCTATAACTCTCGGTGCCGTAGTCGTTGGCCCCAGTAAGAAAATGAAGTCCGGCTTCCATTCGTGCATCTTTGACGGCTTGCCCCAAGCCGTCATGAAGCTGGACGGTTGCCAGATGTTGAGCCATGCCTCGTCCACGGCTCCAGGTACCTTTACTGCATAGTGGATATGAGTAAAGGCTTGAAGGGAAAGGAGGCTAGGCGCGCGACTCCCGAGAGCGGCAATGAACGCCAAAGCGTTGTGCCAAGAGTTTGGAGCCGATTGATTGTGGCCGATGTTGTAATAATTCGGTACTTGTTCAATGAATTCATGGAGAGGGAACCTCAATCCTGCGTCAAGCCGGTTGTAGACGGCGAAGTGGTTCTTTGGGGCGCTCAGTATCATCGCGTCCTTATTTGGGATGACGAAGGAGAAGCCAGACATGGGCATATAGGACGAGAGATAGCTAGGGTCCGGTCCTATTTTCTCTAACCATTTGCGATTAACTAAAATGAAACCAGGGTCAGAAAGGGGACCTAAACGTCTTCTAATCTACGACGAGGTAGTGGAGGCCTCGTCTGATTCTTCGGCAGCCTCAGATTCGCTGCCGTTATTTCCTTCGCCGGTCTCCGCCATATCCGCGTCCCCGCCAGAGGTACTAGCTTCAGGTTTTATTTTGGAGTCTTCTAAGTTGTGGTCGAGAGGAAGGAGACGCCCAACGGCACATCACTTTGGACCTCTCTTGCCTCATCGGCACCCGTCCGGTGGATTCCTCCATATCCGAGCTATTTGACGGGATTATTACCTTTCGTCTTAGACGGGCCGTTTGCTTGACGCGCGCCGGATTACCACGCACGAGGTAAAGGCCGGGTCGTCGGCTTTCTCGGCCAAAATCATAAAAAAAATATATACTCGGCCGAGAAGAGGCCCAACTCTAGAATGTGCCGAAGAAGAAGTATCGGTTCTAGGGTCAAGACAAGCTCTTGGTCGGCTAGGATTATTTGACGAAGAAGATTCCATTTTATTGATTTTCTAAGAAAAAATAAAGAATAAAGAAGAATGAAAAGAACAAAGAAAAGATACACGCTAAAGCGCTCGGACGATTCGGTGAAGAAAGGCGAGGTCGGGCGATCTCTCTCTCTCTAGAAAATGTGCAGAGCTTCTCTCTCTAGAAAAATTCGTTCAAGGTGTGAAATGATCAAATGTTTTCACACCAAGGTTATTTATAAAGGAGTAGGAAACGTGTGGAGCCGGTCAAGAATGACCGAAGAAAGGGTACAACGGTCGGTTATGACCGGTAAAACCAAGGAAAAGGCGCGTCCTCTCCTTCATTTCAAATAAAAATACCTGCTTGGGTTAAAAAGTCTTAAACGTCAGATGGGCCTAATGAAGCCACCTTGGGTAAAAGGGCCTTAACCGTCAGATGGGCCAACAGTGACAACCCTTTTAGGGGCAAATGTTGTAGCCTAAAATCTACGGTTCCTTTGACGACACTTGGGCTCATCTGAGTCGTACACGTGTCCTCTCCCAATAAGTAGAGGATGAAGGTCTAACCCTTGTGTAAGATTCGGTTGGGAGGAAAAGGCTTTATCTTTACGGCCCAACAGGTTGGTCGAGCCCGACCTTTGGAGGTGGCTATTAGTGAGTGGTTGATAATCCTTCACAAATCATGGCCTGCCACGTGTCATGATGAGATTCCTTAGCCAATCAGATGTCTCTATTCTAGGGTTGATTTTAAGGTTAGCTGTCATCTTGCTATCACTATAAATACCCCTGAAATCAGGAGAAAGAGAATTCAATGCAAACAGTGCAAAGTTACTCTGTAAAACTACTCTCTCACTTTCTCTCTCTATCTCTACTTTCTCTTACAACTTCTGATATCTGACATAAGTTTCGGAGGGGGAACCACCACCCAAACCTCCAGGGTGGGTCACTTTTTGCAGGTTCGGGAGTGAAGCTCAGGCTTGGACTAGGTTGATTCAGACATTTGTTGCACAAGTCTCCAACGAAGAACATCTAAGGGATACTAGTTTACTTGCTAGACAAGAAAGCACAATCTACAGCTTACTTGTTGGACAAGGGGACAAAACAATAATAGTAAAAACAATAATAATAATAACAATAACAATAACAATAACAATAACAACAACGATAACAATAACAACAACGATAACAATAACAACAACGATAACAATAACAACAACGATAACAATAACAACAACGATAACAATAACAACAACAATAACAATAACAACAACAATAACAATAACAACAACAATAACAACAACAACAACAATAACAATAACAACAACAATAACAATAACAACAACAACAACAACAACAACAACAACAACAACAATAACAACAACAATAACAATAACAACAACAATAACAATAACAACAACAATAACAATAACAATAACAATAACAATAACAATAACAATAACAATAACAATAACAATAACAATAACAATAACAATAACAATAACAATAACAATAACAATAACAATAACAATAACAATAACAATAACAATAACAATAACAATAACAATAACAATAACAATAACAATAACAATAACAATAACAATAACAATAACAATAACAATAACAATAATAATAATAATAATACTCCCTCCGTCCCAGAATACTCTTGACACTTATCAACACACGTAGTTTTAGATGATAAGTTGTTGTTTGGTTATCAATTATTATCTTATTGAAAAGGTACATGTGATAGGAGTTAGTAAGTAGTAAAAGTAGTATTATTTTATTTGGTGGAGAGAGTGGGTGGACCAATGGTTAGAGTTGGTAGGTAGTATGAGTTGTATTATTTTATTTGGAGGAGAGAGAGTGTGGGCCAATGGTTAAAAGGTAAAATGATTAAAATAATAGTAGGTCATATCCATAAATAGAAGTGTAAAGAGTATTCTGGGACAGATGAAAAGGAAAGTGGAAAGAGTATTCTGGGACAGAGGGAGTAATAATAATAATAATTATTATTATTATAACAACAATAATAATAATAATAATAATGATGATAAAATAATCGTAATTGTAATAATAATAATAATTATCATTGTTTAATTAATAGAGAAATAAATTAGGAACTAAACTAAACTGAACTTAACTGAATTGAACCGGGCCGATTTGAACGGAACCGAACCGAACTAATTGCAAACCGAATCGAACTGAATTGAAAATAAGTTGGGGAGAACAGGCCCTAACAATGGCTTCCAGTGAAGAAAGAAGTAGGCTTTTTTCTTTCACTTTTTTATTTCACCATACCTAAATGCTAATCTAGCAAAAATCACATCGACAAATCCCTAATCCCAAATTCCATGCCCCAAATCCCATATCACGATCCCAAATTCCACGCCACAAATCACATTTCACCATACTTCGTGATTGAATTTTTTTTTTTAAAAAAAATGGCGAGGCGTCTACCATGGACGCCTCACCATATTTTTAAAAAATCAATTTTTGGGTTGTCGACGATAATCTCAAGCTCGCCGGATAGAGATGATGTGTCGCCGGAGGAGTGACGCTTGCCGGAAAATTAGTGGTGATGATGGTGTACTAGTGGTGCAATTCATAGCGATGGTGGAAGGCGAAGGGGAAGTGAAGGGTAGGAAGAGGACATACAAATACAGTATAAAAATACATATATTTAGGGCGTTAGTAAGAAATTTTAGGGCGGTTTTTAACAACTCAGATACATTTCCCTATATGTCACCAATAGTTATTTTGCTAAAAAAGCATCTATAATACTAGAAAACTCGATTTTCCGTATAAGATAAAGATCAAAAGCTTCATGATGAAAGAATAACATGCAAAGGAAAAAGAACTTGTCTTATTGTGCACCATCAACAAATCGTCGAGGTATAATTTACGTCTTACACTCGGGCGTCTTTTTCCAAAATGGTATTATCTAAGTTAACCGAATAAATCGGTGAATTATGACGTATGATTCTCTTCCAAAATCCCTTTAATTAGCTTAAATCAATTAAATAGCTTAACGTGTCAAAGTTAATTGATTTAGTACTCAATATTGCGACTATGAGATTATCAAAAGCTTTGGTTTTTTTTAAAGCAAATCGACAATGTTTGAAACTAATAGCGTTATTGAAAAAACAATTAGCATGTTCATCTAAATTATAAAACGTAATCAATTATTTAATATAGATACTAAACTTACCGGGCATTGAAATGAATTAACTAAACATTGTTTTTTGCTTATGTATATTGGTATAAGTATAATCAACAAAAATGAAAAGCACCTTTTCAAAATAGGTCAATGTCTTACTTTATAAATGGTTGTACTCCTGGGCAATTGAGAAGTATACGTATTTGAGCTTACGTAAATCTAAATATCTCAATTCTTTTGAGTGGCTTTGCCTAATGGAGTTCTCTTCTTTTGGAAAATTGATAGCGTAAACATCTAATGGTAGTTCTTACCCTTGTTGGAACTTTGTCTGGACTCCACCAATATATCTAGCGAAAATACATTCTTGCATAATGAGGGCCTTAGCTAAAGAGGCTTCACAATGAGCTCATTACGCACTTCGGACTTCCTCGTTTGCATTTCCCTACAAATAATGGTCGATACTTATAATGTGGTAACAACACAACTTTTTCAAAGTAACAATAAAATTAATGGACAATTTACTACCTTTCAAATTGGTACTGCCACAATCTTACACAATTTGGGGAAGTTTAGCCTTACGAGCCAAATGGATAGAGGCTAATGTTGACACCAAAGAAAGTTCCGACAAATGTTTTTCAAAGATGCCAAAGACTATTGGAATAAGTGATAAAGACATTTTTGAGAAAAATTTCATACCAAAAAATATGACCTTTCGAACAAAAAAGTGAAAATTCATGATAAACATAAGAAATTGGAACCATTAACTATTGACTTGATTCCGAGTTCACTAGTGAAAAAAAGCCCATCCGATCCGGTCAAAACCGGGCTTACGGATTCGATTTTGGTCCGGATCGGGTGGGCTAGCAGCGGTTAACAATGATTATCTGATCCGCCGGATCAGTTAATCATTAACCGATCCGTTTTCCATGGCTTTTTACAGGAGATGGATTGATCACCATCCCTTTTTCAATTAGCAAAGGTTCATCGATATCGCAGGTCATTTATGGAATACGTGGTAGCTCCCGTATTTCGTCTTCTTAATGAAGGCATTAGTAGATAAGACAACTCAGGTCCAATAACTATTCCATTTGAGTAATAAAAAGATGTTTAGAGTTTAGTTCAGTTAAAGTTGTCTTAAGAATGTTATATGATTATATTATTATTTATTCCTGCATGTTATTTATTTAGTATCCTGCTAGGAACGCTTATGTATTAGTATGTAGTACTCAGCTTTGCTGATTACGTGCTTTGTTTGTGATTGTTGATCATGGCTTTGCCTTATTGATCCTGTGATGACCCAATTGGTGAGCAGATTCTCTAGAGCATTGACATTTACAGGTTCGCAGATGTTGCATCATTGGGAATCTGGGAATGGAGAGCTTGTGTAATCTAGTATATCATACTTTGAAAAAGTCAAATGAAATTATTTTAAGGATTTAAGAAAGTTAAAAATATTATAATTAGGCATGCTTTGAAAAAGGTTTGAAATACGAATTTGATTTGGAAAAGAAGTCTAAGTGGACTTGAGGAACTCAAATTCTAAGTAGATTAGGAGAAAGGAGTTATAGGAGTTCTAATTTATCAATCCTAGTCATCATCAAACCCTATTCAAACTCAATCTCCTTTTCCTAAGCCCAAAAGAAAACCCTACTTATAAATACATTAGACCCAATAATTTTTACCACACAAAGATTTATTTTCTCTCTCTTCCCTCATAACAGCCGACACTTCCTCTCTCTTCCTCTTCCATGTGAGTTTCAATTTTTCCTCTCAAGTTTTCTTTCTTCTTCTTCAAGTAACGCTTTCTTCTTCGCTAAGAAACGTCGCAACCACCGCCGAACACCATGAACCGCCGTCGCCGCCGCCGCTGCTCTATCTTGGCCGGCGCATCCTTCCTCTTCCTTCTTGTGTTGGTTTAATTCTTTTCTTCTTCCTCAAGTTTCAATTAAAAATCATATTTTTATGTTTTATTTTAGTACTAATCATGATTAATAACTTTAATTTACTGTTTTAATGATTAATCATGGATTATATATATTATATATAATAAGAATAAAAATTCAGATTTATTTATTATTGTTAGATTGAAGTTTTAATCATTAAAGCATGGATTTTTAGGGTGTTAATTATTAGAAAACCATAGTAGCATGTTGTATACTATGAGATTGGTTTAGATTATGAGTTTAAACATGTTTGCATATGTTTAAAGAGGGTTTTATGATTTTATAAGTTGCTGGAATTTCAGAAAAGATTTTATTTAGGGAGTTTTAAGAATTTTAATTACTAGTATGGTAGTACTATGCTAGGAATTAAAAGTAATTGAAGTTTTGATAGTAAAATCAACTTTTGAATATGTTTAAAGGGGATTTTAAATATTTTAAAGTTGCTGTCTTTTTATTTAAGAGTATTGATTATAGTTTATATTGATTTCTAGGTGGAGAATATTCTGTAGGAGACTTTTAAAGGGTTAAAAGTGGCTCGCCTGATTAGTTTACACAAGGTACGTACATACTTGTGTGCTATGTGATTAGTATCATGATTTAAGGAGGAAAAAGTTGTAGTATCATGTATAGGAACTTTATAAGTTCATATGTGATTTCTAGTATGATTCATTTCTACATGTTTTATGCCCGTGAGCAAGCATGTTGATTATGAGTAAAGAGTCGTCATGTTGTATGGATTTATTGATGCAAGCATGTGGATGTGAACTTTATTTATTAATTCACATGGGGAATTAATATGTTATTAAGATTGATTTATGTTATTCATGTGTTCCCTTACAAGTATTATTTTCACTACTTTATGAGGACCGTGGGCCTTATTTGGTAAGTTGATAAGTATGCCTTTAAAGGTAAGTTTGATTGTTGGCTAGGTTCAACAAATAAGAAAGTTGAGATTAAAAGAAAGTGAGTCTTGGGTTGTATGTTGTGATCACTTATTAAATCCTAAGATAAAAGAAGTTCAGTTGTGAATGTTTGAATTGTATTTCTGTGTTGCTTGTATGTGTGTCATAACAAGTAATAACTTGTAAAGAATGCAAAGTGTAACGAGGATAGTTATAGACTTTAGACTGGTGCACGTCTAGAGTTGGACATTAGGAGTTGGGGTACATGGTGAGCGAGCCATGACTTTTTACAGGAGATGGATTGATCACCATCCCTTTTTCAGTTAGCAAAGGTTCATCGATATCGCAGGTCATTTCTGGAATACGTGGTAGCTCCCGTATTTCGTCTTCTTAATGAAGGCATTAGTAGATAAGACAACTCAGGTCCAATAACTATTCCATTTGAGTAATAAAAAGATGTGTAGAGTTTAGTTCAGTTAAAGTTGTCTGCAGAATGTTATATGATTATATTATTATTTATTCCTGCATGTTATTTATTTAGTATCCTGCTAGGAACGCTTATGTATTAGTATGTAGTACTCAGCTTTGCTGATTACGTGCTTTATTTGTTATTGTTGATCATGACTTTGCCTTATTGATCCTGTGATGACCCAATTGGCGAGCAGATTCTAAATTAATCCGACTTCTAAATCGGGTTATTCGGGTTATTTTCAGGTTAAAAAAGTCAACCCGAACCTAACCCATTATATTTTCAGGTCGGGTTGGGTCGACCCATTTTTTATTTCAGGTCGAAAATAACAACCCAAACCCGGAATTTTCAGGTCAGTTTCAGGTCTGGTTATCGGGTTGGGTCAACTTTTGCCGGCCCTACCACCAAGTATATCGAAGTCTCCGACCAAGTATTGTGGAAAGGAAACTAGTGATCAAAGGCAAATCTTGTTAATGTTACCGGAGAGTTCGTTTTCTATTCCATTCCAATAACACCAAAATCCGAAGCCCAAAACAGCTGATTCTCCACACTCCAGTTATCCAACCTTAGTTTGGAAATGGCGGGAACAATCAAACCTCTAAATTTCAGAATCTCACTCTCACTTTCACGCTCGCCCTCCTCATTTCCTCCTCCAACTATACGCTTCAATTACCAATTCCTCAATAATAATCATCGATTATTATGTACTAAATCATTTAACCCAACTCACAATCCACATATTCTTCAACGCCGACCTCGATTTTGCTTATCGTCAATCACCGCTGCTTCATCATCTGACGCTGTATGTGTCCTGAATTATCTTCAAGGAAAATGTGTGGCTTACCCTTAGGGTCACCTACCCTGTTGACATGGCTGCTTACATGGCATATATTTTTAGTTCTCTCATAATAATGGGTTCTAATGCTCCCATCTTAAATTCTCAACTTCTACATTATATCCATTAAATGTCCATGCCAACAATTAAGGCTCTTTAATCATGCAAATTCACTTTCTTCAACTTTTTAAATGTACATGATTTTTTCAACTAACAACCTTCCCTTCCCAATTGCGAGTAATCACTCCAAGACCCACAACGCTATCACCAAGGAGCGGGGGACTCCATATCACCATATGAGAGCTTGGGATACGTCCAAAAACAAGCTTAGCATACTCACAATAATCATTGACCATCCTAATAAAACCAACAGTAATAGTATCTATATTAGGCACCCCATTCATCACTACCCTCTTGTTTCTACTTTCTACACGTCCATATACTCCAGGCCAAAGTCAACAACATTCTTACTTCATTTTTTGTCAAGTTAAATTCTTTGTTTGACAACTTTTTTTTTTATTGATAATTTTTTTTCATCCATGTCATTGAAAACATACCTAGCTCTTTACAACATAACATGACATATTATCCTCTCAAAAAAAACATAACATGACATATTAAATATAGATAATTCATATATTATAGAATTATATGGATACTAATGCATCCATTTTTTTTTTATAATTACTAATGCATCCAATTACATAACCAAAATCAAGTTATCACCATGAAAAGGAAAAACGGAGAAAATCACACTTATTTACCATAGCCGATAGATAGACAATAATTAATAAACAAACCTTAATATTTCATATATCTTAGAATTATATGGATACTAATGCATCCAATTACATAACCAAAATTTCCAAAGTTATCACCATGAAAAGGAAAAACGGGGAAAATCACACTTATTCACCGTAGCCGATAGATGTCTTAGTTAATTAAGAAACCTTAAAAAAGGACCCACTCCAACATAATTAGTACCCAAGGAAGTATTAGTCGGAAAGAGCAATCGTCGGGGGGACTTGTGACCTCTTTGGTGGTTTCGGTCTTCTTCTTTGTAGAATTTTAACATCTCCTTTCAATGCCAAGTATTGCTCTTTAACCCCATCATACAATTTGTTCTTAACCATTAGTGATGAAGAAGCAACTAAGCGTGAATTGAATGGGGTTTTCGGACTGTCTTCTAGTGTCGTTGTTATTGATCTCTTGATTTTTCAAATTATCTAAATATGGTGGATGCAAATAATGAACAAGTGATGAGTTATATTTATAGCGTAAAATTGGAGGATATGAATTGGATTTACTTTGTTTCAAAGTATTGGAACTAATGAAAAATTTATTTTGCATTTTGGTAATTGAAACACATAAGTTCTAAGAATTTTCACTAATTGGGTTCAATGATGGAATGGTTCAAAGAATGCTTCTAATTGAAACGGATAAGTTCAAAGAATCTCACCGTTTATAAAGTGATAAAGTGATCATGGGTATATCTCATTAAAGATAAATATTTTGAGGTTTTTTCAATTTTTTCATGGTTAATATGATGTATGGAGATGAATAGATGATGCGTACTGTTGTTAGACTTGTTGTCTTCTTAGTACTGCTTTGGTTGAGGTTTTTTAATCTTTTCATGCTTAGACTTGTCGTCTTCTACACTCATATATTATACGGCATTGTGACAAAAATATATTTTTTTAAAAGTTTCTTTATCATAATAAAAAGGCTTGTTTAAATCAATCTGTGATTATTTACATAATCTTTTGTTACTATCTATACAAATATATTAAAAGTCGTGCCTAAAGAAATCTATGTGCCACATGGCACTCTCCTCAAACTTCTAATGCAAATGCCTTATGTCCATGTATACTCCTCAATATAAAAAATTGTGTAATTGCAAGGTCTCGAACTTAAACCTTTCAAATCATTTTACTTATCACGTCATGAGTCATAACGTAAACTTTTCAATTTGTTAATGGACAAAAAATACAAAAAAAGTGGCAAAATAAATTATGAAATTTAAACATATTTGTTTATTGTAACCGACCCGAGGCATAGCCCGGCCAAAATACTAGTAACTAATAATAATATAGTACAATATTATACAATAATCAATACTATGGGTCCGTTTAATTGTATGACTCGAACTTAACCGAATACCCATGTACCTAGTAAGACTCATATACAATAATAGTATAGTAGGCCCAAAAGGAGACTTGAATGAATTTTTTGGGTAAGAGTAATATTTTATACAACTTGGTAGCTCCCATATCATGATAATCCACCTATGTGGGACTAATGCTTTCCTACTTTGCACCTTTCTCGCAGTCTTGCTACTTTTCTTCATCTCTCCTTTATTCTGTTTTTTTCTTCTTTTTTTTCAATTTCTAATTGGATAAAGAAAAGAGTTATCCAATTCATATTTTCGACATTATATGTATGGAATTGAAGAACATTATTTTCCTACTTTTATTGCACCTAATGCTTCCCCTATTCCTAAGTAATGTACCTCTATTTTTATCGTTCTTCTCACTTCTATTAAAAGAACTCACAAGTTAAGGGAAAGTGAGAACAACAAAAGAAAATAGAGAGTAATTATTATAAAATTAGATGCATCTCTAGAATTACTTTAATTCAAGATATTAGTCTAATCGGATTATGTATGTTTATCAATCAATTAATCAATACCCGAGCGTTGACCTAGGAGAGTTCGAGTTTCTCACTAAATCCTCATCTCGATTAACACCACTATTATTCCTAAGTAATGTACCTCTATTTTTATCGTTCTTCTCACTTCTCTTAAAAGCACTCACAAGTTAAGGGAAAGTGAGAAGGGCAATATAAAATAGAGAGTAATTCTTATACAATTAGATGCATCTCTAGAATTACTTTAATTCAAGATATTAGTCTAATCGAATTATGTACGTTTATCAATTAATTAATCGATACCCGAGCGTTGACCTAGTCGAGTTCGAGTTTCTCACTAAATCCTCATCTCGATTAACACCACTATTATTCCTAAGTAATGTACCTTTATTTTTATCGTTCTTCTCACTTCTCTTAAAAGCACTCACAAGTTAAGGGGAAGTGAGAAGAGCAATATAAAATAGAGAGTAATTCTTATACAATTAGATGCATCTCTAGAATTACTTTAATTCAAGTTATTAGTCTAATCGAATTATGTACTTATATCAATTAATTAATCGATATCCGAGCGTTGACCTAGTCGAGTTCGAGTTTCTCACTAAATCCTCATCTCGATTAACACCACTATTATTCCTAAGTAATGTACCTCTATTTTTATTGTTCTTCTCACTTCTCTTAAAAGCACTCACAAGTTAAGGGAAAGTGTGAAGAGCAATATAAAATTGAGAGTAATTCTTATACAATTAGATGCATCTTTAGAATTACTTTAATTCAAGATATTAGTCTAATCGGATTATGTTGATCAATTAATTAATCAATACTATTTTTGTAACATTAAGGAGAATCGAGTAATAAAACTAAAAAAAAATAGCCAATACGTGTTATGAAATTTAATTAATCAAGCGATTACGTTAATTAATCAATGAATCAATACTATTTCTATAACATTAAGAAGAATCAAGTCAACCTGAATTTGAGTTTAAGATGATGTTTTGTCAACGTATGAGTTCATAATGACGTTTGTCAATGTCAACTGGGTTTGAATTTAGGGTGACATAACGTCAAATTGAGTGTATCCTAATGGGGGTTTACATAACGTATTCAAATTTGAGCTTGGGCTCGTTTATGACTAGGATATCCTTTTTTTTAACCTTTTGCCATGTAACTATAATTTTTTGGAATGGTAATATAGACTCGATCCAAATTTATTATAACCCAAATTGTATTTGTCGCTTTGGAATTACTTTGACCGGGCTAAATTAAATTGGGCTAACATACCATGTTGTGCTTGTAAATTGTGATATAAATGTTTCGAGATCGAAAAGGCAATTAAAAAGAGATTGTCAATAAACAAAGAATCCAAACTTAAAAAATTCTCAAGTCGGCGACATACGGATTCACTCAACCAAGTCGGCAAATCCTCAAGAATACTTACAAAATGCGATGCTTTTGTCGTCATATTATAGCAAAACGCCTATAATAGGTAAAAACAATGTCAGTTCATTGTAAAAAAGAAAACAAAACAAACTCGCTTCAATTTCTTGCTTCACCGATATAAGCCTTGATATCATCCGTAGAGGTAATTTACTAATTTATGCTTCATAAGTTCTCCTCACCTCATCACTTTGCCTCGCATTATTAGACTTTAGTTCACGACGTAAAAGGTCGCTTGAAATGGTCTATGTGTCAATAAGAGATTCCACTGCTTACAAAAATAACACAAGCTATCTCTGGAAGAGGGGGATGACAATGTTATAATTTCCAAATATACACACCAGTCAACTTAGCTATTTTGCAAACTCAAATCCAAGACAATTAAGTATAAAATCAAATTTCTAAAAAGTTAGAAACAAGACAATTAAGAAGGTGTTGGTGTTTCAAAACTTTGGAAAGTGTAGGAGGAGAGAGAAAAAATAAATGTTGTCTTTGAACTAGAGAAGAAAGTTTAGAAGCCACGGCATTTAAAACTTGTGGGAATATATGCCATTGTGCAATGCCACCTCAGAAGGGTAGGCTACCCTCAGGGTAAGCCTATCACTCCCCTATCTTCAACGATTGCTTTTTTATTCCCTGAATCTATTGATCATAATTTCGTGTGCGATTTCTTGTTTTTATACTTATTTACTTGTTTGTTTCTTTTCTAATGAAGGTAAATAATGGGGAACATAAGAAATATGGGGTTCTGTTGAAATGGGCGCGACTTTCAATGAAGGTTGCAACTTTGGAGAAAAGAGATAAACAATCTAGGAGAAGAATTTGGAGGTGAGAAATAATGAAGGAGAGAGAAATTTGGAGGTAAGAGAAATAATGGAGCGGAGAAATAATTGGAGGTAAGAGAAACAATGAAGAGGAAGAGGAGTAAAGAAAGAGGAGGAAAAAAGAGAGAAATACGTGATTACAAATGAGTAAGATTTTACTCATTTGGAGAATTTTTTATATAATTGTCCCTGGTTGGGTGTACCATGCAATGTACACCAAGACTGCTCTTAAAGTTCTTCCTCCTTTTGCTTTAGTCTTTATTTATTACTCTTTCTGTGGCTCGTCCCACTTTAATTTTTTTTTTTTTGTCCAAATTTGTTTGAAAAGCCTTCCATTTTGGCATGCTCCCACCATTACTATATTAGTTTTCCAACACCCTTTTTGGCCCACTAACTCCTATTACATCCACTTTTCAACAAAAAAACAAAACCTCACCAACTTCTCTTGCATGTATTTCAAGAAAATAAGTATACCATCAACTCCTATCACATCTACTTTTCAATAAAAAATTATTTGATAACCACACTACAACTTATCCTCTTAAAATACAAGTGTATTAGATTTTTCTGTGACGGAGTGAGTAAAATGTACTCACTTTCACACTCTATCTCCCCTTGTTATGGTTTCCATTGTTATGGTAAATAGGAGGAACTTCAACAAACTGAAGGAGTATCTAATAAAAAAAATAAAATTCTCAATAGAGCATTAATGCGAATCACTTAATAAACTTTATATTAAACAAACATAGATATAAGCATATGAAAAATTGATCTTATTTTAAAGCATATGTTGAGCTCAATGGTGTAATAATTCCAATTTTTCGAATTAAGTAGCAACAATTATACTTGACTTACATATAATAACTTTCTTTGATAGTTTATTGAGAATCCCAAACACTATATCTATTTATTTTAGAGCTCTTACAGGACACTCCGTGCTATCAAAAAGTTCCACTTTTGCATAGATAGTTAGATTAGTCTTAGTAGATAATATTCATGTGCGTGCATGAAAAAGTAATAGTTCGGCCATATTGCTATTACTTTTTCTCGTATTTAAGTGAAAACACAACCTTCAATCTTTTCCTTTAAGTGAGTTTAGATTAGTGAGCTTGATCTGATTGATGGTGAATCAAACCTAATTGGCATAATTCTTTGAGCTACCTTTTCCCCACCTTTTTCTCATTTATAAATAATTACATATAATGGGTTACTATAGCTGTCATTATCATAATACCTCCCTCTAGAAGCTGGCTTCCATGGTAACGTAAAGGTAGGGGAAGGGGTAGTATGTATGTGTTGTTACCCCTACATTATAAAAATGCTGTTTCCAATTTACTATTGACCTGAAATTCACTGAATATATGTTAGCTAAGAAAATACTACATCCGTTTCATATTGGGGATGCTACACTTTCTATAATGCGTGTTTCAAAAATAGACGCTACACTTTCTTTTTAAATAAATCCTCTCTATCTCTCTCCTATCACACGGGCCCCCATTTTTCTTTCTCTCTATCTCTCTCCTCTCCAAAATTGCTTAGGAATCCGTGTTTTTGAAAGTCAGAAGATCTAATATGAAATGGAGGTAGTCTAAAATGTTAGGAAAAATTAACGAGCCATTTGATCTAGTTTAGAGCTCAAACAATCGTGGTTCTTTTGGCTCCACTTGAATAGAGTGCTGAAACGTATGGATATATGCCGTCATAAACAGACCATGGACTGTTATCTGTAGATTGTGTATTTGTATCACTTAGTACATGCGTGTTGAAAGCTTTCTTTCTAGCTTAGGATCTGTTATATACTTTCTTCTTGCCTTCGGTTCAAATTTTCAATGTTTTGCTGTGGACTATGTAACTTGTTCTTCTTTTTTCTTGAAGTAATTGTGTTTAAAATTGTAGCCAAACTTCATGCATTTCCGAATCTGAAGCAGAATTGGTTCTTTGTGCAGATTTTTCGAGAATTGTTCAAAGGTGAGTGCCATGATTACCATTTGCTTAAGATGTGAGATATCTTCCATCCGAGTTCATGTTTGTGTAAGCGTGCGTATGTGAGAGAGAGATACGGGGAGATGTGAGCTAATTTATATAGATAATTTTCGTTTATGTTCCACAGGGGATACTTTTAATTCCCGTGTCCTGGAAATTAGAATGCTTTCTTTTCATAATCGTTTGTTGTATATTACGGTCCTCTTTAGTTAATTTATGCATGTTCAGTCAGTTTGAAGAAAATAGTTTAGTTGTGTGGATTAGCTATGGGCTGCTGATACAATCAGTGCGTGATGATCAGGTGTGGCAGATTTTGCTGACAACCAACGCAAGCTTTTGTCAAACATGAATGCTCTTTTTCTTGCTTTGGTAAGTTTGAAACATGACCGTATCTCCTCATACCCCCACAAAATTGATGCCCCCAGATTCTGTATGCTGTTCAAAAACTTTGCATGAAAATAATCTCATTTTATGTTGAGACTGCTTTTGATCCCGTAGATAATAACTTCTGTTTTCCCCTGCTTATTATAGTGTAAAGCATGGTAAACTCTTTATGTAATATCCCTTAGTTAAACAAACCTTAATTTCGCTGTTTGACACCACGCATAGCTATATATTACTTGAGTAAAGCATGTGATACCATACTACTAAATACAATTATTCCTGAAAGAAGAAATGATGTAGGCTCATACTACAAGTAGGAACATACATGAAAGGTTTAAAACTAGCTAAGGAAGATCCGTGAGAAAACTCCTCAACTAGGGCTAATTCTAACTCCAATTGAGATACAATCACACCACCCAATGTAGCTAAAATCTCCTAAGTTCACAAATTCGCTAAGCCAAAGCTAATTAAGCAAAGGAACGAATTCTTTTGAGTTTCCAATCCAAGAAACGAAAAGAAAGCAAAGGGAATACACTCTTGTATTTTTGGTCATAAAATTTGATTCTCTTTTCATTTCATTTCATTTCAATCACTATTATTCAAGTTCCATGTCCATTTTCTGATTTTCTAACATAAAAGAAAATGCTATTAAAATGATAATTAACTACCACTAAGTACATGTACTAGAACGTGTGATATAAGTGGCTAAGTAGCCGTTGATGTGCTCATCAACAACCTCCTCCACCTGCTTCACTTGTCCTTGATCGTAGGCATGATCTAGGCATGATCCAAGATGCTTCAACAACTTGCTAGACACCGCCAAGGAAGAGGGAGTAAGGCGCCTAAAGAATAGGAACTAACTCCAAGTCGTTGTGTGTCCATTTGAACTGAAGGTAGGCGCCTCATTTGTAGGAACAACCTCCTACTTTCATGCCAACTAAGCTCCTCTTGCTTGCTGCTTTCAAACGTGCAATAAGCATGCTTCAAACAGCTCCCCCTCTCCTCTAACTACTTAATACACGTTTATTACAAGACTCCACACTAATTCAAAGTGTTTAAACAACTAAAACAACAAAACAACCGAAAAGAAACAAAGGGAAAACAATGGACTCTAACTCGACATTATTGAACTAAGAAAAGAAACTAAGTAATTGAAACTAAGCTTTAAGCAACTAACTTAACATGGACTCTTCAATAAATATAGAAAGAATCAAAGAGTTTAAATTTTCACGCAAAGTTAAAGCTACCTTAGATATTAGTTTCGGATCCCTAGGAGTAGATGGTCCTCCATCATCCTCCCCTTATTTGGAAGAGTTTGCTCTCAAACTTGGCAACACCTCTTCATCATCATAGAAAGGACTCAAATCAGCAACAGTGAAGGTGGCGGAGACTCCATAGTCTCTTGGAAACTCGACTTTGTATGCATTATCATTCACCTTCTCAAGAACTTGGAAAGGGCCCTCTGATCTTGGGCTTAGCTTAGATTTCCTCTTGGAAGGGAAACATTCCTTCTTAAGATGAATCCAAACCATATCTCCTGGTTGGAAATGGACCTCTCTTCTCTTCTTATCAACTTTTTCCTTCACCTTTGCATTGGCTTTTTCAATCTTTTCTCGAACATGCTCATTTACTTGATTTCAAGGGCTCTTGTGCTTGCTTCATGGCTGAATTTTATGGTGGCGGTGGGAATAGGGCTAAGTCAAGGGGAGTACAAGGGTTGAGGCCATAGACAATGTAGAAAGGGACAAGTCCCGTAGTCTTGCTAGGAACTCTATTGTAGGCGAACTCATCATGTGGTAGTTTCTCCTCCCAATGGCTAGGCTTTTTTGTGGCTAAGGGTCGAAGTAGGGTGCCTAGGGTTCTATTAGTTACTTCGTTTGACCGTCGCCTTGGGGATGGCTAGAAGTACTAAACTTAGAGCTTGGTTCCCATCTTCTTCCACAAGGTAAGCCAAAAATGACTTAGGAATTTGGAGTCTCTATCACTCACCATGGACTTAGGAACACCATGCAATCGAACAATGTCCCTGAAATACAAGTTAACAACATTTACAACATCATAAGTAGTGTGGCAAGCAACAAAATGAGTCATCTTAGAAAACCTATCAACAACCACCATGATAAGTCTTTATGGTGTTGAGTTCTTGGCATCCAAGAATGAAGTCCAAGCTCACATCTTTGAGGGATAGGAAGGGGCAAATACAACCCTTGAGGTAGCAAATGACCCTTAGCACAAGCCAGCATCTCCCGACTAAGAACTCCACATCCCTTCTAGTTTCACCCAATAGAAGAAGTCACCACTAGAGATGTAGTCTTCTCAATTTCAAAGTGACCAAAGAAGGCCACCCTCATGGAACTCCTTGATTAATGATTCACGCCATAGTTCAAAATGCGGTTTCGGTCACGATCGCGGTAACGGTCACGGTGATGCGGGAATGGGGATGATACGGTTGTCGTACCGCCAAATATCGGCTTAAACCATGAGAATTCCCTAGAACCCGCCTAAAACGCGGGTTTTTTTACACCTTTTCGATGCGGGTAATATCGGTTCTCAGATTTGAAAACCTTTACAACACGGGCGATACGATACGATGCGGCCTTGTTTTGACACCATGATTCACGCGCACTTGTTCTTGGAATGCACAATTGGTTTCATTAAAAAAAGAACCCCTTCAATAGATAGTAATCTCCAACAAAGATGATTATGGCATTTCTCAAACAAAACACCAAAATCTTTATCATCTTTATAACAATCTTTTAACAACTCTAATCCAACAACTTTCGCTTTAAAAAGTTAAAAGTAAATACCTCCTTGAAAGTGCATATGCTCCCTTGTTCATCTTACCAACTTTGTGTTTGATTGTGAAATGGAAAGTTTGAAGGAATTCCACCCACATGGCATGGAGTGGCTGCAATTTATGTTAAGCTTTGAATGAACTTGAGGGCTTCATGATCGAATGGAGAATGAACTCCTTTGCAATGAAGTAGTGGCGCCAATGGTCCAAAGCTCAAACCAATGCATAGAATTCCTTGTCATATATAGAGTACTTTCTCTTAGTTTCATTCAACTTTTCACTAAAGTAGGCTATAGGTCGCCCATTTTGTGAAAGAACAACTCCAATGCCAACTTCGGATGCATCACATTCAACTTCAAAAACTTCATGAAAATTTAGCAAGGCTAGGATAGGGCAAAGGGTGAGTCGAGTCTTCACCTCCTCACAAGCCTTTTGAGCTTGATCATTCCACTCAAACTTCTTTAGTTTTGTAAGCTCAATTATGGGAGTCATAATGGCACTGAAAGTGCGTTCAAACCTCGCTATAGAAAGAGACAAGTCCATGAAAGCTACGCACTTGTTGCATGGATGTAGGAGTAGGCCGCTCCTTGATGGCTTGATCTTTCTTCTCATCGCCTTGAATACCATCACTGAGACAATGAATCCCATGAAAATCACACGGGTGGAGAAGAAATGACACTTCTCTAAATTGCCATACAAGCACTTCTTTCTTAACACTTCAAAGACTCCTTGCATGTGTTTAGCATGCTCTTGCTCATTCTTACTATCCACCAATATATCATCAAAGTAACAACCACAAAACGACCAATAAAGTACTTGGTGCATTTGACAAACCAAAGGGCATATCAAGCCACTCATACAAGCCCTCTTTGGTTTTAGAAGTTGTTTCCCATTCATCACCTTCACATATTCGAATTTGGTGATATCCACTCCTCAAATCAATCTTAGAAAATTGTTTATAGCCATTGAAATCATCTAACAAGTCAGTCAATCTAGGAATGGGAATCGGTATTTTATGGTGATCTTGTTGATAGCTCTAATATCGACACATATTCTCCACTCTCCATTCTTCTTAGGCACCAACAAAGTAGGGACAACACAAGGACTTAGGGACTCCCTAATTTATCCTTTAGCTTACAAGTCCTTAACTTGTCTCCTTATCTCTTCGGTTTCTTTGGGGTTGGACCTATAGGTTGGTTTGTTGGGCAACATAGCTCCGGGAATGAAGTCACTTTTGTGTTAGATATCACGTTTTGGGGCTAGGCCATGAGGAATTTCTTGAGAGAAAACATCCTTGTAGGATTTAAGTAAGGGAATGAGTAAAGGGTGGGAAAGGTTGGTGTTTCCTTTGGTTTCTTCTTGTGTTTCACTCATTAAAAGCTCTCGCTGGAGATAGCTCATGGTGCTCGGCTTGGAGTAGGGTAGTAAGGGAATGTTACTTCTCTTTGGTGGAATGGATCTTAGTGTTTGAGTAGGAAGGAATCGGGGTAAGGGTGATCCTTTTGTGGTTTTTGGTTAGGGAATAGGTGCTCTTGTAACCATCATGTATCACTCTTCTATCAAACAACCATGGTCTTCCCTAGGAGCACATGACATGCATCCATGGTATCACATCACACCAAAGCTCCTCCTTATAACTACCAATACTAAATGATAAAAGTACACGGTTTGAAACTTGTATACCTTTACCTTGGTGGAGCCATTGAATGATATAGGGGCATGGATGAGGTGTGCTTGGGAGTTTTAGCTTTTCTATCATAGTTTGGGCAGCAACATTGGTACAACTTCCTCCATCAATGATCAAAGTACAAAACTTTCCTCCAATGGTACACCTAGTATGAAATATTGCCTCTCTTTGCCTTAGGTCTTCATGATCAACAACTTCACTTAGGGCTCCTAACAACCAAGCATTCTCCTTTATCGGACCGAATATTTCTTCCTCCTTTATCTCTCCTCGCCAATCCATATCATACTCTTCATTCTCCTCCTCCTCTTCTCCTTGATATTCATTATACTCCATCAAAGTAACCACCTTATTAGGATATTCAAATGCTATATGTCCTAATCCTCGACATCGAAAGCACCTTCTAGGGACCTTGGTTGGTGTAGGGTTCGAGGGGTTTGTGTTTGAGTGTTTAGGAGTATCGGTTTGTGGATTCTTTGAGGTGAAAGGGGTGTTCTTTTGGAAAGGGGCTGATTTAGTAAAGGGACGTGAGGTCTCACCCGTACCTTTGACTTTGTTTTGTTTTTCTACCTTATAAGCAAGAAGAATGAGTTCTTCTAAAGTAGAGTAGTGGTGTAGTTCCACTATGTTGGCTATCTTAGGATCTAAACCTCCAAGGAATCTTACCAAGGTTTATGGTTCATCCTCTTGAACTTCACATTTCATGAGATAAGCCTCAAAATCTCGAGCATAAGTCTCGACTGACTGGTTCCTTGTTGCAAGTGATGGAACTTGGCAAAGTTCTCTTGCACATAATAGGTTGGTAGGAACTTTTGCTTCGACTTGGTGAAATATTGGTGTCTATGATGCTATTTCTTTACAAGAAGCTTCAAGTTCATTTAGGCAATACTCACCTCCACGATTCATTCGATGGGTCTTTATAGTCTTTCCACTTTCGGCTCAATAAGAGCCTTGATGCTTTTAACTGTGGAGAAAACTTCTCATTTTTGAAATGTATACCCAATATTTTCCTGAAAAATTAGCTGTGAAGGTAAACAAATGTCTTTTACTGTCATGTATAGATGTATTTATCAAACCATAATTATTTGAGAGTATCAACTCTAAAACATCTTTCTCTCCCCACACACCCCTTTTGGAAATTGAGGACAATGAATACATTCTTCACAAACTTGAAACGGAGCTATTATTTGGGGAAGTCCTATTACTATATCGTTCGTTGAAGGGTCTTTAATCAACAAAAACCGAATCGGCCGAGCAAAATGCGAAAGCCATCATAAATCTTTTAGTTTGGCTAACAAGGATGATTGTGTGTTTTTTATCTTAGTGGAAATAATCTATTTAAACTCATAGGAATAACATCAATAGCTCCATAGTAGGCTCATCCGCTCATAGATCTCACAGGCACCTCTTCATATGTTAAGTGTATAGTATTCTTGTTATTGTCCAACACTTGGTTATTTAACTTTAACCTTGGGAACATCACATTTGAGATTTTTTTTCGTATTGTTTCTACAAAAGAATTCTAGGTTTTTATCTCAAAATTACCTTTTTTTGTCCATAACTACCTTACTTACACTCTTTTTTGCGAGAAACTACCTTATTTACAAATTTTTGTGCAAAACTACCTTTGTTACGTTATTGTTTGTTGACCACTACCTAAATTTTTTTTCCGACGTTGACTGTAGTTTTTTGGTGAGTAAAACCCATGTGCAGGTCACGTGACTTGTTATTTTCCTTATTTTATTCCCCCTCTTCTATTTTTCACTCCCTTTTCTAAACTAACACTCTCTCCTTATCTAACTAAGGATATGCACATGGGTTTTGTACAAAATAGAAGGGGGAATAAAATAGACGGGGAATAAAATAATGAAAATAACAAGTCACATGACATGCACATGGGTTTTACTCACCGAATACTACAACAACGTCGGAAAAAGTTTTAGGTAGTTTTTCGCAAAAAGAGTGTAAGTAAGTTTGTTATGGACAAAAAATCATTATAACCGTAGTGTAGAACAATCGCCAAATGTCACGTTGGAACTAAAATCTTCATTTCCAAGAAAAACACTAGAGGAAAAAAAACCAAGGGCTGCTGTCCAAGGGCTGCGGTTATTTAAAAAACGCAGCCCTTAATTACAAAGGGTTGCGGTTAGTCGAAAAACCGCAGCCCTTCATTATAAAGGGTTGCGGTTAACCCAAAAACCGCAGCCCTTCATTACGAAGGGCTGCGGTTATTAAACAACGCAGCCCTTCACGTTTTCATTTCCCCCTAAAGCTTCCCTCGCTGGGCAATTCCAATTCACACCACACCCTAGTTACGAATACCCGCCCCTCTCTCTCACTCACGCTCCCCGCCCCTCTCTCACACACTCACTCCCCTTCCCCTCTCTCTCCGACCTCCGCCGCGGTGTCGTCGCCGACCACCGTTGCCGCGCTTTTTGTTTTCGTTTTCCACCTTCCCTCCGTTCGCGCCGTCTATTTCTCTCACCCGCACTCTCCTCCTCCTTCTTTCGCTTTGTCGCGCGAACACCGTTGCCGAGCGTGCTCGGCGCCGGAGATCCGTCCCCGACTACCTCGCCGCCGAGGTATTTTCTCTCTCCTCTCCGTTGATTTTAAGTTTTTACCCGATTTTGCCAGTTTCTTCAATGATTTTCGTGGATCTAGGGTTCGAAATTGGTTTTGAAATTGTTAGTAGTCTTGCAATCGCTTGAGTTTCTCTCTTCGTTGGTTTTGGTAGATTGCCGACATTTTCTCGCTTCGATTATGTTCAATTTTGTTTACTGCCCTGTATGTGCGCTATAATCTAGGGATAAAGGGTCTATATGCTGACATCTTCGTGGATTCCGGGCAAGTGACACGAAAATGAGGTCTGCCTTATGGTTTCAATTGTTCATTTCACTGTTCAAGCACTTCACTTTAGTGTAATTATTCCATTTTAATTGGTGAAAACAATACTCTTTCCGTTCTAGAATAGTTGTGTTTTGATGATTACGTGTGTAGATTATGGAGTTAGTTATTGTATTGATATCCATAATTGGTAACTACTACTGATTTGGTATTTCAAATTGAAAAGTAACAAAGTGTATTGATAATATTAAGTGACGTATAATATGGTATAAGGATGAGTTAGTTTAGTATCAAAAATGGGAGAAATAAATGAAATGCATTCGCTAATGTTTTCGACTTAGTAAATTCATTCATATCATTCTCTTCTATGAATTTTTTTGATTAGCACTTGCTCTTTGAATATGCAGGATGATGCCTCTATTTCATGGAGGAAAAGTAAAAAGCATTACTTTATTCTTAGTCAATGTGGGAAGCCTATATATTCCAGGTTTATCTTCTGCCTCGAAGTTGTGAATACTAACTACCGCTAGGTTCGAACATGACAAGCGTTTGTAGAAATCGGGATGAATTTGCTTCTTTAAAGTGATTTCCGCCGCCTTGTAATAGTATGGCGATGAACACAAGCTTGCTGGATTTTCAAAGAACATTGCAAGCTATGATTTCTTTTGTTGAGAATGGGTATGTCACCGGATCGAGTTGGCAAGATCTTGTTTTTCGAGCGCCTCTCCCGAATTTTAGAAGTGCAATTTGTTTTTTGTGTATCTCGTTTCTCGTTAAGTGTTGATTGCTTTCCATACTTGCCTAAATCTAATGCTTTTCCCTTCATATTATACTTTGTCTCGCTAGAGAATCTTATCCTCGTAATACACTTGCCGATATTGTTTTACCCTAATCTTGGTTGCTTTGCAAAGATTATCAAGGTGATGTTTCAGGATTAGAGTTATGCTTTGTCATTGTAAATAATGAATATGTAGAACAAACAAAGATGAATTGATTCCCCGGAGGGAAAAATATTCGTGTCATGAATTAGAATGTGATTCCATTTATTCATCTAATAGCTAATCATCTATTGAATTATCGTGAATACGATCTTATTCGTTATAATGATTTTATGCTTCCACCCAAGTTTCAACTTTAGCCACATACTAATACCTTAGATATGTCAAACTAATGGATACTACAATTGTCGATACGTCGGAAAGTTCGCATTTCCCGAGAGGATTTCAAAGAACTTATACGAAAGGAATGGATTGATATGTTCAATGGACATGAACTTCGTGTATAATCATCTTCTTTAAAAGAGTGTATTACTTGTCTATTTTATCTATTTTTCCATCACTTGCCTTTCACGTGAGAAAGGCTTAAGCTATAGTTTAGAATTTAAGCAAACTTAAAAGCTATTATATTCCCGCTAGTGCCTATCGTTTCTTAAGCTTTCCTACATAATGGAGATTTACCTTGTTGAAGCATTCTTTTTAACCGTTAACACATTATCCACCATCATTGATGTACTTGGTTGATTTTTCATTATTAACAAGGGATTCGTTTGTTAGTGTATTACTCGACTAGGGTACTCATATCGGACAGCTTGGATGTAGTAGAAAGAAGGGAAAGAAATGAAAAGACTTTACCATGTTTGGTTATAAAATAAAAAATTGATTATATAGGAAAGGAGAGGAAGTAATGGGTAAAGAATCTTATGATTTTTACAATTTTCTTTCCTCTCATATTTGGAGGAGTTAGAGAGGAAAGGGAAATAAGAAGACTTTCATTTCCCTTCCTTCGCTTAAACCGAACTTTGCAAAAGTCACTATCTTTCTTTTCTTCTTTCTTCCTCCCTTTTGTGACAAAAAGAATACAAACAATCTTCTTATGGCAGTTTCATTGTATCCTTCTCGAACAATGTTAGATTTTTGATTTTTGTGTTTATCAATTTATCTCGTTAACTAAAATATAAAGAAAACTTCAAATTTTATCCGGAATATGGTACCGCATATACTGACTTGGACATCTTATATATTGATTTCGTATCCGTGGAGGGACCCCGGATACGAATCAAAGAGGAGAGAATTGTTACATATTGACTTGTAATGTATCTTTGGAGTATGAGAAAAGGTATGTTTTATTCGAACGCTTTTTGTGCTATCTTTTTTCGAGTTATGTTTTAGAAATTAGAACCCTTTTACCCGTAAGTTGATTGTTCGAGGATGAACCTTATTTATCCCCCTTTCCCCCTTAGTCAAGATGATTGTTCGAGGAATTAGTATGGGCATTGTTGCCCCTTTTGGGATCATGGTGCTGGTTTGGTTGAATTGTTTTTTACCTTTATTTGTGTTGGTGCTGCTGTTATTGTTATTGATTTGGTGCGTTCCTTCTTCTCTATTTTGTGAATCTAATTTCTTCTTGGTGTTGGTAAATGTTTAACTAGTTTAATTTTGTTTCTATTTATTTGATAAATTAGTCTCTTATGGAATGACTAAGATTTCCGAACTCGGCTATAGCTTCGGCCATTTTTCGTTCGGCGAGGATTAATTGTTCTTTGGACTTAGTGGTTCGACCATTTGAGTACCGATCTTTGTTGGTAAGTGAGTGTTTGATTTTTTTTTTTTTTTTTTTACGGGGAGCAAAGTGTTTCGATTTCTTTCTTTTTGATTTTTGGGTCCTAGTAATAATTTTACTTACCGTCCATTGCGAGAACATGCAGAAAACACAAATTATTGTTTGTATTTGTGGGGAAAATGATTCTCCACTTCACTAATCTATCATTTCAAGACATGAGTGCATATTGTTTTCCTAGAACTCTGGCTACTTGAATCCTTGCCTACGCACCTTGACAATGTTGATTTGCGGGTTCCGCTTCAATAGTTTACTTTGTTTTATTCTCTTCTCCTATCACTTAGTAACTGTCCTAGATAAATGTATAGTTGCTCTCTCTGCTCCGCATAAGTTTTCCCCTTCTAGGATGCTCAAATGATTTCAAAGAAATAAGTACTACTTGATATTAGTACCGGCTTCATGTTTATTAGGAAAGGCTTAGTTTTTAACTTCAAATTGTGTCTAGATGTCTCAAGATACTCCATACAACCATCAAAAAGTTGAAGTACTCGGTTTAGGATATCTCGATTTCAGCCCTCCCCGTGCCGCACTCCCCCTCACAAACACCCCCCGCCGCACTCCCCCCACCCTTCCTAGCCTCCCCACCCGCCGCCCTCCCCCGCCGCACTCCCCCCCACACACCCCCGCACATCCCCAACCTCCCCCCATTGCCGCGCGCCACCGCCGCACTCCCCCACCCTTCCTAACCTCCCCACCCCCGCCATCCCTCCCCCGCCGCACTCCCCCCACACACACCCCCCGCACACTCCCAACCCTCCCCCCATCGCCGCCCCCGCCGCACTCCCCTACCCACCCTTCCCAACCCCCGCCGCACTCCCCCCGCACACCTCCCCGCCGCACACCCCCATTTCACTCTTTTGTTTTAAAAAATCTGTTTCATCTTATCTCGAAAATGTAAGAAGGCACAAATCTCAATGGACGCTTTATTATTCTCTCTTCCTAAAAATAACACAAGCCCTAGTTTTGTCAAAAGCAAAATAACATAGCTAATCTATTTTGGTTTGCCTAACCCTGTTGTGAAAACAATAGGAGATGGAGGGAGTAATATTTTGCCATCTCGCCGCCCGTAGCTTGTACTCTGCATCTTTTCCATAATGGCTGCTAATCTTTGCACGAACATTACCTGCAGAAGATCTTAGAAGAACAACAGAGGGCTCAAAATGCCTTGGTATCTTCAGAGGCAGAGGTGTATCCTTCATCACCCTCTGATCTCAGTCCTGCTTCTGGTTCACCATGGCTAAATCCAAACAGATTCCTCATCTACATTGCCATCAAAGCACACAAATGAGTGGTATCAATTTGAAGATTACAAGTGAAGGAACTCTCTATCTTTTGTTACACTAGTTTTGATACTAAAATGTAACTTTGTCAATATTTTCCTTATATGTGTATAAATAACATGAATTGCAATGAGAAGTTATACTTTTATATATATGTAACTGATTTTGGATCATTTAGGACTAAAAAGGAAAAAAAAAAAAAAAAGATTTTTTTTTTGGTCACAAGGGTCGCGGTCAGAAAAAACCGCAGCCCTTGGTGGGTTAAGGGTCGCGGTTAAGGGCAAAAACCACAACCCTTTACTCACCAAGGGCCGCGGTTTTTGCCCCGAACCGCAGCTCTTAACCCACCAAGGGCTGCGGTTTTTGCCCTGACCGTAGCCCTTAACGTGCTAAAAACCGCAGCCCTTCCTAAATGGCAAGGGCTGCTAGTCTAATGGCTGCGGTCAAAAAACGCAGCCCTTGGGCCCCTTTTGACCGCAGCCCTTGGGCTTTTTTCCTCTAGTGAAAGAAGACATACTTTCACTAATGTGGTTGATACGTCTATCAACAAGCAAATATTGATTTCAGATTTTGTGCCGTCTTGAACAATCATCAACGCCGTTTCCCCATCCTTTTCCTCAACAAACCTTGAACTCTTATCTATTTTTGTCATTACGCAACTTAGTGTAACATTTAGAAGCCGAATGACCAAACTTACATTTATAACATTCAACTATCGACTTATTGTATCAACTTCTTAACATCGCTTATCTGGGTATTCTCTACCCATACTAAATTTAAATGTGCATCAAAGGATTACGTTGAATTCTCGTACTCGAGCATTCCATGAAATGACAAAAGCAAATGTACAAATACCTATCCATGATAAATTCCAGGTTCAAGGATAATTAAAATGTTAATAGTATTTGCCAAGATAACTTTCAGGTTAATTTTCTGTCTCGATAACCATGTATTCTGCATTGCGGAAAAATATGCATTTGAAATGTACAATTTTGGATTATAGCCGCCGTAGCAAATTCACACATTTTGCTACCGATTCAAATGAAATTTAAAGCAAAGTCCATGACAATTTATTGAGATTTTTCCTATGATGTTTTTTATGATGTTTTTCCTCGATCGGGTTCCATGGATACAAATTAGCAAATCAAGCTCGCCGCTATTGATGGTTAATCCTACAAGCTTCCTTTTGGCTATAGGCCTTGGAGCGTAAGTGAAATGATCTCGATTTTACCTTCTAATAATATGTTCTTTCTTTGTTCAGTCACTTACTGCCGGTCTTTGACGACATGGCCGTGTTGGTTGAACTTCAATGTTGATTAGGTTTATGCAATTATCTTTCAAATATGGTCTTATGATCGACTAAATGACATCCGAGAGAGAGGGATGGGGAAGGAGAGAGGAAAGTGACTAAGAGAGAGAGAGAGCGAGACTACGGGAGAGAGAGAAAGAGAATTAGATGGATGGAGAGGAAAAAAAAGGAATGAGGGAGAGAGAAGGGGGGTGGGACTGTGGGAGAGAGATGAGTTTCTATTGAGATGGATGGAGAGGAAAAAAAAGGAATGAGGGAGAGAGAAGGAGGGGTGGGACTGTGGGAGAGAGATGAGTTTCTATTGAGTTGTATGTTTTTTCCTAAACAAACTATGCTTTTTTTTTTGTAAGCACCTTTATTTTTTTGTTTTTTTTTTAGGGGAAACCCAATAGGGCAACCTTATAAGCACCTTTATGATTATTCATCAACTTTGGTTGTATAATAAATTATATTGATCGAATCAAGATCAATAAGATATATGTATTTGCTCTATACATTATTGTAAATATTTTTATGGTAATATATACTATCAAATATACCATTTCTTTATGGAAATACGCATTTAAAGTATTTGAAAATACAATTAAGAAAGTGATTATGAACAAATAAGGTTCACATTGGTTATGTGGGGGCATTCCTCGTTATTTGCTAATTGTATTAGAAAAATAGAACGAGGAAACTTGATATAAGTACACTCGTAAATACACAAGGACCCTAATAGATCGTGGACCGCCTTGTAGTATCTTTGGCCATGATAAACTTGATGGACAAGATACTTTAATATAGAGAAGCTCAAAGATATGTCAACATAGGCGGTAGGCCGATCACCACTAGAGCCGTTAGTTTGGTTAATAAACCGTTGGTTGAACCGAAATAATCGAAATTTGAACCGAATTAAACCGAACCGCGATTAATCAGAATCGAAATCAATCAAAAATGATAAATTGAAACTAAATAAACGTAAATAAATAACCAAAACCGAATCGCAAACGAATCAAACAAATCAGAATCGAAAATAACCGTGAAAACCGAAAAGTTGATTGATCAACCGAATCGAACCGAATCGAATATGTAATCAATTAACCGAACGTATTCAAACCGAAACCGAACCGAATCGAAACCGAAACCGAATTGAAACCGAAATCGAACCAAAACCGATTTAAGTTGAAATTGTTATAAACGAATTTTTAATCGGAATCGAACCGAATTTACATATTACTTAAATTCATGATAGTATTCCAATTCACGGAATTTATGATGATAATATTAATACTCACATAAATTTATGATGATATTATATTATTAATATAAAGTTAAGACATTTTCGCTATATCTCATTATAAAATGATATGTTCATATCTATTAAACCTTTTTTTATTTCATTGAAAATTTGAGCCACAACATATTTGAAATATTAATCCTAATAACTTCCCATGACAAGATCTTTTTAAAAACAAGAAATTTTACACATTTATCATTTTACATTAAGATGATTTATATCTACTACCTAAATTAGTCGTCTTTTATTTCTCAACATACCTTCACAAATTGCATATCAAAAACCTTCTTTTAATATTAAATAATTTCAACTAATAAACTTCCTGTTGAAAATGTTATCTCAAACCTTTAGGTAGTTTGAATGCTATGAGCTTTAAAGAACATTCACACTAAAATTACTATAAAGAAAAACATTTCAATAAAAAGAGAAAATTAGGACAAAATTGCTAATTTATTTATTCTCCAATATTCATATTTTACAATACTTAACTTGTCATGCAAAGACAATCAATACAAGTCTCATTTTCACCATTGACCATACTTGAATAAAAAGGCAAGTAGTGGTCCGTCTTATCGAATACGTCAATAAAACATTGGACCTACTCACCAAAAACAAAAGCTAAACAAACATCCAAGCCGGCGTGCGTGGCCTCACCGCATCCCTTATTTCATATTAATACAAGAAGAATAATTAGATAGACATCTTAATCCATAACAAACTCTTTAATATATACTTTATTTTGATATATCCATTATTATATATAGAAAATCAAATCACAAAATCGTAATAAAAATTATACAACACTCCTATTTTTATAAAGCCCTTTTTTATACAACTTCCCTTGTAATATGGAAGAGTTCACAAGTGATATTCGTAAAGTACTTAAACCTACAAATTGCTTTCTCACAAATTGAACTCAAATATGGAACTATTTACCGCTTTCTCGAATTGAATCAGCCATTGAGTTCTCATGTACTAGATTATTTCTCAAGCAATAACATTATAAACAATGCGGACAATCGCCCAACCACCGTACTCGAATGAGCGGCTCCAGCTTGATCTCGTCGAAGATAGTGCTACCGTCATACAATAAACATGCAACTAATCTTCATTTACTGCCCTACATTAGAACATCTCGCCTTCCTCTCAAACACTTGCCATAATCTTCTACCGCTTCTTGGCAATAAACGAACAAAACCGGATCGTAACACAAACTTATAAACAACTTGATATAAAAAATGATGCTAAGTTGCTAACAAATTACCTTTAAACTTACCATCGCCATTGAAAAGATTAATATTATTCAATGTTTTGGGCTCTCGCATCGATAACAAAGAATGACAAGGCTTAAAAGCCCAACTTTGTTACATGAAAAATATCATCATCGAGCACCGTCCCAAATAACTCCCATTACCAATCGCCTTTAGTGCATCCAACAAGGAAACCTATGGGCATCTCTTTTACATAAACCCAAAAATACCCCAAAAAGAAGAGTTCCCAACATAGGAATCCAAGGGTCACAACCAAAACTGATAGTTAAGGAAACCATTCGGGACTTTATTCCTAAATAATTCCCACAACCAATCAGCTTTAGTGCATCCAAAGAAGGAAGCCTATGGGCATCTCTTTTATATAAACCCAAAAATACACCAAAAAGAAGAGTTCCCAACACAGAATCCAAGGGTCACAACCAAAACCGATAGTTAAGGAAACCATTCGAGACTTTATTCATCAAGCTCAACGTAATATAGGGACAAAGCAGCAAAGATACCGCCTTAGATAACCAAACCAACAAGACAAAAACACAACCAAAATTGATAGTTAAGGAAACCATTCGAGACTTTATTCATCAAGCTCAACAGAATATAGGGACAGCAGCATGATAGCAGTTTAGATAACCAGCCCAACAAGACAAAAGGGGCATTTTCCTCAAGCACAATAGAACAAACAGCCATTATAAAATCCAACACCGCAGAACAAAAGGCTTGTTCATCTCCTTCAACAAAGTCAAAAACCAGTATACTAGCACTGAAAACCAGCCAAACAATGAAGTGAATACAAGCCCAACAGAACAAAAGGGGCTCATCAAACACAACACTTAAGCTACCATCACCAAAAAAGACCATCAAAAGAACACAAAAGATTATATTTATCACCACCTAGAATCCACCAAAAAAATGAGCAACCAAAAGTTGCGGATATCAAGTGTTAGCAACACTTGAGCACCGATGAGCAACAAAAACCCACTAATCAGATGCAAGGGGACACCATTCAACAATCCGGTGATAAATCTACATTGTCGAAACCGCATCTTTAACAACCTCAAAAGACTCATCAACTTCCTCTTCTTTTAAGTATCCAAACAACCAGTTTTGGGTTGTCACAAAAGCCTCAACATTTTTGGGAAGAAGAGATGACCTATACTTGGTCAAAACTCTCCCACCCATGCTGAATGAGGATTCCGAAACAACCGATGTAATAGGGATTGCCAAAATATCTTTGGCCATCCTAGACAAAACAGGATATATAGAAGCAGAAGATTACCAAAACTTAAGTACATCAAAATCAACATCACTGCGTGGAATCAAGGGTGCATTTAGATATGCATCTACACCACTTTCAGCATCGGAGCCACTATAATTATTGGCCTCGAATTGCTAAAAAAAACGAAATAAATATAATAAGACAAACTTATTCACACCATTCACAAAAACAAAAATAACTCAACTGTTCAAAATAAACACCTGAATCATGCTAGCCATTGTTTGAGAAGATGTAGAACTGGAGTAAGAAGTGGATGAGGGAGTGGTAGAAACGTTGTCATAGAATTTGTAAAGCTCCACAAATGCATTATAAACAACCTTTACTTTCTTCTCCATTTCAATTCCCACAACCAAACAACCAAACATACTTTGAACAAACTTCAACTTATAGCGAGGATCAAGCAAAACAGCAATAGAAAGAACAAGAGAATAATCAGCCTAATACTTCTCAAATTTTTTCAACATTTCCTTATCCATTTCCCTAATACTCTCAAATTCATGAATATGACCAACTTCTAATAATCTTTGAATTGCAATGATATTCTTAAAATATAAATTAGCAGTTGGATATTCGTAACCTAAACAAAACAAGAATATGGTAAAAAGGCTCAAGAAAGTCACAAACATACTTAACAATCTCCCATTCATCTAAATTTAATCCATAATCAAAAGAGGACTCTCTAATAGCAAATAAATCAATAGCCTCCCTAGCTTGGAGAGTACTCATAATCATCAAATAGGTGGAATTCCACCTAGTGGGAACATCCAACCTCAACTTTCCGTAAAATGCAAATGAGAATCAACAATACATTGTTCAAATTTTGTCAACCTTGAATCGATCCAAAGAATATAATTCACAAAGACCACGTAACTTTTTCACACAATCATGAACAACATTCATGCCAGCTTGCACAATCAAATTTAAAACATGAGCACAACATCTCACATGGAAGAAATTACCATTTGAAGGTAAACCAGAACGTGTATGCAAATCAGATTTCAACCTACTTATCATAACATCCATAGAACTAGCATTATCACATGTCATTGAAAATGTTTTTCCCTCAAATTTCCATTCCTTAATCAACCCCAAAACAAACATGTATATATCAATACCTCTATGTGGTGGGGGAAAGTACTTAAAATTCGAAATGTGGGATCTTAAATTCCAATTATTATCAACATAATGCACTCGTCAAAGCAAGATAACCACGAGAAGATACTTCAGATGTCCAACAATCACAAGTAAAACATACCCTACTATTAACCAAAGAAAGAGATGTTTGCAAAGAAGACTTCATATCATTATGCTGTAAAACACAATATTTCAATATTGTATTTCTAGTAATGTGTCTAACATTCGGGTTAAGATAAGAATGCAATTCCCTAAGCTTCTCATGCTCAACTATTCTAAGCGAATATGAATGACACATTATAGCCTCGAAACAATCTACAATAGGTTTTTTGATCAAACTCGTAACACACATTAGGATTTTCACTTTGTGTTTAGCATAAGCGATAACACTTTTCAATGTGATTAGTAGCATTAGGAGGTGCCATACGAAGGGTCAGCACAATATTTAGCAATATGGCAATAGTTACAAGTTGCCTGAGGCATAACCTTACCATCTTTACCTTCCACCATGGCGAATGTGTAATGAGCCCATATTGGAGCTCTTCTCTTACCTTCTGGTGGAGACTGTCGCTTCATTTTTTGTTTGCTGGAGACAACAGGAGAAGTGTCTATTGCGCTCCTGTTGGACCCAATGGTCTCAATCTCCTCTGCAAACAGCAAGAAATAAAATCAGAGATGTATAACTTAACATAAATAAAACTGAAAATGAAAGAAAACTGATGAAAAACAAAATACCTTCAGAAAAACCAGGTGGTCCAAGTGAATCAGGATCTATGAATATGATACTGAAAATAATTGAAATCAGTCAAACAAAAACCAGAAACAAAAATTAGACTAAAAAACAGAAGGCTTGGATAAAGTAAGACTAGGCAGTCAAAACAGATGGTCAGGTCAGGTGGGCTGGATCAGGTCAGGTCAGGTGGTCCTAGATCAGGTCAGGTCAGGTGGTCCTGGATCGTCAGTCGTGGTCCTGGATCGGTCGGTCGGGTGGGCGGGTCAGGTCGGGTCGTGGGCCGGGTCGTCGGTCGGTGGGCCGGGTCGGTCGGGGGCTGGGTCGGGTCGTGTCAGCGTGGGCCTGGGTTAGGTCGGTGGTCTCGGGTCGGGTCGAGTGGGCCTCGGGTCGGTAAGGTGGGCCTGGGTCGTAAGGTGGACTCGGGTCAGGTCGTGGGCTCGGGTCGGGTCGTGGGCCCGGGTCAGTCGTGTGCCTCGGGTCGACACCGGGTCGCATCGGGTCGCATCGGTTCGGTACTCGGGTCGTGTAAAATGGGCCCGGGCGGGTATGTTGGGCCCGGGGTCAAGACGTAAGGCAAGGTCAAAAGGGCCTGGGGTCGGTTAGTAAATTTAGGGTTTTTGATTGCTTTTTCTAATCATATTTTAATTTAATAAAATCAAAAACTGACCCAGGCCATAAATTATAATAAATTACTGATATAAATAATGTAATTCAAATTTAATAAATTTAATTTCCAGTTAATAAATCAAAAAACCCTAAAATATTGTCTGAAAATTCGAATCAAATTATCAAGAAAAAAATTAACATAAGCCATAAAAAATTAAAAACCCTAAGACATTCAGATCTAAAGGATTCATAATTAAATAAACCCTAAAAGGTTAAGATCTAAAGCATAAATAATTAAACAGACCCTAAAACGTACAGATCTAATCTAAGGCATAAAATATAAAATATCAATTGAAAATTATTTAAAAATATAAATAAAGCAACAATAACATATACGTAAAAAAACCTAAAACGTTCAGATCTAAGAAATAATCCTAAAATATTCAGATCTAAGACATATATAAAATATCAACTAAAATTTCAAGAAATTATTTAAAAAAGAAAAAAAAATTAACAATAACTGATAGTATATAGCATAAAAATTCTAAAATGTTCAGATCTAAGTCATAAAACAAATAAAAAATTCCTAAAACATTCGGATCTAAGCACTAAATAGAAATTATCGACGGAAAATTCTATAAAAAAAACTAAATAAATAGACAGGTAAAATACCGCATGTAAACATTATTGAAACTTTAAAAAACTCTAAAATGTCACAGATCTAAGACATATAATTCAAAAAAAAAAAACTTTCAGATCTAAGGCATATATAAACAAAAAACGTTCAGATAATGTAAACCATTTAATTTTAACAAAAAAAAAGGCTAAAACAAGGAAGATACATAACCTTCCTTCAAGATTGAAGCCTTCAAAGTCGCTAGCCCCACCGTCGTCGTTTGCCCGCCGTCGTCACCGTCGTCACCGTCGCCAGAAACTCCGCTTCACCGTCGTCGCTGCGTGCCAGAAAATGTGGAGCCTTTTAGTGGAGACTTAGAGATGGAGAAAATTGAGAGAATTAGGGCAAAAATTGAGAGAATTAGGGCAAAAATTTCGACATTCAAATCGAAATTGGAAGAGGAGATATTGATGAAAAGATTTTGTGTGTGTGAGAGATGGAGAAAATTGAGAGAATTAGGGCACCTTGAAGCTCTTCAGTTTTTTGATGAATTGTGTGTGTCTGAGTGTCTCTCTCTCCTCTCGCCGTTTTAGTTTTAGTTAGGGTTAGGTGACTAGGTCAAATAGAGAGTGAGGGGAACAGCTTTAAGGGAGTCTTGTTCTTTATATAGTGAGCCAAGTGAGGGATTTAGGGCTAGGGCAACCAAGGCAACAAATTGGTTTCAATTAAAATGGGCCGACCCATTGTGGCATTGCATATTATTTTAAACGGTTATAATTTGTTATTTAAGTCATTATTTAAAATTGTATTATTATTTTATTATCATTATTATTATTATTATTATTATTATTATTATTATTATTATTATTATTATTATTATTATTATTATTATTATTATTATTATTATTATTATTATCCAATAACAATTTGTTAGTTGTTGCATATCATGAATTAAAATAAATATTTTTGCTACTAAATTAGTGTTACATGGAGACGATTAATTTGAATGGTGTTTTGAATTATTTAATTAAACTTTTGGCTTACATTGATGAATTGATGTTATCTAATAACATATTATTTTATTTCAATCGTATAACTTTAATGAGTTTATTTACTTAAAACGATCAAATTATATAGACCGTTGTTATGTTCAGTAGAGAATAAAGAGTATATCAGAGTATAAAGTATCTTTAACATAAATGGTCAATGTAAACAGAATACAAAGTATTTCATAATACAAAGTATCTTTAACATAAACAGTCCATGTAAATCATATACACCAATTAACTAATCGACTTATATCAATATATAGATCAAAATATCTAATGCAATATCGGTAATTCAAGATACATTAGTCTTGTGCAATAACAAATTGTTTCAATTTGTTTATGTGTTTAGATGTATTCGCATATATAACGTCTAATCGAATAAGTTAGTAACAACTTCACTTATCAACTTGTTTTGCTTTAGCAATATATTTTGTATTTGCGACACATAAAGCTTAAGCAAGGTTCATTCATCAAGCTCAACGGAATATAGGGACAAAGCGAAGATACCGCTTAAATAACCAAACCAACAAGACAAAAACACAAACAAAACCCGATAGTTAAGGAAACCATTCGAGACTTTATTCATCAAGCTCAACGTAGCGCTTTAGATAACCAGCCCAACAAGACAAAAGGGGCATTTTCCTCAAGCACAATAGAACAAACATCCATTATAAAATCCAACACCGCAGAACAAAAGGCTTGTTCATCTCCTTCAACAAAGTCAAAAACCAGTATACTAGCACTGAAAACCAGCCAAACAATGAAGTGAATACAAGCCCAACGAACAAAGGGGGCTCATCAAACACAACACTTCAGCTACCATCACCAAAAAAGACCATCAAAAGAACACAAAAGATTATATTTATCACCACCTAGAATCCACCAAAAAAATGAGCAACCAAAAGTTGCGGATATCAAGTGTTAGCAACACTTGAGCACCGATGAGCAACAAAAAACCCACTAATCAAGAGTGGGGACACCATTCAACAATCCGGTGATAAATCTACATTGTCGAAACCGCATCTTTAACAACCTCAAAACACTCATCAACTTCCTCTTCTTTTAAGTATCCAAACAACCGGCTTTGGGTTGTCACAAAAGCCTCAACATTTTTGGGAAGAAGAGATGACCTATACTTGGTCAAAACTCTCCCACCCATGCCGAATGAGGATTCCGAAGCAACCGATGTAATAGGGATTGCCAAAATATCTTTGGCCATCCTAGACAAAACAGATATATAGAAGCGTAAGATTGCCAAAACTTAAGTACATCAAAATCAACATCACCGCGTGGAATCAAGGGTGCATTTAGATATGCATCTACACCACTTTCAAAGATCGGAGCCACTATAATTATTGGCCTCGAATTGCTAAAAAAAAAGAATAAATATAATAAGACAGACTTATTCACACCATTAACAAAAACAAAAATAACTCAACTGTTCAAAATAAACACCTGAATCATGCTAGCCATTGTTTGAGAAGATGTAGAACTGGAGTAAGAAGTGGATGAGGGAGTGGTAGAAACGTTGTCATAGAATTTGTAAAGCTCCACAAATGCATTATAAACAACCTTTACTTTCTTCTCCATTTCAATTCCCACAACCAAACAACCAAACATACTTTGAACAAACTTCAACTTATAACGAGGATCAAGCAAAACAAAGAATAGAAAGAACAAGAGAATAATCACCCAATACTTCTCAAATTTTTTCAACATTTCCTTAGCCATATCCCTAATACTCAACTTCATGAATATGACCAACTTCTAATAATCTTTGAATTGCAATGATATTCTTAAAATATAAATTAGCAAGCTTGGATATTCGAACCAGAAAACAAAACAGTAATATGGTAAAAAGGCTCAAGAAAGTCACAAACATACTTAACAATCTCCCATTCATCTAAAGTTAATCCATAATCAAAAGAGGACTCTCTAATAGCAAATAAATCAATAGCCTCCCTAGCTTGGAGAGTACTCATAATCATCAAATAGGTGGAATTCCACCTAGTGGGAACATCCAACCTCAACTTTCCAGAAAATGCAATATGAGAATCAACAATACGTTGTTCAAATTTTGTCAACCTTGAATCGATCCAAAGAATATAATTCACAAAGACCACGTAACTTTTTCACACAATCATGAACAACATTCATGCCAGCTTGCACAATCAAATTTAAAACATGAGCACAACATCTCACATGGAAGAAATTACCATTTGAAGGTAAACCAGAACGTGTATGCAAATCAGATTTCAACCTACTTATCATAACATCCATAGAACTAGCATTATCACATGTCATTGAAAATGTTTTTCCCTCAAATTTCCATTCCTTAATCAACCCCAAAACAAACATGTATATATCAATACCTCTATGTGGTGGGGGAAAGTACTTAAAATTCAGAATGTGGGATCTTAAATTCCAATTATTATCAACATAATGCACTGTCAAAGCAAGATAACCACGAGAAGATACTCCAGATGTCCAACAATCACAAGTAAAACATACCCTACTATTAACCAAAGAAAGAGATGTTTGCAAAGAAGACTTCATATCATTATGCTGTAAAACACAATATTTCAATATTGTATTTCTAGTAATGTGTCTAACATTCGGGTTAAGATAAGAATGCAATTCCCTAAGCTTCTCATGCTCAACTATTCTAAGCGAATATGAATGACACATTATAGCCTCGGCAAACAATCTACAATAGGTTTTTTGATCAAACTCAGAACACACATTAGGATTTTCAGCTTTGTGTTTAGCATAAGCAGAACACTTTTCAATGTGATTAGTAGCATTAGAGGTGCCATACGAAGGGTCAGCACAATATTTAGCAATATGGCAATAGTTACAAGTTGCCTGAGGCATAACCTTACCATCTTTACCTTCCACCATGGCGAATGTGTAATGAGCCCATATTGGAGCTCTTCTCTTACCTTCTGGTGGAGACTGTCGCTTCATTTTTTGTTTGCTGGAGACAACAGGAGAAGTGTCTATTGCGTTCCTGTTGGACCCAATGGTCTCAATCTCCTCTGCAAACAGCAAGAAATAAAATCAGAGATGTATAACTTAACATAAATAAAACTGAAAATGAAAGAAAACTGATGAAAAACAAAATACCTTCAGAAAAACCAGGTGGTCCAAGTGAATCAGGATCCATGAATATGATACTGAAAATAATTGAAATCAGTCAAACAAAAACCAGAAACAAAAATTAAACTAAAAAACAGAAGGCTTGGATAAAGTAAGACTAGGCAGTCAAAACAGAAGGTCAGGTCAGGTGGGCTGGATCGGTCGAGTCGGGTGGTCTGGATCGTGTCAGTCGTGGTCCTGGATCGGTCGGTCGTGGTCCTGGATCGGTCAGTCGTGGGCCGGGTCGGGTCGTCGTGGGCCGGGTCGTCAGTCGTGGGCCGTGGTCGGGTCGGTGGGCTGGTCGTCGGCTCAGGTCGTGTGGGTCTGGTCGGGTCGGGTGGGCTGGGTCGGTCGGGTGGACTCGGGTCGTAAGGTGGGCTGGGTCGGGTCGGGGGCTGGGTCGGGTCGGGTGGGCTGGGTCGGGTCGGGTGGGCTCGGGTCGACACCGGGTCGTCTTGGGTCGCATCGGTTCGTGCATCGGGTCGTAAAATGGGCCTGGGCAGGTATGTTGGGCCTGGGTCAAGACGTAAGGCAAGGTCAAAAGGGGCCTGGGTCAGTTAGTAAATTTAGGGTTTTTGATTGCTTTTTCTAATCATATTTTAATTTAATAAAATCAAAAACTGACCCAGGCCATAAATTATAATAAATTACTGATATAAATAATGTAATTCAAATTTAATAAATTTAATTTCCAGTTAATAAATCAAAAAACCCTAAAATATTGTCTGAAAATTCGAATCAAATTATCAAGAAAAAAATTAACATAAGCCATAAAAAATTAAAAACCCTAAGACATTCAGATCTAAAGGATTCATAATTAAATAAACCCTAAAAGGTTAAGATCTAAAGCATAAATAATTAAACAGACCCTAAAACGTACAGATCTAATCTAAGGCATAAAATATAAAATATCAATTGAAAATTATTTAAAAATATAAATAAAGCAACAATAACATATACGTAAAAAAACCTAAAACGTTCAGATCTAAGAAATAATCCTAAAATATTCAGATCTAAGACATATATAAAATATCAACTAAAATTTCAAGAAATTATTTAAAAAAGAAAAAAAAATTAACAATAACTGATAGCATATAGCATAAAAATTCTAAAATGTTCAGATCTAAGTCATAAAACAAATAAAAAATTCCTAAAACATTCGGATCTAAGCACTAAATAGAAATTATCGACGGAAAATTCTATAAAAAAAACTAAATAAATAGACAGGTAAAATACCGCATGTAAACATTATTGAAACTTTAAAAAACTCTAAAATGTCACAGATCTAAGACATATAATTCAAAAAAAAAAAACTTTCAGATCTAAGGCATATATAAACAAAAAACGTTCAGATAATGTAAACCATTTAATTTTAACAAAAAAAAAGGCTAAAACAAGGAAGATACATAACCTTCCTTCAAGATTGAAGCCTTCAAAGTCGTTAGCCCCACCGTCGTCGTTTGCCCGCCGTCGTCACCGTCGTCACCGTCGCCGAAAACTCCGCTTCACCGTCGCCTGCGTGCCGAAAAAATGTGGAGCCTTTTAGTGGAGACTTAGAGATGGAGAAAAAATTGAGAGAATTAGGGCAAAAATTTCGACATTCAAATCGAAATTGGAAGAGGAGATATTGATGAAAAGATTTTGTGTGTGTGAGAGATGGAGAAAATTGAGAGAATTAGGGCACCTTGAAGCTCTTCAGTTTTTTGATGAATTGTGTGTGTCTGAGTGTCTCTCTCTCCTCTCGCCGTTTTAGTTTTAGTTAGGGTTAGGTGACTAGGTCAAATAGAGAGTGAGGGGAACAGCTTTAAGGGAGTCTTGTTCTTTATATAGTGAGCCAAGTGAGGGATTTAGGGCTAGGGCAACCAAGGCAACAAATGGTTTCAATTAAAATGGGCCGGCCCATTGTGGCATTGCATATTATTTTAAACGGTTATAATTTGTTATTTAAGTCATTATTTAAAATTGTATTATTATTTTATTATCATTATTATTATTATTATTATTATTATTATTATTATTATTATTATTATTATTATTATTATTATTATTATTATTATTATTATTATTATTATTATCCAATAACAATTTGTTAGTTGTTGCATATCATGAATTAAAATAAATATTTTTGCTACTAAATTAGTGTTACATGGAGACGATTAATTTGAATGGTGTTTTGAATTATTTAATTAAACTTTTGGCTTACATTGATGAATTGATGTTATCTAATAACATATTATTTTATTTCAATCGTATAACTTTAATGAGTTTATTTACTTAAAACGATCAAATTATATAGACCGTTGTTATGTTCAGTAGAGAATAAAGAGTATATCGAGTATAAAGTATCTTTAACATAAATGGTCAATGTAAACGAAATACAAAGTATTTCATAATACAAAGTATCTTTAACATAAACAAGTCCATGTAAATCATATACACCAATTAACTAATCGACTTATATCAATATATAGATCAAAATATCTAATGCAATATCGTAATTCAAGATACATTAGTCTTGTGCAATAACAAATTGTTTCAATTTGTTTATGTGTTTAGATGTATTCGCATATATAACGTCTAATCGAATAAGTTAGTAACAACTTCACTTATCAACTTGTTTTGCTTTAGCAATATATTTTGTATTTGCGACACATAAAGCTTAAGCAAGGTTCATTCATCAAGCTCAACAGAATATAGGGACAAAGAAGCAGATACCGCTTTAAATAACCAAACCAACAAGACAAAACACAAACAAAACTGATAGTTAAGGAAACCATTCGAGACTTTATTCATCAAGCTCAACAGAAGCAGTTTAGATAACCAGCCCAACAAGACAAAAGGGGCATTTTCCTCAAGCACAATAGAACAAACATCCATTATAAAATCCAACACCGCAGAACAAAAGGCTTGTTCATCTCCTTCAACAAAGTCAAAAACGAGATACTAGCACCGAAAACCAGCCAAACAATGAAGTGAATACAAGCCCAACGAGAACAAAGGGGGCTCATCAAACACAACACTTCAACTACCATCACCAAAAAAGACCATCAAAAGAACACAAAAGATTATATTTATCACCACCTAGAATCCACCAAAAAAATGAGCAACCAAAAGTTGCGGATATCAAGTGTTAGCAACACTTGAGCACTGATGAGCAACAAAAACCCACTAATCAGTACAGTGGGGACACCATTCAACAATCTGGTGATAAATCTACATTGTCAGAAACTGCATCTTTAACAACCTCAAAACACTCATCAACTTCCTCTTCTTTTAAGTATCCAAACAACCAGTTTTGGGTTGTCACAAAAGCCTCAACATTTTTGGGAAGAAGAGATGACCTATACTTGGTCAAAACTCTCCCACCCATGCTGAATGAGGATTCCGAAGCAACCGATGTAATAGGGATTGCCAAAATATCTTTGGCCATCCTAGACAAAACAGGATATATAGAAGCAGAAGATTGCCAAAACTTAAGTACATCAAAATCAACATCACTGCGTGGAATCAAGGGTGCATTTAGATATGCATCTACACCACTTTCAAAGATCGGAGCCACTATAATTATTGGCCTCGAATTGCTAAAAAAAACAGAATAAATATAATAAGACAGCTTATTCACACCATTAACAAAAACAAAAATAACTCAACTGTTCAAAATAAACACCTGAATCATGCTAGCCATTGTTTGAGAAGATGTAGAACTGGAGTAAGAAGTGGATGAGGGAGTGGTAGAAACGTTGTCATAGAATTTGTAAAGCTCCACAAATGCATTATAAACAACCTTTACTTTCTTCTCCATTTCAATTCCCACAACCAAACAACCAAACATACTTTGAACAAACTTCAACTTATAACGAGGATCAAGCAAAACAAAGAATAGAAAGAACAAGAGAATAATCAGCCCAATACTTCTCAAATTTTTTCAACATTTCCTTAGCCATATCCCTAATACTCTCAACTTCATGAATATGACCAACTTCTAATAATCTTTGAATTGCAATGATATTCTTAAAATATAAATTAGCAGTTGGATATTCAGAACCAGAAAACAAAACAGTAATATGGTAAAAAGGCTCAAGAAAGTCACAAACATACTTAACAATCTCCCATTCATCTAAAGTTAATCCATAATCAAAAGAGGACTCTCTAATAGCAAATAAATCAATAGCCTCCCTAGCTTGGAGAGTACTCATAATCATCAAATAGGTGGAATTCCACCTAGTGGGAACATCCAACCTCAACTTTCCGTAAAATGCAATATGAGAATCAACAATACGTTGTTCAAATTTTGTCAACCTTGAATCGATCCAAAGAATATAATTCACAAAGACCACGTAACTTTTTTCACACAATCATGAACAACATTCATGCCACCTTGCACAATCAAATTTAAAACATGAGCACAACATCTCACATGGAAGAAATTACCATTTGAAGGTAAACCGTAACGTGTATGCAAATCGATTTCAACCTACTTATCATAACATCCATAGAACTAGCATTATCACATGTCATTGAAAATGTTTTTCCCTCAAATTTCCATTCCTTAATCAACCCCAAAACAAACATGTATATATCAATACCTCTATGTGGTGGGGGAAAGTACTTAAAATTCGAATGTGGGATCTTAAATTCCAATTATTATCAACATAATGCACCTGTCAAAGCAAGATAACCACGAGAAGATACTCCGGATGTCCAACAATCACAAGTAAAACATACCCTACTATTAACCAAAGAAAGAGATGTTTGCAAAGAAGACTTCATATCATTATGCTGTAAAACACAATATTTCAATATTGTATTTCTAGTAATGTGTCTAACATTCGGGTTAAGATAAGAATGCAATTCCCTAAGCTTCTCATGCTCAACTATTCTAAGCGAATATGAATGACACATTATAGCCTCCGCAAACAATCTACAATAGGTTTTTTGATCAAACTCGTAACACACATTAGGATTTTCAACTTTGTGTTTAGCATAAGCGTAACACTTTTCAATGTGATTAGTAGCATTAGAGGTGCCATACGAAGGGTCAAGACAATATTTAGCAATATGGCAATAGTTACAAGTTGCTCGAGGCATAACCTTACCATCTTTACCTTCCACCATGGCGAATGTGTAATGAGCCCATATCGAGCTCTTCTCTTACCTTCGGTGGAGACTGTCGCTTCATTTTTTGTTTGCTTGGAGACAACAGAGAAGTGTCTATTGCGTTCCCGTTGGACCCAATGGTCTCAATCTCCTCTCGCAAAACAAAGAAGAAATAAAATCAGAGATGTATAACTTAACATAAATAAAACTGAAAATGAAAGAAAACTGATGAAAAACAAAATACCTTCAGAAAAACCAGGTGGTCCAAGTGAATCAGGATCCATGAATATGATACTGAAAATAATTGAAATCACCAAACAAAAACCGAAACAAAAATTAAACTAAAAAACGAAGGCTTGGATAAAGTAAGACTAGGCAATCAAAACAAGGTCGGTCGAGTGGGTGGATCGGGTCGTCGGTGGTCCTGGATCGTCAGTCGTGTGGTCCTGGATCGGTCGAGGTCGTGGTCCTGGATCGTCGGTCGTGGGCGGGTCGGTCGTGGGCCGGCGTCGGTCGGTGGGCCGGGCGGTCGGTCGTGGGCTGGGTCGTCGGTCGCGGGTCTGGGTCGGGTCGGGTCGTGGGTCGGTCGGGTCGTGGACTCGGGTCGTAAGGTGGGCTGGGTCGGGTCAGGTGGGCTCGGGTCGGTCGGTGGGCTGGGTCGGGTCAGTGGGCCTCGGGTCGACACCGGGTCGCATCGGGTCGCATCGTTGTTCGAATCGGGTCGTAAAATGGGCCCGGGCGGTATGTTGGGCTCGGGTCAAGACGTAAGGCAAGGTCAAAAGGGGCCCCGGGTCGAGTTAGTAAATTTAGGGTTTTTGATTGCTTTTTCTAATCATATTTTAATTTAATAAAATCAAAAACTCGACCCGAGCCATAAATTATAATAAATTACCGATATAAATAATGTAATTCAAATTTAATAAATTTAATTTCCAGTTAATAAATCAAAAAACCCTAAAATATTGTCTGAAAATTCGAATCAAATTATCAAGAAAAAAATTAACATAAGCCATAAAAAATTAAAAACCCTAAGACATTCAGATCTAAAGGATTCATAATTAAATAAACCCTAAAAGGTTAAGATCTAAAGCATAAATAATTAAACAGACCCTAAAACGTACAGATCTAATCTAAGGCATAAAATATAAAATATCAATTGAAAATTATTTAAAAATATAAATAAAGCAACAATAACATATACGTAAAAAAACCTAAAACGTTCAGATCTAAGAAATAATCCTAAAATATTCAGATCTAAGACATATATAAAATATCAACTAAAATTTCAAGAAATTATTTAAAAAAGAAAAAAAAATTAACAATAACTGATAGCATATAGCATAAAAATTCTAAAATGTTCAGATCTAAGTCATAAAACAAATAAAAAATTCCTAAAACATTCGGATCTAAGCACTAAATAGAAATTATCGACGGAAAATTCTATAAAAAAAACTAAATAAATAGACAGTAAAATACCGCATGTAAACATTATTGAAACTTTAAAAAACTCTAAAATGTCACGAGATCTAAGACATATAATTCAAAAAAAAAAAAAACTTTCGCATCTAAGGCATATATAAACAAAAAAACGTTCGCATAATGTAAACCATTTAATTTTAACAAAAAAAAAGGCTAAAACAAGGAAGATACATAACCTTCCTTCAAGATTGAAGCCTTCAAAGTCGTTAGCCCCACCGTCGTCGTTTGCCCGCCGTCGTCACCGTCGTCACCGTCGCCAGAAACTCCGCTTCACCGTCGTCGCTGCGTGCCAGAAAATGTGGAGCCTTTTAGTGGAGACTTAGAGATGGAGAAAATTGAGAGAATTAGGGCAAAAATTTCGACATTCAAATCGAAATTGGAAGAGGAGATATTGATGAAAAGATTTTGTGTGTGTGAGAGATGGAGAAAATTGAGAGAATTAGGGCACCTTGAAGCTCTTCGCTTTTTGATGAATCGTGTGTGTCCGAGTGTCTCTCTCTCCTCTCGCCGTTTTAGTTTTAGTTAGGGTTAGGTGACTAGGTCAAATAGAGAGTGAGGGGAACAGCTTTAAGGGAGTCTTGTTCTTTATATAGTGAGCCAAGTGAGGGATTTAGGGCTAGGGCAACCAAGGCAACAAGTTGGTTTCAATTAAAATGGGCCGGCCCATTGTGGCATTGCATATTATTTTAAACGGTTATAATTTGTTATTTAAGTCATTATTTAAAATTGTATTATTATTTTATTATCATTATTATTATTATTATTATTATTATTATTATTATTATTATTATTATTATTATTATTATTATTATTATTATTCAATAACAATTTGTTAGTTGTTGCATATCATGAATTAAAATAAGTACTTTTGCTACGAAATTAGTGTTACATGGAGACGATTAATTTGAATGGTGTTTTGAATTATTTAATTAAACTTTTGACTTACATTGATGAATTGATGTTATCTAATAACATATTATTTTATTTCAATCGTATAACTTTAATGAGTTTATTTACTTAAAACGATCAAATTATATAGACCGTTGTTATGTTCAAGAGAGAATAAAGAGTATATCGTAGTATAAAGTATCTTTAACATAAATGGTCAATGTAAACAGAATACAAAGTATTTCATAATACAAAGTATCTTTAACATAAACAAATCCATGTAAATCATATACACCAATTAACTAATCGACTTATACCAATATATAGATCAAAATATCTAATGCAATATCGGTAATTCAAGATACATTAGTCTTGGGCAATAACAAATTGTTTCAATTTGTTTATGTGTTTAGATGTATTCGCATATATAACGTCTAATCGAATAAGTTAGTAACAACTTCACTTATCAACTTGTTTTGCTTTAGCAATATGTTTTGTATTTGCGACACATAAAGCTTAAGCAAGGTTCATTTTGATAGATCATTGCCTTTTTCAGTTACATTGTAAGCTTACATTGATACATTATATAATCTAGTATCAACTTGTTTCAGTTAAATTAGATATTTGAAATTTAAAATAATTGTAACTTATAAACGATTAACTACGTTGGAGTGTTCTTATCTTCATTTTTGTTATCGTTTCACATTGATACGAACTTGTTTCACTTCAATATTATTTTCGATATCGTAATGGAGGCATGGAGCAATGTTATGTTCAATCAATTGGTCTTGTAACTTGTAAGAGACAACATACTCTTAATTTTAAACTGGACAACGGTCCAATCCCAATATTAAGAAGAGAACAAACCATCTTTGTAATATAGTGACTAGTTTAATCTAATTAGTGACAAGTTCAATCCATTTGGCTCTCACATTCTTTAATCGTTGTAGTTCGAGATTCGTTGTAATCCAATATCAATTTGGTTCACTCGAATATTATGTTTTAAAATCAAAATGGATACAACTTAATTTTACTTTAAATTAAGCAAAGTGATTTTCAATTACTTTACTGTCACACATAGATACCTTGATCTGATATAATATGAACCTATTTTACGTCGATTATATGTTTTTCAAATTCAATGACTAGTATCATTATAGACTTATAGTAAGCCCTTATAGTTAAAGTAAGACATTAATATAATCAACTTTTTTAAAAAGACTAACTCGTCTTTTGAGGAAGTTTATAATAATTTATATTGATATGAGACGTCCTTTTTAAATCAAATATGATATGATTTGCATACAACTAAAAGTTTGAATATCGACTTATATAAATTTGTCTTATTCCAAATCATATATATCAGTAATAAAATACACTTTTACCAATGGCACTTTCATACACGTTTTTATGAAGTACAACTATTTTTTTCGAGGCAATTGCGAAGTGCCGACAACACTTATTTGTTGCATTAATTTTTAACCGGACCCGAAAAAACATCTGGCCAAAACCCGACATGAAGCTCATTTTTTCCCGAACAAATACAAGAGTGTGATTAGCTCCTACCCGAACCGGTGCGGTTATCGCCGAAGTTATGTGGTTTTCGTCAATAACTGAAATTAACCGAAACGAAACCGAAAAATAACCGCAATAAATTTTAATCGCTATGGATTCAACCGTTGGTTGGTTTAACTGTTTGGATAAAACCGATTTAAACCGCAACCGAACCGAACCGAACCGAAAATGGAAAGGTAAAAAACCGAATTAAACCGAATTGTAAAGTTTGTTAACCGAACCGAACCGAACCGTTAATTTTTCCAACCTGTATAAACCGAATCGATATCAATCGAATCGTTTGGTTATAACCATAACTAAACTGTTGAACTGAATTGACACCTCTAGTCACCACACTGTAGTTGACTTGAAAGCATTTGGATTTTACAATATAGAGAAAGATTTACTATGGCCATGTGCTATTAGTTTTCGGTTGTGTTTCAAATATCTCTTAGTCACTCCAATATATTTAGTTCATATGACTGGCTGAGATTCATAAGGCCATCATCACTGGTTTCTGCTCTATTCTTGCTCATATCAATAGTAGATAGATGTAACCACTTGGAAATGGATATATAGGCCAAAAATTATTATTCCTAACAACATATAAGCTCATAACATAATTCATAGATACCTTAATACTGTGCTTTAGTAGGATCTTGTGACATCAAAATTGCCTTGTAATTATTACGATAAAAAATGGCTAAAGATATAACATCAATGACGGCCTTGTACTCTTTGTTTGAAGAAATTTTGTTTGTGTGTAATCATTTTGAGAATAGTTGAGGGCTAACCCATGTACCAGGATAAAGGTGGTTGATTTGTGACTTGTGATGCACCGATACAGAGCTTTTCTTGTGCCCTCCGTAAATTAAGAGAGTAAAAAATATGTATTTAGTGGGTATAGCGAGCTTATTTCCAGCCGCTTCATCATGAAACAAGGACTCATAGTCTATTTTCTGCTTGTTTTGCAGTCTCCTGCATTTCATGCTGTTAGCTTTTAATGCTCTTGCGATAAAGGTTATATCTTCTCTCTCTGGTGGTAGCACATCTGTCTGCCATTGCTCTGCTTTTAGTTGCGAGTCAGGTGAGTTAGTTCTCTTCCAAGTGCAGATTCATTTAAAATTGAGGATGTCATTAAATTAAATGTTCTGTATTTTTTTTTATCAGAAGCTTGAATATTTAATGATGGCAAAAGATTCAGCTTTCATGGATTTCTTGAGCATGTTGTTTGTCATTGAAGTTTGATATTTTGCTTGTTTTCGGCTGGCAGAAAACCCTCCCTGTCTATTTGAAGGATTTACGCCCCCGACTTAAACGCAATTACTAATTATATTACGGATCGTATTATAGAGATAATAATTTCGCTCTATCGGGTCGCCTATACGTCTCGCTAGAGAATCCTATGTAACTTTGGGTTAGAAATAATAAACCCAAAGCCCAATATAATGGATCCTATTGAGCCACACAAAATACTTGGATCAACAAAAAAACCTGTGAGCCGTAAGGGCCCTAGGGTGGCCGACCAAGAGGAAGAGAGAGGAGAATTGATTCTCCTCCTAACCTAATTATATCTATATATTTTTGGTTAGGCAATAAGGAAATATACTAGATATCTTTCATTATTCTTCTCTCTCATATTCTTTCCAAAAGTCACAAAAACTCCATTAAAGTAGAAGAAGAATTTCTTCCTTCCAACTAACATTGGTGGAGTGTTGATCCCGGTTGGTGGACCAAGTAGAGGAATCGCAATTGAGGTTCTTAATCCGGGTTATTCAAGCTTTGTGGAATTCACGCTTCAAAGGTAAATTCCTAACTATTATGTGATCCTTGAATATGCATGAGATCCTGTTTTAAGTGCTTATGAATTTGATTCATGAAATTCCGCTTAGAGTACTTATATAATCCTACAAAGGGTATCGCTTTAGCCTCTTGCATATAATTTTTGGTCATAATAATTATGTGTTCTTCACTAATTTTAATTGATTAAGGGGAGGAATTGAATTATGGATGTTTTGTTTAATTGGATTAATTAAATTTGATTTAATCTGCCTAATAAACGATTTTATTTTCTATAATTCGACCTAAATTTTTTTTTAATTATTCGAATTACTTTTATTTGGCCGAATTTTATGAAAATAAAATCCTGATTTTCGAAATTAAAATTAAATTTTAGATCTCAATTTTTTCGAAAAATTCGAGAGTTAGATTTATATTATTAACTGCTTTTCATATTTAAATTGTTTATGTATGAAAATTAATTCATGTGAAAAGAGTTTTATGTGAATTAGAGGTTAATACATATGAATAATGCTAAAATTAAATTAAAATAGAGATTTTATGTTAATTTCGAATATTCACATCATATAACTAATCTGAATTTTCATATTTAAATTGGTTATGTATGATAAATTAATACATGTAAAAGGAGTTTTATGTGAATTTAAGGTTAATTGATATGAATAGCCCTAAAATTAATTAAAATGGAGATTTAAATTAATTTGCAGAATTAGGCATAAAGGAGTTTATGTTTAATTTATTTTGATCACTAAATTAATTTACAAGAAGTTGTGATTTAATTTATTTCCCACAAAAAAAAAAAAAAAAAAAATTAAAACAAAGGAGGGAAGAGGAGCAGCCACGGCTGGGTGGCGCTGCCACCCGCCGGCGGGGCCACTTGGTCGCTCCAGTTGTCCTCGCCGGGTCGGCCGGGCTGCGGCCGCAGCAGCCCATGCCGCGGTGGCAAAGAAGAGCCGGCAAGAAGAACAGCAAGTGGCTTGCTAGCCACGTTTGCTCGTTGCCCAAGAGATTTTAAAAAAAAAAAATTTTTTTTTTTTTGAAATCATTAAATCGATTTTCAAGATATTGAGCGTTTTTTCGCTAAATAATTCCATAATTTTATTCTTTAATCTAATTAAAATTAGTAGGCTAGATATTATATGATAAAATCTTTAGGTGGTTAGGAATTACTTAAATGTTTTATCAACTTACCATAATTAAGAATATTTGATATTTTGATTGATGGCAAGTATAATATGTGATATTATGATGTGGCTTTTATATATTTTGATATAATTGCTATGTATGACTAGTATGGCCCAAATTAAGTTAGAAAATACGATCTGCGTATCGTGATGTATTCTTGTAATTTTAAATACGATCTCGCGTATCGTTAAGTATTTTTGTAATTTATTTAATTTAGTTATTATTTAAATTATTTTGATACTTATGTAATCCAAAGACGAAGTCCATCAAGAGAAGGCCCATGGATAAGGTGGATGGAGATCCATGAAGAGTCCAAGAATGAGCCATTGATGATTAGTTCTTAGGATTAGGGGCCATACTAGATCATTTTATTTTCGCATTTTATTATTCTTTAAAATGCTTATAAGTTTATTGTATGTTGGTTGATGATGCGCTAGAGTTCACTAATTCATAACAACATAATAAATTTAGGTCCCGTAAATATTAAGGTTGCTTTTCCAAACATAAAGTACTTATCAAACCCTTAATTAATAGTAATAGGTCATGCCTCCGCAGGGTGTTATCATTAATTTTGGGAATATAAGGTAAAATTGCGAATTTTACAACTTAGTTTGGTTGTCCTTAACAAAATTATCAGAAGTGTTTTGAATTTTGAAGCAAGAGATAGTTAAGCATGCGATGTTTATCCATCTAAACAAGAGTTATAATTTGTTATAATTAGTAAAAGAGTTTACTTACCTTGATAATGTAACGTTAAAGATAAGGCCTCCGTCTGCTTAGTGTTGCATGTTGATAGGATCTTGTAAAACACTTATTCAAATGGGACATTAAAATTGAATAGGTGATCAACCTAGAAACCTTTGCATGTTTTAGGTTACTTTACAAACATAAAATTGAACTTTGCTTTATTTTCTATCTGTAGATACTATGTCTAATAACAACAACAACAACAACTCCGGTTTCAACATTCGTCCTTTTCTGGAAAAGGACAGACTGAATGGTGAAAATTTCCTTAATTGGGAAAGGACCTTAAGACTTGTTTTGAGGTCTCGAGGGTCGAGAGGATGTCATAGAAACCCCACTTCCCGTGATTACCGATGAGTCAACCGAGGCGTACAAACGCCGTGGTAAGAGGCAAATGATAGGTCTCAGACGATCACTTGCTTGATGATAGCAAACATGGAGCCGGACCTCCAAAGGAGGTTCGAAACCAAGGATGCTTATACCATCATGCAAGAGCCGCGGGCTATGTTTCAAACACAAGCCCGAGTCGAGCGGCATGAGACTAATAGGGAGATACTTGAATGTCAAATAAAGCCGGTCAAGTTGTTGGCCCCCATGTTTTCACGATGACGGGTCTTTTCGAAAACATGGAACGACTTGGATTCCCTTATAGGGTTGAGTCAAGCTACCGACATTATTCTCCACTCATTACCCGACAGCTTCAATCGCCCCGTAATGACCTACAATATGAATGAGTCTCGAAAAGACTTTGCAAGAGTTGCATGGATTGTCGGTCAACGCCGAAAGGAACATCCCTAAGGTTGAACCAAAGAAAGAGGTTTTGATGGTTCAAAAGGGAAAGGGTTTCAAGAAGAAATGGGCAGAAAGAAGGACAAAGGCAAGCAAGTTGCCACCGTTGCCGAAAAACTTAAGCCAACCGCCAAGCCAAAGGTCGCCGCGGAAAGCAAGTGCTTCCATTGTCACAAGATAGGACACCGGAAGAGGAACCGCCCGCATACTTGGAAGAAAAGAAGTCCGGGGCTTCCACTTCAGGTATATATGTTATAGAAATCAATTTGACTTCTACTTCTTTATGGGTATTTGATACCAGCTGTGGTTCTCACATAGTTAATGATATGAAGGGACTAAAAAGAAGTAGGAAGCTGGCAAAAGGCGAGGTAGAGGTACACGTTGGAAATGGAGCACGAGTCCGTGCACTCGCCATAGGAAACTATAGTCTACACTTACCATCCGGGCTTATTTTAGAACTAAATAATTGTTATTTCGTTCCTTCAATAACTAAGAACATAATTTCCGTTTCGCCTTTAGATTCTCAAGGGTTTTGCTTTTGAAATAAAGAACAAGTGTTGTTCCATTTCTTACAATAATATGTTCTATGCCAATGCTAAATTGATAAATGGCTTATATGTGCTTGATAAGTCGTTACAAATCTATAACATAGATAGCAAGAAACAAAAATCAAATGATTCCAACCTAACCTACATTCGGCATTGTCGAACGGGTCATATAAACCAAAAGCGTATTCACAAGTTACAAAAGGATGGTATAATTCCATCATTTGATTTTGAATCATTTGATGTATGTGAATCATGCTTAATGGGAAAGATGACAAAATCACCATTTACTGGAAAAGGTGAAAGGGCCAGCGATCTTTTAGGACTCATACATACAGATGTGTGTGGTCCTATGAGCACAAAGGCAAGGGGAGGGTTTAACTACTTCATTACATTCACTGATGATTTGAGTAGATATGGATATATATACTTAATGAAACATAAGTCGGAATCTTTTGATAGATTCAAAGAGTTCCAAAATGAAGTACAGAATCAACTTGGTAAGACAATAAAAGCACTACGATCCGATCGTGGTGGTGAATATTTGAGCCAAGAATTTGATGATCATCTAAAGGGTTGTGGAATTCTTTCACAATTAACTCCACCAGGAACACCACAGTTGAATGGTGTATCTGAAAGGAGGAACCGAACCTTGCTAGATATGGTTCGATCGATGATGAGTCTTGCCGATCTTCCGATTTCTTTGGGGATACGCTCTCGAAACCGCCGCACACAAACTAAATAGGAGCCCGTCAAAGGCCGTAGAAAAGACTCCATATGAGTTATGGAATGGAAAAACTCCAAACTTGTCTTTTCTTAAAATCCGGGGATGTGAGGTCTATGTAAAGCGGTTACTATCGACAAGCTTGCACCCAAGTCAGATAAATGTCTCTTTGTGGGATACCCAAAAGAGACAAGGGGTTATTACTTCTACAACCGTCAAGAGAACGAAGTGTTTGTTGCTCGTGATGGTGTCTTTCTTGAAATGGAATATGTTTCTAGAAAGACAAGTGGGAGTAAAATAATTCTCGAAGAAATTCGAGATGAGCAACAAATAGACGTGGTTCACACCATGTCGAGACGGCCCGACAAGACGAAAGTCTAGTTCAGAGATGATGTATTCAACGCATGTACCTCCTACCGTCCCAATTGAATCAAGTGAAGATCTTCAAGGAGTTAAGAGAACTCTTCTCTGATGCTCGTGCCCCGCGTAGATCTAGTAGAGAAAGGATTCCAAACAAGAGGTCAGTTGATTTCCCGTTAACCGAAAAACTCGAAATTATGATTTTGGAGAATTCGTGAGCCTACTACCTACAAACAAGCTTCGACGAGCCCGCACTCCGAGAAATGGCTTGAAGCCATGAAATCCGAGTTAGACTCCATGTCCGAGAATAAAGTTTGGACCCCGGTCGACTTGCCTAATGGGGTTAACCCTATTGATGCAAGTGGGTGTTCAAGTTGAAAACAGACAAAAGATGGGAATGTCTATGTATATAAAGCAAGACTGGTGCAAAAGGATTCGACAAATTCATGGTATAGACTATGATGAGACCTTTTCTCCAAGAGCAATGCTTAAATCAATTCGGATACTTTTAGCGATTGCCGCATTTTATGATTATGAAATTTGGCGTATGGATGTCAAAACCGCATTCTTGAATGGGTTCTTGAATGAGGATGTGTACATGACACAACCCGAGGGTTTTGAGGATCCGTAAAATCCTAAAAGGGTTTGCAAGCTTCGGAGATCCATTTATGGATCGAAGCGGCATCTCGGAGTCGGAATCTTCAATTTGATGAAGCAATCAAGAAATTTGATTTCATCAAAAGCGAAGAAGAATCTTGTGGTCTACAAGAAGTTTAGTGGGAGCAGCTTAGTCTTCTTGGTATTGTATGTAGATGACATACTACTCATGGGAAATGACATACCAATGCTTCGAGTCACCAAGGAATGGTTAAAAAGTTGTTTCTCTATGAAGGACCCGGGAGAAGCCGAGTACATACCGGGAATCAAAATCCATAGAGATAGGTCTCGAAGGATGATTGGACTAAGTCAAGAAACTTATATTGATAAGGTTCTTACAAGGTTCAACATGGAAAAACTCGAAGCGAGGTTTCGTTCCCATGTCACATGGCATATCGCTTAGCAAGAGTCGCGCCCGACCGAACCTCGATGAGTTGAAGCGAATGAGTAGCATTCCTTATGCTTCGGCTATAGGATCCATCATGTATGCCATGATACGTACTCGACCGTATGTTGCATATGCCTTGAGCATGTGTAGCGGTGTTCCAAGCAAATCCAGGAGAAGCACACTGGATCGCAGCCTAAGAGCATCCTCAAGTACTCGAGAAGAACTAAAGGCATGTTCTTAGTTTACGGGGGACAAAGTGAGTTGGTTGTTGAAGGTTACACGGATGCAAGCTTCCAAACCGACAGAGATGATTACCGCTCTCGCCCGGGGTATGTCTTTCGTCTAAATGGAGGAGCAAAGGAGCTGGAAGAGCTCAAAGCAAAGCACTCGTAGCGTACTCTACGACAGAATCGAATATTTAGCAAAGAAGTTAAGCGGCTAAAGAAGCAGCTTGGATCAAGAAATTCTTGACAGAGCCGGATATCGTACCTAGTGCTCGGAAGGGATCGAGTTGTTCCGTGATAACAATGGTGCTATTGCGCAAGCAAAAGAACCGAGATCACATAACAAATCCAAACATGTAATGAGGAAGTATCACCTCATTAGGGAGATTGTTGACAGGAAGGATGTCGGATCTCGCAAAGTTCACACGGATGAGAATGTGGCTGATCCGCTCACTAAACCACTACCTCTACCCAAGCATGAGTGTCACGCTAGGGCTATAGGCTTGAAGCAAATGTTAGAGTGGCTTTAGATTGTACTAGGTTTAGAGAAACTTGTTACAATGTAAAGACATGGTTTTGCTATTTATGTTTATGAGAATAAATTTTACATTATTTAATTATTGGTTTAGTATTAAATAAAATGTCCAAAATATATCTTGAATTCTATGGTTTTGTCAAATATGTGATTTGATAAATGAAACACCATAAGTGAACAGAATTCATAGAATATTAAGAGTTCCTAATCTAAGTCATTAAACCGGACATGAATGACTTGTTAAAGGGATTAGCATATAAGATTGATTGATAAGCACCGCTTTCATGGGCTATAGAAACATGGAGATGTCTAATCAATCATATGGATATGTATAGTTGATACATAGTCGAACTAGACCTGCTTAGAAGTTTTATAACTTCAAAATTATATTAGTAGATTCCTTAAACATGAGTGGAACATTACTTAGCCCAATGATTGGTATAACTTTGATACTGTCAAACGTCATGCCGTAAAAGGGGACTATAAAGGCAAAGATTCGGGTTGTGCTAAAAATTGAGTGGGAGTATTGATTACCATAAGATTGAAAAGGTCCTCCAATATAAGATAGGATAGGTGTCTTGGCCTCTCGCATTTTCTAGAGAGAGAGAGCGATCGTCCAATCTCCGTTTTCTTCACCGAATCGTCCAAGCGTTTCGTTAGGTATCTTTTCTTTCTTCTTTTTTATCTTCCTTTATTCTTTATTTTTGCTTAGAAAATCAATAAAATGGAATCTTCTTCTTCGTCAAATAATCCTGGCCGACCAAGAGCTTGTCTTGACCCTAGAACCGAGAGTACTTCTTCTTCGGCACATTCTAGAGTTGGGCCTCTTCCCGGCCGAGTATATATTTTTTATGGTTTTGGCCGGAAAAAGTCGACGACCCGCCTTTACCCCGTGCGGGTAATCCGACGCGCGTTAAGCAAACGGCTCGTCTAAGACGAAGAGTAATCCTCCCGACGCATAGTTCCGAAATGGAGGAATCTACCGGACGAGTTCCGTATGAGACGAGGGAGGCCCAAAGTGCTCAACCTTGGGCGGGCCTTCTTCCCCCGACCATAGTTTTGGAGATCCTCAAATAAACCCCCGAGGCCGCTTCTTCGCCGCAGACATCAACATGGAGGAAGCCGACGAGGACAATAACGGGAGTGAATCCGCACCGCCGAAGAATCTGACGAACCCTCCACTACCTCGTCTCGAGATTAGGGAGACGCTAGGCCCCCTTTCTCGACCCCCGGCTTTATCTTAGTTAATCGTAAATGGTTAGAAAAGATAGGTCCTGACCCCAGATACCGGGCTTTTCCTTCGTCATTCCTAATAAGGAGGCCACAATTCTGAGTGCTCCCAAGAACCATTTTGCCGTTTACAAGCTAGCCTTGGACGCGGACTGAGGTTCCCCTCCACGATTTTATAGAAACAGTGCTAAGGTATTACAACGTCGGCCATAATCGCTGGCGCCTAATGCCTCGGCACAACGTGCCGACCTTCATAGCCGTCCGCGAGCTACGCGACCTGGCTCTTTCTCTCCGTGCCTTCACCCACATTCATTATGCGGCTAAGGTTCCGGGGCCGTGGACGGAACATGGCTCAAAGGATTCGCAACCGCCCCGCTTTAACTCGCAGGGGCAAGCCGTCAAGATGCACGACCGGAAACCCGACTTCATCTTCATACGAGCGGCCAACGACTCCGCTACCGAGGGATACCGTTTTTATAATCGAGCCGTCACGAATACCGGGCAAAGCAAGCTTGGTTGGAGTCGAGGATCAAGATGACGAAGAAGTGGTGGACTACTTTAGAATAAAGGAGTATTTCAAAGTCGGAATCGAGCATCCTTTAAAGGGCTAGCTAACCGGATACCCTTTAAAGAGATGTTTTATGACGATAACTTCTCGATCGCCGCCGGGTGCGGTTGGCCGATGATAAAGGTATTCATTTAAAATTTCCAAGTAAAATGCCTCGTCCACGCCCCCGCATCGGACTAACCCCTTTTACTTCTTGATGCAGATTCAGCGAGCACTTCTCAAACACTCTTGGACCGGGAGACATCGAGATGTCCAAGTTCACCGACAACTTGTGGAAGGAGTTCGCAAAGAGCAAGAGCCGAGAAAAAGGGCCGAAACCCCGAAACCCTTTTTTTTTTTAGACGAGGATAGTTCTCGCTCGTCAAATATCTTTTTCAAATAGTCGGACGAGAATCACCCGAAGAAGGAAGGCGTCCATGCTTGGATGGCCACGTTCTCCGGGTCTTTCTCGTCCGAGAGATTGAATGGCCTTGGACGATGACCACTTGGCCGTCCAAATTGATTTCCAATCCTTGGACGATAATCACCCGAAGAAGAAAGACGTCCAAACTCGGACGCGCCACCTTCTCCGGGCTCTTCTCGTCCGAGATGCCGAATGGCCTTGGACGAGGACCATTCGGGGTTCGGCCCAAGTCGGTTTCCAATCCTTGGACGAAAATTACCCGAAGAAGGAAATCGTCCAATCTTGGACGGCCACCTTCTTTGGGCCCTTCTCGTCCGAGCGAATTTGATGGCCTCGGATGAGGATGATTCTAGTCCGTCGATTTTTGGGGGCTTCCCGCTTTGCACCACTCTCGTCCGGTCATAAATATTACTTTGGATGAGGTTCTCTTAGGAAAGGTTGTCCATACTTGGACGCCTTCCTTCCTTAGGTGATTCTCGTCCGAGCTCAACAGCTTTAATTATAGCTTTTGTTCTTTGGACGATCCAGCTTAATAACTTGTTTATTTTTGCAAAAAAATGCCCCTACCAACAAGCCCCCGCCCCGGGAAGTCTTCTTCGGCCAAGAAGAGACCTTCACGGGCGTGGATCGCCCTCCGACCAAAAAGACTAAGGGCTTTACAAGAAAGAAAACGGAGAAGACTACTCCGTCCGGGCAAGGGAGTTGGGGAGAAAGCCATGCTTCCTCCGAAGGACAAGGTTTTGAAGGGAGGAGCCGTCCACCGCTTCCCCCTGGCGGAGGAGAAAAGTTATGTTCCTACCGACGAATTGGATGTAATTCCGCTTGATCTTACTAACGCCGCATCAGACTCGGCCTCGGCACTCGGTTATTCCGGAGCCGAGACGGCCACGACACCCTACCCCAGCTTCGGCGGCTCTAGATAAGCCGGTCTCTCGTAAGCCGTTATCCATTAGGACGACATCCTTATCATCGGGTGAGTCCTATTATCCTAATAGAGTTAGGGATGGTGCGGGTCGGCGGACGGCCAATGAGTTCGTCCAACAAATAAACCATAGTCATTCTTATCAAGAGAACCGATCCCCCTCTTTCGCATAAGGGCAAAGAACCGGCCTTCATCTGCGGCCGCTCCCACAAGAGACTCCGACGAGGAGTCTTCGGCCGCTTTTGCCAAGATATCCAAGGCCGAGCGAGATCGGCTCAAGCGTAAGCCGTTCAAATGCTACCCCGAATCCTATATAAAGGGGTTGAGGGGAGCATCACCGGGCATGTGGGCTACATGTCACAACTTGCCGGAGGTACGCTTTATTGCCACCGTTGTTTTGTACTTGTATATTTCCTTTTCTAATTCGTTTAATGACTTGTTTTGTTTTCGTTGTTCCAACTTTCCCGGCTCACGAGATATTGACAGAGGAGTACGCGAGGGAGCTTAGGAAAGAAAATAAGAAACTCGTCCACTTGGCTACAACAAACTGGGGACAAGGCCATACACGATATCGAGATGGCTAATACTCTCCACCACCAATCAAGGGAGGCCTCGGGAGAAGAGATCGCCAGCCCCGGAGTTCGACAACAAGAATTATCTTGTTACTATCAACAAGCCGTATAAGGAACAAGACAAACCGAAATCGGCCTTGACACCATCTCACCCGAGTCAAGGGCGAAAGAGATATCGCTTCATCAAGCCGCGGTTCAACTTAGGAGGGAAAATATCCTCCTAAGGGCGAAGAATGCCCGTCCGCAAAAGGAAGCGGCCTAGGCCTTTGAAGACGCCAAAGAAGGCTTGAATCACGTCATTGCGACGTCCAAAGACCGGGCCATCAAGGCTTTTGAGATGCCGGCCGAGCCTAGTTGAGGTCCCTAGCTTTGTCCGACATCTGGAATTTCAAGAGAGTGTTCACCGTGCACTGGTGTCTGCTGAAGAACCTCCTGAATTCGCTGAGTCGGACGAAGAGGGTGTGGACGAGGAAGAAGCCCTTGAGGACGACCAAGAAACTCCCAAAGAAGGAGATGCCTAGTTTTAGGTTTATTTTCCTAAGTTTCTTGGCTTGTTTGCCGCCGTAGCTTTATCTCCTCTAGCTTTATACTTAAGCTGTATGTTTTGTCAAGTACATAATGAAATGCAATTGCTTGTTTTTTCTCTTATTGCACTTGAATTTTCATCAAGTATAACCGAGACTCGTCCATCTCTTCTGGACGTCTTCACAACTTATTGAAACAAAGCAAGTATCAAGTACGTATGAGACTCGTCTTGATTTTTAGACGGCCCGCATACTTGGTTAAGGAACGAGTATCATCCTTGTCTTTGGACGATCGCAAAACATTCCAAAATTTTACCAAGTATAAAATGTGACTCGTCCTGACTTTTGGACGGTCTGCAAACTTGGACGAGTCTTGCCCCAAGAAGGAAAGCGACCAATATATTGCGGTTTATGGACGAGCCACGCTTTAGCCGGCTTCGAGGGAGCAACACTCGTCTTGAAGTAACGAACCCTTACTAGGGCTTTTATTGCTTAGGTCGTCCTGGCCTTTGGACGACTTTGACTTCCCTGAAAAGAGGCCAAGGATAACTGTGGCTCGTCCTACAGACTTGACTCGTCCTAGTAAATTTCATGGTGTATAGCGTTATCCCCCCTTCATGGGCTTAGCTCATCCTTGTATTATGGACGAGCCATGCACCAAGAAGGAGAATGACCAACATTGACCAAGCCTATCAAATTGTTTCGGACGAGCCTTAGTTTTTTGGACGAACCATGCTTTAGCCGTCTTTCTTGAGGGAGCAACACTCGTCTTGAAGTAGCGGACCCTTACTAGGGTCTTTACTACTTAGCTGTCCGTGTATTCGAGAGTAAGATTCCTTTACTAAGGGTTGCTTACTTCAGTCGGCTTTCTCTTAGACACCTTGACGTTTCTCTTACTAGAGATTTTTGTCAATTTGTTGACCATATATGTGATCTAACCTTTAGGTTTATTACACTTTGGCCGGTCTCTTTGAGGGAGTGATGTTCGGCGAGAAGTGAGCATTTTTTACGCTCTATTGCTCTTTTGTAATTTTGTCCAAGTTACCGTCACTTTTAGACTACGAACCGATTAAATGCCCCAAAGTGAATCAACTTGGTACAAAATAAACAAAGATAAGAAGGAAGTAGAGATTGTATTATATGAATTTTGCTTCGACTAATTGTCAAGATACATGTTTACAATTCCTTTTCCCTTGTTTGTGCCATGGCACTTTTGAGTGATTACAAACTACTGGCCGTTTCTTCTGGCCGTTTAAAGGAGCCGACGTGGTACTTCTTCAAAGTATCTGAGTTCCAAGTGCGCCGTATTGGTCGTCCATCCATATCTGGAGACGAAAAGTTCCGCTTCGCACCTCTTGGATAATCGTATAGGGTCCTTCCCAATTGGTGTTAGTTTCTCCAGACTCCTTAGCTCGTCCAACCGCCTCCATCTTCCTTAGAACCAGGTCCCCTACCTTGAGTGGTCGTCTAGCGACTCTCTTGTTAAAGTCCCGAGTCATTCGCAGCCCGACAATTGCATTCTTAACAAAGCGTTGCCCCCCGACTTCCGGTACTTGATCCAAAGCCGTGCGCAATGCGCCCGCCTGGCATCTTCCCCGTACAAAGATGACTCGCAGGGTGGGTTCTTCAATCTCAATGGGCAAGACGCGCTTCGCCATAGACTAACATGAAGGGTGTCTCTCCCATAGAAGTTTCGACTATGGGTTCCGATGGACCATAACACCAAATTTGTAGTTCTTCAACCCATTGTCCTTTAGCATTATCCAACTTTCTTTTGATTCCATTGGATATAATCTTGTTAAGGACTCTACTTGCCCATCGGCTGCGGGTGGGCGACTACAACCAAGCGGGCTTTGATTTCTCTTTCGCCAACCAATATTTCGCCCAGCGCTTTCAAACCGTGGACCATTATCAAAGACGATGGACTACGGCATGCCAAAACGAGTTATTATACTCTTCCAAATAAAGCCTTCGACGTCATTCGTTGTTATACCCCGCACGGCTTCAGCCTCTATCCATTTAGTGAAGTAGCCCACGCCTACAATTACAAACTTCTTTTGCCTAGCGGCCACAGAAAAGGCCCCAGGATATCCATGCCCCATTCGGCAAAAGGCAGGGGGAACAAAATAGGAATTAAGTAATTTGACCGCTTCCGATGCGGATTTTTGTGCTTCCGACAACCGTCGCACTTCTTTGCGTAGACGAGAGCATCCTCCTTTAAGGTAGGCCGCAATAATACCCCGTCCTTAAAGCCTTTTCTCCCAATGCTCTTCCCCCAATGTGAGATGCACAAGCTCCTTCATGGAGTTCCTTCGTAACCTCTAGACCATCTTCCCCGGTGATGCACTTCGAGAAGAGGACGATTGAACGACTTCTTGTAAAGGGTCTCATCCCACAGCTCAAACCATTTGCCTCGAGCTTTCACATACTTAGCCTCTACAGGTCCGAAGGCGCCCGGCCCCGTCCTCTTGTATTCTACTATGGGATCCATCCAAACCGCCCTCGACTAAGAAACATGATTTGTTCTTGGTCAATGCTCTTTTTGGTTTAACTTCCCAAAACACTCGTTCTGGCGCATCACCTTCCCAGCCGGCAATTTTGGAGAGAGCGCTCGCCGATGATTTTCTCGACCTTGGTACTTGCTCGAGAACAAATCGTTTCAAAGGCTCAATCTCATCCTCGATCGTACACATATATTTGCCCATTGATGCTTCTTTACATTCAAAGTCCCCATCGACTCGATCGACAACCAAGAGAGAGTCCGATTCGGCCTCAATCTCTAGAGCTCCAACGCTTTGCACATTTTGATCCCAAATGTAAGTGCTTTATATTCACCTTCATTGTTGGACGCTTGAAATTGGAACCTTAGCGCATATTCAAACTTATCTCCTTCCGGGAGACTGACAAATGATTCATGTCCCACATCCGTTGATAAGGGACGATCCATCAACCATGAGCGCCCAATGCTTCCTCCCTTCACCGGATCGAGTATCGGTTCAATAGTCGGCCTAGTGAGCTCAACTATAAAATCTGCAAAAGCTTGCCCCTTAATGGCTTTCCTTGGTTCAAATGATATATCAAACATGTTCATTCAACGTTCCATTTAAGCATCCGTCCAACGGCTTCCATCTTTTGTAAAACTTGCTTCAAGGGTCGATCGTTGTAGACGAGTATGCCGCGAGCCAAGAAATAGGGCCTTAACTTTCCCGCCATGACGAGTGCCAACCCAAACTTCTCGACCGGAGTATACCTATTTTCCGCGCCCTCGAGCACACGACTCACGAAGTATATCGGGACTTACACGGATTCTCTTTCACCTAGCAAAACAAAGACTCACAAACCGAGTGGACACAACCAAGTATACAAACAATTTTTCCCCCTACCGGACTCGACCAATCTAGGGAGCCGACGAAGGTGATCTTCGACTTGCCAAGTGCTTGCCGCCTTCCGCCGTCCACTCAAACTTGGCTTTCTTTTTTATAGTAGCGAAAAAGTGATGGCACTTGTCGCCCGACTTAGACAAGAAACGCCCAAGGGCAATTAAGCAACCCGTCAATCGTCGAACTTCCTTTATCTTCGACGGGGATTTCATGTCTAGAATAGCTTGATCTTCTCGTGGTCGGGCTTCTATTCCCCTCCGATCTACTAAGAAGCCTAAGAACTTCCCGCACAAGACACCAAAGACACATTTGTCGGGTTCAATTTCGCCTGTACTTTATGAGAGTTTTAAAAGTTTCTCTCAAATCACCAACATGACCTTCCTCTCGCGACTCTCGACTATCATATCATCAATATATGCTTCCATGTTTCTTCCCAACCGTGGCCGAAAGATCGGATTAATCAATCTTTGAAAGGTGGCCGACGCATTATGGTGGCCAAAAGGCATCCTCACCGCCCATACAACCTTTTTTTCAAGAATGAAGGACGTTTTGTCCCGATCTTCCGACCACACGGGGATTCGATGAAAACCCGAATAGGCGTCCATGAAGCTTAACAACGCATGGCCGACCGTGGAGTCCACCGACCGATCCAACTTATGCAAGGGGAAACCGTCCTCGGGACAAGCCTTGCTGAGATCGCGTAGTCCACACACATCCTCCAAGTGCCATTAGGCTTCGGCACCATGACCACATTCGCTATCCATTCCCGGATAATAAGTCTCTCCGATGAATTTTGATTCCAACAACTTCGAACTTCATGGTCGACCGCCCGGTTCCCCGGCCTGGCCCTAAATGTCTTTTTTTCCGACGAACAAGTTTTAAACTTGGATCAACATTCACTGGCGGACGGCTATCTCTCGGATCAATTCCCGGCATTTCTTCAACACAATAAGCAAACACGCCTTGAAATTCTTTCAAAGCCGATTAAGAGGCCCTCAAATCGGAGAGAGTGAAGACCCAATCTTCAAGGTTCTTTCCGGACGAGTCTCGTCCAAACAGACATCTTCTCGGGGACTTCCACCGCCCCGGACGTTCTAGTCCCAAATCCCATAATGGCCATTACTTCTTCAGACGAGGATGACTCTTCCTCGACGGCCTCATACTTCCTTTTCTGCCGGGGAGATGTTCATACAGCTCGGACGCCTTCCTTTCTCCAAGAACCTTCGTCTTATCTTTCCCAAATTCGACGGCTCCTTCCACCGCCGATCTTCGTCCGGGTCTTCATTGTCTCGCTTTCCATGACGACGGCTCGAGGGTCGTTAGGTAACATTCCCTAGCCGCCCGCCGATCTCCATACAAGGAGCCAATTTTGCCACCATCACATTCAAACTTCATAAGCATCAAGTGAGTTACTATTACCGCCTTAACATGATTCGAGTCGGGTCGTCCAAGTATGACATTATAGGCGTTAAATCTCGACAACCAAGAACTTGATAAACAAAGTCCGCGAAGCATCCTTCTCTCCAACTCCGACGGCAACGCGACTCGTTTCCATGGGATGGATGACTCCTCCCCCAAACCCTATGATGGGATGGTGGACGGGGACCAAGTTATTCTCATCAAACATCAATATAGACAAGCAATCCGCGCTAATGATGTCCGTCGAGCTTCCGTGTCGATCGAATTCTTCTTACTCTTAAGTTTGCTATCTTCATTTCTACAACCAAAGGGTCATCATGGGTAGTCCCCGCCTTCCCCCGATCTCGCTCACTAACCACCACCTTTGGGAAGGGCTCGCCTTTGTCCGATCGCTAGCAAGACTCGGCCGAGCTCCCCGAGATAGTTTTTGTGCCCTCTATTGGTCGGGTCCTCCAACGGCAAATCCTCCCGAGATAACAAGGACAACATCCTCGCCACGCTTTCACTCTCCTTCTTCTCGCTCGACGATCATCTCTCCTCCCAAACATCTTTCCACTTTGGGGGTAAGTATGAGTTCATCTTTCCCTTTCGAGTTAGGATCCTCCAAAGCCCTCTTAAGGTGCTTACATTCATTGGTCTCGCGACCACGCCTTTGTGAAAGTGACGAATTTACTCTCGTCCTCGTTTCGTAAGGAGTCTTCATTTCACCGGAGCCTTCACTCATATTTGGTCCTTTATCTCCATAAGAATGGAGTATCGGTTCTTCCCGAATTCAATATGGTTGGTTCAAGGCTCGATTCCTTTCTCTTGCTTCTTCTCGGATGAAGTAGTGGCCGAGGTAATCGCTCAAGTCTCGGCCTTTGGGGTTGCTCTTCTTCGGTCGAGCAACCTCTTCAAGCTTCGACTCGGGGTGCTTTACCTCAACACATACTTCATGGCGTGTATGAACGCTCCGACTTCCTTTAAAGCTTCGGCAAGAGTGGTGATTTTCTTCTTCACCAGGTCAAACTTAAAATTTCCCGGCCTTAGTCCCCCGATAAAGGCGCCAAAGGCCACACCAACATCGAGATCTTGAATCAAGGGCTTCTAGATTAAATCTTTTAATAAAACTTCGAGGGCTTCCTTGGGTCCTCGGACGACCGTACCCAAGTGCATGCTTGTTTTCTCGTTTCGCCGATCGGGCAACAAAGTGACTAGTGAATAGGTAAATGAGCTTAGTAAAATTGTTGATCGAATTAGGGGGAGATTGTTAAACCACTTCCGAGCTACTCCTTTCGCAGTAGCCGGGAAATTCTTACACCATGTAGCATCATCCACCGCTGACGTACATCCGATGCTTATGTTTGATAGATCATCGTCCCGGATCCGTAGTTCCATCAAAGGGTTTTATGGTAGGAGAACGGGCCTCGGCCAGTGATCCCGAGGGCTCCCACCGTCCCTCAATGGGTATGAACTCCTTTCTTTGTTCTTTCAACACAGGGGTTAGGATGAAGTGTTTGCAGAGGGATGGACGCCTATAAACCATGGGCCGAACCACCGTTTTTTCTTGTCTCGGACGAACAAGAGAAGGGCCCGACTTCTTCCTTCCTTGTGGGACGCGTATCCTCAAAGGAGGGTATCTCAAGTACGGCGTAGACCCCGTGGCCGACCCCCGTGGACGAACAAGAGAAGGGCCCATTTGGACGAACATTATCCCGGGTTCTAACCACCGTGTTCCAGCCCATCTTCCTTCGCCGCTCACTAACTTCTTACCGCTTTCTCGACCGTTCTCCTAGAGGGTTCCCCGACGAACAGTCGACTTGGACCCGGACGGCTCTCCCGGGAACGCCCCCTTAGAGGAATTGGATTGCTAGCCGCCGGCTCGGATTTATACGAAAAAACAAAGATGTCGCTCTCGACTGCTCGGACGACCGCCGCCATCTTAGTCGGAAAATCATTCAAGACGTTCTCAAGATGGGCGCTAGCCACCGGACGCTCAAGATTCTCCCCGTATAACATGTACTTGTTTTTGTCCAGGGACATCGATGATGGACTTAAGCCTATCCCTTCCTCGAGGCGGCCTCTCATGGTCTACCGTATCTTCGACATCGATCCGAAAACTTCGATTTCTAGCCATGTTGGACGATCGACGAGCCATCATCATTGCGTTCCCCATAGACGGCGCCAAATGTTTAGTCTCGCTTGTCCCGTAAGTAAGCAATGCGCCTAGCCTCCTTGTCCGGCAAGTAAACCAATTTCCCTTAGATGTTCTTCACTTGGAAACTTGTGCAACAATGTCCGAACCGCTTCGTCCTAACCTCGAGGCTTGTCCCGAACCTCGCAAAAAGGGACCCACCCCCGGAGGTTCGGGTGGTGGTTCCCCCTCCGGCTTAAGTCGATATCGTGAGTTGGAAGGAAAAAGTAGAGTTAGAGAGAGAAAGTGAGAGAGTATTTTTACAGAGTAAGTTTGCACCGTTTGCATCAATGATCTTTCTCCCGATTTCAGGGGTATTTATAGTGTTTGTAGTATGACCGCTATCCTTAAAAGTTGCCCTAGAATAGTGGCACCTAATCGGCTAGGCAATCAAACTATGACACTTGGCAGATAGGATTTGTGAGGGTTTATCAATTAATCACCCGCAGCCACCTTTAAGGATTCGGGGCTCGACTAACCTTCGGGCCGTAAAGGTGAGTCCATTCCCCCAACCGGGTACAACCCAATGGTTAAGTCTTTTTTCCTTTATTTTCTCCGAGATGACACGTGTACGGCCTTGATGGACCCAAGTGTCTCTAAAGGAGCCGTAGATTTTTTAGGGCTACAACAACAATAATAAACTATCGAATAATAATAATAAATAAGAATTAAAAAAAAAGAATTAGCAATGACAAATATTATTGAAATGTGTACTTCTTAGGTTTGAATTATCATTTTCAATATAATTAGCAAAATCATATAGAAAAAAAAAAGAATTAGCAAAATAATAATTAGCAATATTAAAATAATAATAATAATATTAATAGTAATAATGATTGTTGTAGCCTAAAAATCTACGGTTCCTTTGACGACACTCGGGCTCATCTCGAGCCGTACACGTGTCCTCTCCCAATAAGTAGAGGATGAAGATCTAACCCTTGTGTAAGATTCATTGGGAGGAAAAGGCTTTATCTTTCTCGCCCAACAGCTTGGTCGAGCCCAACCTTTGGAGGTGGCTATTAGTGAGTGGTCGATAATCCTTCACAAATCACGGCCCGCCACGTGTCATGATGAGATTCCTTAGCCAATCGATGTCTCTATTCTAGGGTTGATTTTAAGGTTAGCCGTCATCTTGCTATCACTATAAATACCCCCGAAATCGGAGAAAGAGAATTCAATGCAAACAAAGGCAAAGTTACTCAGAAAACTACTCTCTCACTTTCTCTCTCCGTCTCTACTTTCTCTTACAACTCCCGATATCTCGACTTAAGCTTCTGAGGGGGAACCACCATCCAAACCTCTAGGGTGGGTCCCTTTTGCAGTGTTCTGGAGTGAAGCTCGGGCTTGACTAGGTCGATTCGGACATTTGTTGCACAAGTCTCCAACGAAGAACATCTAAGGGATACTAGTTTACTTGCTAGACAAGAAAGCACAATCTACAACCTTACTTGTTGGACAAGGGGACAAAACATTTGGCGCCGTCTCGCGGGGAGACGCAACGATGACCGATTGTCAATCGTCCAACATCGCCGAAACCGAAGTCTTCGTGTTAATGTCGAAGACACCGTAGAACACGAGAGACCGCCTCGAGGAAGGGATAGACCCCCGTCCATCGTCCATGTTATCGGACCAAGCCAACAACCTCCGTCATTCAAGAGAATCTTGAACGTCCAAAGGATCGCCGCCCATCTAGAGAACGCCTTAAATGACTTCCGTGCAAAGATGGCGGCAGCCGTCCAGAATGTATCAAGAGCAACATGCCGTTTTTCCGTCTTAACCCCGAGCGCCCGTCAACAATCAAGCTCCTCCTAGGGGACGTTCCCAAGAGAATCGTCCGTGTCCTAGTCGACTTGCTCGTCAGAACCTTCTAGAGGACGGCTCGAGGAAAGCAAAGTAAGGCAGCGAACAACGAAGGAAGATGGATCGGAACCCGGTGGTTAGGGACCCGTGATCGAGCTCGTCCAAGTGGGCATCGAATGGAAACAGATGCCGAGAATACCTAGTGGCAAAGAAGGCTACCGCATCGCAACGATCGCCGACGTGGTCTACACCATACTTGAGGGACCCTCCTTCGAGGTCGCCGACCGTAACCGAAGGACGAGTTTAAGCCTCTCTCTGTCCGCCCAAGACAAGAGAGGACGGCGATTCAAACCCACGCGCTTATAAGCGAGCACCCTTGCAAACACTTCATCTCGATCCCGTGATAAAGGAATATCGTAAGGAGTTCGTACCCATCGAGGGACGATGGGAGCTCTCCCGATTAACCGGCCTACTCCCTTCTCGGCCAGATCATGGAGGCGCCCCCATTCCCAAAGGTTAAACTTCCTACTATAGAGCCTTTTGATGGAACAACCGATCCGCACGTATCACCTATCTCGCTTACAAACATCGATGTACGTCCAAGGAGTAGATGATGCTACCTGGTGTAAGAACTTCCCAAAGAACTCAAGGGAGTAGCTCGTAAGTGGTTTAACAATCTTCCGCCCAATTCGAGCCAACAATTTCACCGAACTCGCTTCTTATTTACTAGTCACTTTGCTGCTAATAAGCAAGAGCAAAAAACAAGCATGCACTGGGAAAGGTCGTCCAAGGACCTAAAGAGGCTCTTAGAAGTTTTGTTAAGAGATTCAACTGGAATCCCTTCATATTCAAGATCTCAATGCCGGGGTGGCCTCTGACGCCTTTATCGTGGGACTAAGGCCATGAAGTTTTAAGTTCGATCTTGTTAAGAAGAAAATCAATACTCTCGCCGAGGTTTTAAAGGAAGCCGAAGCTTTTATTCATGCTATCAAGTATGTGCCGAGGCCAAGCACCCCGACTCTAAGAAGCCCGAAGAGGTTGCCCACCCAAAAAGGGCAACCCCAAAAAGACCGAGACTCGGGCCATAGCCTCTACCACTACTTCGGCCCGTAAGAAGCAATAGGAAAGCATTCGAGCCTTCTTCATCCAACCCAATCGAATTCAAACAAGGACCAATACTCCATTCTCATGGAGATAAAAGATCAATATGAGCCGAAAGCTCCAAACGAGATGAAGACTCCTTACGTAAATAGAGACAAGAGCAAGTATTGTCACTTTCACAAGGACCGCGGCCACGAAACCAATGAATGTAAGCACCTTAAGAGGGCTTTGGAAGATCTAGCCCGTAAAGGAAATATGAACTCATACTTACCCCAAGGGGGAAAGAAGTTTCGAGAGGAGAGGCAATCGCGTACTAAGAAGAAGGAGAAGTGAGAGCACGTACGAGGATGTTGTTCTCGTAATTTCCGAGGATTTGCCGCCGGAGGACCAACCAATAGAGGGTGCAAAAACTACCTTAGGGAGCTTCGCCAAGTCTCGCTGGATCGATCGTACAAAGACCGAGCCCTTCCCAAAGGTGGTGGTCATGAGCAAGATCGGGGCAAGCCGAGGACTCCCCATGATGATCCTTTGGTTGTGGAAATGAAGATAGCAAATCTAAGGGTAAGAAGGATTCTAATTGATACCTAAGTTCGACTGATATCATTAGTGCCGATTGTTTGTCCGGATTGAGGCTCGACGAAAGGAACTTGGTTCCCGTCCACCATCCCATCATAGGGTCTGGGGGAGGAGTCATCCATCCCACGGGAATAGTCACGCCGCTCGTCCGAGTCGGGAGAGAAGGATGCCTCTCGACTTTGTTTGTCAAGTTCTTGGTCGTCCGAGATTTGACACCTATAATGATATTCTTGGACGGCCTACGCCGAATCACGTAAAAGCCGTAATAGTAACTCATTTGATGCTTATGAAGAATGAGTGTGATGACGGAAAGATTGGCTCCCGATGGAGACCAAAGCAGGCGGCCAGGGAATGTTATCTAACTACCCTTAAGCCGTCATCATGGAAAGCACGCGAGGAAGAGCAGACGAAGATCGGTGGCAAACGTAAAACGCCCGAAATTAGGAAAGATAAGACGAAGGTGGCCGGAGAAAGGAAGGCATCCGAGAATGTAAGGGAACCTAGGAGGGCACCGAGAGTCCTCGACGCCCTTCGCCCCCTCAAGGAAAACGCCCGAACATCTCCCCAAAGAAGAAAAGAAAGTATGAGCCCGTCAAAGAAGAACCGCGTGCGTCCCGACGAAGTGATGGCCATCACGGGACTAACAATAGAACGTCCGTGAGCCGGTGGAAGTTCCCCGAAGATGTCCTGTTTGGATGAGGCTCGCCCGTGAGCGAACCTTACAGATTGGTTCCTCCCTCTCTCCCCGATTCGAGGGGCCTTCTAATAAGCTTCACGAAAGAATTTCAAGACGTGTTCGCTTATCGGGTTAAAGAAATGTCCGAATCGATCCGGAGATAGCCGTCCACCTACCGAACGCCGATCCAAATTTAAAACCCGTTCGCCGAAGAAAAAGGCATTTAGGACCGCCCGTAAATCAAAGCGCCGACCAAGAAGTTCGTAAGTTGTTGGAGTCAAAATTCATCGTAGAAACTTATTATCCGTAATGGATAGCAAATGTGGTCATGGTGCCAAAGCCTAATGGCACTCGAGGACGTGCGTGGACTATACCGATCTCAACAAGGCTTGTCCTAAGGACGCTTCCCTTCGCCTAAGCTAGATCGCCTAGTAGACTCCACAACCCGCCATGCTTTGTTAAGCTTCATGGACGCTTATTCAGGTTTTCATCAAATCCCCATGTGGGCAGAGGACCGAGACAAAACGTCCTTCATTACCGAGAAAGGCCTCGTATGGCCGGCTAAGGATGCCTTTGCCTCCGCAATGCTCCGGCCACATTTCAAAGATTGATCAATACCGTCTTTCACCCACAAATTGGGAAGAAACATGGAAGCATATATCGACGATATGATAGTCATGAGCCGGAAAGAAGAGAGTCATGTCGGTGATTTGAGAGAAACTTTCGAAACTCTCAGAAATACAAGTTAATGTCGAACCCCAAAGAAATTTGTCTTCGGGGTTTTGTCATGGAAGTTCTTAGGTTTCTCGGTAGATCGTAGGGGAATAGAAGTCAACCCCGAAAAGATTCAAGCTATTTTAGATATGAAATCTCCTTCAAAGATAAAGGAAGTTCGTAGACCGACGGTAGCTTGGATGCCCTCGGACGTTTCTTGTCTAAGTCGCGATAAGTGCCATCACTTCTTCGCCACGATTAAGAAGAGAGCTAAGTTCGAGTGGACAACCGAGGCGGAGCAAGCGCTTCAAAGAAATCAAAGATCACCTTCGGCCGCCGCCTAGGCCGGGTCGGCCCGCCGAGGGGGAGAAGCCAAGCTTTGTATATTCGGGCCGTGTCCACTCAGCCGTGAGTGCCGTTCTACTAGCCGAAAGAGAATCCGTGCAAGTCCCAATATACTTTGTGAGTCATGTGCTCAAGGATGCGGAAAGCCTGTACACTCCGGCCGAGAAGTTCGGGTTGGCCCTCGTCACGGCCAGCCAAAATTAAGGCCCCAAGTTCTGGCGTACAAGATACTCGTCTACACCGATCAACCTTTAAAGCAAGTTTTGCGTAAGATGGAAGTCGCCTGACGAATGCTAAAGCGGGCCGTTGAGCTTAACATATTCGACATATCATTTGAACCAAGGAAAGCCATTAAGGGGCAAGCCTTGCGTATTTTAATGTCGAGCTTACTCGGCCAACCATAGAGCCTATATCGATCCAAACGAGGGGAGGAAGCACCGGACGCTCATGGTGGATGGATCGTCCACTACTAATGGATGCGGGGCAGAATCATTTGTCAATCTCCATAAGGAGACAAGCTTAAGATGCGCCGAGATTCCAATTCCATGCGTCCAATAACGAAGCCGAATACGAAGCACTTCTAGCCGGGATCAAAATGTGTAAGGCGACAGGAGCCCCGGAAATTGAGGCCAAATCGACTCCCTCTTGGTCGTCACCAAGTCAACGAAGATATTGAATGTAAAGAAGCATCGATGAGCAAATATATGCGTCTCGATCAAAGATGAGGTGGAGCCTTTGAAACGATTTGTTCTCGACCAAGTGCCAAGGTTAGAAAATCATCAAGCGTATGCTCTCAAAATCGCCGCCCTACCAAGGTGATGCACTAAGAACAGCTTTTTGGGAAGTAAAACCCAAAAAGAGTATCGACCAAGAGCAAATCATGTTTCTTAGCCGAGGAGCAAAAGATGATGGAGCCCATAATAGAATATAAGAAAACAGACGGCCGCCATCGATCCCGTGGAGGCCAAGTATGTGAAGGCTCGAGACAAGTGGTTCGAATTACGGGACGAGACCCTTTACAAGAAGTCATTCAACCGCCCTCCTCAAGTGCATCACCGAGAAGATGGTCTAGAGGTTCTCAAGGAGCTCCATGAAGGAGCTTTGCATCACACATTAGGGGAAGAGGATGCCCTAGTCTATGCAAAGAAGTGTGATAGTTGTCGAAACATGGAAACCTCGCCTCGTAAGCCGTCCAACTACCTAACTCCTATCTTGTTTCCTCCGTCTTTTGCCAAATGGGGCATGGATATTCTACGACCTTTCCCCACGGCCGCGGGGCAAAAGAAGTTTGTGATAGTCATAAGTGGACTATTTCACTAAATGGATGGAAGCCGAAGCCATGCGAGGAATAACCACAAACGATGTCAAGGGCTTCATTTGGAAGAGTATTATAACTCGTTTGGCATGCCACAATCCATCGTCTTTGATAATGGCCCTCGCCTGAAACACCTAAACCGAAAGATTGGTCGCGTAACGAGAAATCAAGGCTCACTTTGCCGTTGCTGCCCACCCACAAAGCCATCGGGCAAGTGGAGTCCTTCAACAAGATTCTATCTAATGGAATCAAAAGGAAGTTGGATAATGCCAAAGGACAATGGGTCAAGAACTGCAACCTAGTGTTATGGTCCATCGAATAACCGCCAAAATTCTACAGGGGAGACACCCTTCATGTTAGTTTATGGCACCGAAGCCGTCTCGCCCATTGAGATTGAAGAACCCACCCTACGAGTCATGTTGCACACGTAAGATGCCAACCGGGCCGCATTACGTACGCGCTTTGGATCAAGTCCCGTGTTCGGGCAATGCCTCGCTAAGAATGCAATCGTACAAGCTGCGAATGGCTCGGAATTTAACAAGAGAGTCACAAGACGACCACTCAAGGTGGGCGATCTTGTTCTTAGGAAGATGGAGGCCGTTGGACGAGCCAAGGAGACGGGAAAGCTAACACCAAATCGGGAAGGACCTTATCTCGATTATAGAAGAGCCGCGCAGCGGCACCTTTCGTCTCCAAGATCCGGATGGACAGATTATACAACGCACTTGGAACTCGATAATTCGAAGAAGTACCACGTTTAACTCAATCATCGTCAGAATCTAGCCGAAAGTTGTAGTAAGTCCAAAGTGCCACGGCACGTACAAGAAAAAAAGAATTGTATACATGTATCTTTTCACTTAGTCAAGCAAAATTCATATAATACAATTCCTACTATCTTATCGTCTCGTTTTCTCATGTTTATTTTCACCAAGTCGGGTTCACTTTGGGGCATTAAATCGCTTATTAGTCTAAAAGTGACAATAACTTGGAACAAAAATACTCATTTCTATGCCGAACATCACTCCTCGAAGAGACCTACCAAAAAGTATAACGACCTAAAGGTTGATAACATACATTGGCAATCAATTTGACAAAATCTCTAGTAAGAGAAACGTCAAAGTCTCTAAGAGAAAGTCGACCGTAAATAAGCCCATGGTAAAGGATACTTATTTTCAAATATACGGGCCGCTAAGTAGTAAAGACCCTAGTAAGGGATCGCTACTTTCGTGACGAGTGTTGCTCCCTCAAGGAAGGCGGCTAGGAAATTGTTAGGACGATGTCTCTAAAGCTCGCCCCCGGCCATTTCAAACAGGGCTTGGCCAAAGTTGGCCGCTCTCCTTCTTAGACTATGGCTCGTCCATCATATATGGTCGAGCTTAGCCCAAGAAGGGGGGATGAGACAGCCTATAGGACGAGCTAAAGAGAGAAGGTCGTCTAAAAAACCAGACAAATCGAAATGCCTTTGAGATATTTTGATACTACAGACGAGTGTTACCAACTCGAGAAAAACGGCTAAAGTATGGCTCGTCCCGGGGGCCATTATGTATCGACCGCTTCCCAATCGGGGCAAGACTCGTCTAAAAGGAGAAGACGATCTAGAGTTCCGGGACGATCCTCTATAAGCACTCGCACTTTTTGGAAAGATTTGTAATCATCCAAGGACAAAGAAGGCAATCTCTTTCAATATGTGCACCGTAAATCGTCTAAGGGCAAGGATCGAAGTGGCAAGCGTAATTCATTCAAATTTCGTAGACCGTCCGAAAGTCGAGGACGAGTCTCTTCATCGCATGCATTTTGGAAAGATTTACTGGCCGTCTAAAGGCAAGCACGTTGCTTTTTCGTTAAACATCCGTGGCCGATCGTCCAACGTTCGGACGAAGCTTATTCTATACTTAGTCAAATTGGAATTCGAAAAATAAAAAACAAGCAATTGGCAAAAAATCTTTCATATATATCATTGGCAAAAAGATTTACAACTTAAGACTCGAAGAGTTAAGGCTACAACGGCGAGACAAGCCCATAAACTTAGAAAAATAAACCTAAAGCTAGGTATCATCTTCTACGACGAGTTTCTTTGCCGCCTTCGTGGTTCTCCTCCTCGCCCGCAGCCTTCGTCGTCGGAGTCACGAAACTCCGGAGGTTCCCCAGCACAAACCATAGCACGATGGACGCCCGCCGATACTCCGACGACGCACGAAGCCGGGGACCTCACGCCTTCCGCCAAAGATCTCAAAGGCCTCGACGGCCCGGGCCTTTAGGACGTTTCAACAACTTGAGCCAATCCTTCCTTGGCATCGCCAAAAGCCCGGGCCGCCTCCCTTTCCGTAAGGGCGCCTCGCCCTTAGGAGAACGTTCTCCCTTCTCGGCCAATGGCGGCAAGGAGAGCAACATCTCTCTCACCCTTCGCATCGCCAGAGACAAAGATTAATAATCATCTTCGGACGATCCACTCCTCGTACGGATCGTTGATGGTAACAAGATAATTCTTGTTTTCTCGATTCAAGGAGGGCCGATCTCTTCTCCAAAGCCTCCAGAGATCGACGATGAAGGGTGTTAGCCATCTCAATGTCATGGATGGCCTTGTCGCCCGCCATCGGAGCTAGGTGGACGAGCCGCTTATTCTCCTTTCTCGCCTCTCCGGCCCAATCATCGCAAGCATGCCGCGAGCAAAAAGCCGGAGCAATGAAAATAAAACGAGTCATTAGACGAGAGACAAACACTAATTTTACAAGTATAAAACAAAACCAAACAGAAAATTATATCTCTACAAGCAAGTCGGGACATATAGCCAACATGCCCTGAGACGCTTCCCTTAATCCTTTGATATAGGATTCAGGGGTAGCATTTAAGAGCTCCCGCTTAAGCCGATCCTTTTCTCCCTTGGACATTTTGGCAAAAGAAGGGGAAGACTCTTCGTCCGAGTCCATGGCGGGAAGAGCCGAGGGTCGAGCCGGGCCTTCGCCCTCATCTCGAAAGAGGGGGATAGCCGGCCATCTTGATGGGAAAGACGATGGCTTGTCTATTGGACTGACTCATGGACCGCTCGCCGACCCGCACCGTCCTAACTCTATTTGGATAATACGACTCACCGTGACGAGATGGAGGCCGCCCCTAATCGCTAGCGGCATCCGCGGCATCCGCGGCACCAGCCGCCACCGAGCCGCGGGCCCGGGTAGTTTTTAGCCGCCTCTCCGCCCCGAACAACCAAAGCCAAGGCCGACTTTGGCACGACTTCACCCAAGTCGAAGGCAAAGCGTCCAACCGACTGAGGGGTCGTAACTCTTCTCCCCTCGACCGAAACACAGCCAGAAGGCTCCTCTTTAAGAACCTTATCTTTAGGGGGAGGCATAGTTTTTCCTCCAACTCCACTCGGAGTAGCCTTCTCCGTCTTCTTTCTTGTAAAGCCCTTAGGCTTTTTTACCGGAGGTCGGTCCGTGGCCGCCGGAGGTCTCTTTTTGGACGAAGATGACTTCCCCCGGTGGAAGTTTGTTGGTTGGAGCATTTTTCTATAAGAAAGGATCAAGTTAAAATGATGGACGTCCACATATTAAAATCTAAAACAAATTGCAAGCCTTCGACAAAAATCACCCAAAGAAGGAAGTCGTCCCTATGGAAGGCGGAAATCACCCCTTCGTCTAGTTTTTGAACTTAAAGAAATTCGCATTAGGATAACCCAAAGAAGGTGCCCGTCCAAGCTTGGACGTTTTCCTTCTTCAAGTTACCCTCGTCCAAGAGAAGGGGCAACAACTTAGACGAGTCCAAAGTATACTCGGCCCGCAGGCATTCAAAAACCTCGCACGAGAATAACCCAAAGAAGGTGCCCGGCCCAAGCTTGGACGTTTTCCCTTCTTCAAGTTACCCTCGTCCAAGAGAAGGAGCAACGACTTGGATGAGTCCAAAGTATACTCGCCCGCAGGCATTCAAAAAACCTCGCACGAGAATAACCCAAAGAAGGTGCCCGTCCAAGCTTGGACATTTTCCTTCTTCAAGTTACCCTTGTCCAAGAAAAAGGACAACGACTGGACGAGTCACAATGGTACTCGTCCAAAGGCGTTTATCTTCTCTGACGAGGATGGCTCAAAGAAGATGTTCATCCAAGAATGGACGCCTTCCTTCTTTAGGTAATTCTCGCCCGTAGAAAGTGTTTCACTATCTTAGACGAGAAAATCCCGTGAGGTGGACGTCCATGCTTGGACGTTTTCCTTCTTCGGGCGATTCTCGTCCAATGAATATTTGTAAAAAAAAAAAAAAAAATACCAAGTGTTTAAGTCCTTTTCTCGTCGCCGCTCTTGGCATATTCTTTCCACAAATTGTCTCGTAAATTTAGACATACTCGATATCACCCGTCCAAGAAGCCTCGAGACGCTTTCGGCCGAGTCCCGCAAAAAAAAAAAAAAAAAAAAAAAAAAAGGAAAGATGGTTAGTTCGATGGGCCATAGACGAAGAAGCTATACTTGGAGAATTTGAAGGTATACCACTGTCTTCGGCCAACCGCAAGTCGGCGGCGACCAAAAAATCATCATGGTAAAACATTTCTTTAAATGGTATCCAGCTAGTTGGTCCCTTAAAAGATCGTTGGCCGAGCCCGGGAGTACTCCTTTATTCTCAAGTACTCCACCACCTCTTCGTCGAAGCTTTCCTCCAATTCCAGCCCAAGACTCAAGTTCGCCCGTATTCGTGACGGACCGATTATAAACTCTATAACTCTCTGGCGTAGTCGTTGGCCCCCCGTAAGAAAAATGAAGTCCCGGCTTCCATTCGTGCATCTTTGACGGCTCGCCCCAAGCCGCCACGAAGCCTCGGACGGCCGCAGGATGCCGAGCCATGCCCCGTCCACGGCTCCAGTACCTTTGTTGCATAAGTGGATATGAGTAAAGGCTTCAAGGGAAAGTGGCTAGGCCGCGCAGCCTCACGACGGCAATGAACGCCAAAACGTTGTGCCAAGAGTTTGGAGCCGCTTGATCGCGGGCCGATGTTGTAATAATTCAGCACTTGCTCAATGAATTCATGGAGAGGGAACCTCAATCCCGCGCCCAGGGGCCGGTTGTAGATAGCGAAGTGGTTCTTTGGGGCGCCAAGATCATCGCGTCCTTATTTGGGGATGACGAAGGAGAAGCCCGACACGGGCATATAGGACGAGAGATAGCTAGGGTCCGGCCCTATTTTCTCTAACCATTTGCGATTAACTAAAATGAAACCAGGGGTCGAAAGGGGACCTAAACGTTTTCTAATCTCCGACGAGGTAGCGGAGGCCTCGCTCGATTCTTCTGCAGCCTCGTATTCGCCGCCGTTATTTCCCCTCGCCGGCCTCCGCCATATCGGCGCCCCCGCCGCAGGTACCGGCCTCGGGTTCTATGCTCGGAGTCTTCTAAGTTGTGGTCGAGGAAGGAGGCCCGCCCAACGGCACATCACTTTGGACCTCTCTTGCCTCATCTCGGCACCCGTCCAAAGGGATTCCTCCATATCTCGAGCTATTTGACGGGATTATTACCTTTCGTCTTAGACGGGCGGTTTGCTGACGCGCGCGGATTACCCCGCACAGTAAAGACAGGGTCGTCCGACTTTCTCGGCCAAAATCAAAAAAATATATATACTCGACCGTAAGAGGCCCAACTCTAGAACGCGCCGAAGAAGAAGTATCTGGTTCTAGGGTCAAAACAAGCTCTTGGTCGGCTAGGATTATTTGACGAAGAAGATTCCATTTTATTGATTTTCTAAGAAAAAAATAAAGAATAAAGAAGAATGAAAATAACAAAGAAAAGATACCCGCTAAAGCGCCCGGACGATTCGGTGAAGAAAGCCGAGGCCGGGCGATCTCTCTCTCTAGAAAATGTGCGAGCTTCTCTCTCTAGAAAAATTCGCTCAAGGTGTGAAATGATCAAATGTTTTCACACCAAGGTTATTTATAAAGGAGTAGGAAACTCGGGAGCCGGTCAAGAATGACCGAAGAAAGGGTACAACGGCCGGTTATGACCGGTAAAACCCGTGAAACGGCGCGCCCTCTCCTTCATTTCAAATAAAACTACCTCGGGTTAAAAAGTCTTAAACGCCGATGGGCATAATGAAGCCACCTTGGGTAAAAGGGCCTTAACCGTCGAGATGGGCCAACAAAGGACAACACTTTTAGGGGAAAATGTCGGAGCCTAAAATCTACGGTTCCTTTGACGACACTTGGGCTCATCTCGAGCCGTACACGTGTCCTCTCCCAATAAGTAGAGGATGAAGGTCTAACCCTTGTGTAAGATTCAGTCGGGAGGAAAAGGCTTTATCTTTCTCGGCCCAACAGCTTGGTCGAGCCCAACCTTTGGAGGTGGCTATTAGTGAGTGGTTGATAATCCTTCACAAATCACGGCCCCGCCACGTGTCATGATGAGATTCCTTAGCCAATCGATGTCTCTATTCTAGGGTTGATTTTAAGGTTAGCCGTCATCTCGATATCACTATAAATACCCCCGAAATCAGAGAAAGAGAATTCAATGCAAACAAGGCAAAGTTACTCGTAAAACTACTCTCTCACTTTCTCTCTATCTCTACTTTCTCGTACAACTCCCGATATCCGACTTAAGTTTCGAGGGGGAACCACCACCCAAACCTCCGGGGGGGTCCCTTTTTGCGTGTTCCTGGGAGTGAAGCTCGTGCTCGGACTAGGTTGATTCGGACATTTGTTGCACAAGTCTCCAACGAAGAACATCTAAGGGATACTAGTTTACTACCTAGACAGAAAGCACAATCTACAAACTTACATGTTGGACGACGACAACAACAACAACGTGCATGCTTGTTTGGTGATTTTCTTCTTCACCAGGTCAAACTTAAAACTTCCTGGCCTTAGTCCCCTGATAAAGGCGTCAAAGGCCACACCAGCATTGAGATCTTGAATCTAAAGGGCTTCTAGATTAAATCTTTTAATAAAACTTCGAGGGCTTCCTTGGGTCCTCGGGACGACTTTACCCAAGTGCATGCTTGTTTTCCGTTTCGCCGATCGGGCAACAAAGTGACTAGTGAATAGGTAAATGAGCTTAGTAAAATTGTCGATCGAATTAGGGGTAGATTGTTAAACCACTTCGAGCTACTCCTTTTAGAGTAGCCGGGAAATTCTTACACCATCCACCGCTTGACGTACATCCGATGCTTATAGTTTGATAGGTCATCGTCCTGGACCGTAGTTCCATCAAAGGGTTTTATGGTAGGAGTACTGGGTCGGTAGTTGATCCGGAGGGCTCCCACCGGTCCCTCAATGGGTATGAACTCCTTTCTTTGTTCATTCAACACAGGGTTAGATGAAGTGTTTGCAGGGGTGGACGCCTATAAACCAAGGGCTGAACCACCGGTTTTTCTTGTCTTGGACGAACAAGAGAAGGGCCCAGACTTCTTCCTTCCGTTCGGACTCGTATCCTCAAAGGTGGGTATCTCAAGTACGGTGTAGACCCCGTGGCCGACCGTTGTAATGCCGCAGCCTTCTTTGCCTCGAGGTATTCCCCCGGCACGGTTTCCATTCTAAGTGCCCATTTGGGACGAACATTATCCCGGGTCCTAACCACCGTGTTCCAACCCATCTTCCTTCGCCGCTCACTAACTTCTTGCCGCTTTTCTCCGGCCGTTGTCCCAGAGGGTTCCCGACGAATGTGTCGACTTGGACCTCGGACCGGCTCTCCCCGGGAACGCCCTTAGAGGAATCGGATTGCTAACCGCCGGCTCCGGATTTATACGAAAAAAACAAAGATGTTGCTCTTGACTGCTCCCCGGACGACCGTCGCTATCTTAGCTCCGAAAATCATTCAAGACGTTCTCAAGATGGGCAAAGAGCCACAGGACGTTCAAGATTCTCCCGTATAACATGTACTTGGCTTTGTCCAGGGACATTGATGATGGACGTAAGCCTATCCCTTCCTCGAGGCGGTCTCTCATGGTCTACTATATCTTCGACATCGATCCGAAAACTTCGATTTCTAGCCATGTTGGACGATCGACAATCATCGTTGTGTCTCCCCACGTACGGCGTCAAATGTTTAGTCCCGCTTGTCCCGCAAGTAAGATATGCGCCTAGCCTCCTTGTCCTAAGCAAGTAAACCAATTTCCCTTAGATGTTCTTCACTTGGAAACTTCAGGCAACAATGTCCGACCGCTTCGTCCTAACCCCGAGGTTTGTTCCCGAACCTCGTAAAAAGGGAACCACCCCGGAGGCTTGGGTGGTGGTTCCCCCTCCGGCTTAAGTCGATATCGGAGTTGGAAGGAAAAAGTAGAGTTAGAGAGAGAAAGTGAGAGAGTATTTTTACAGAGTAAGTTTGCACTGTTTGCATTGAATGATCTTTCTCCTGATTTCAGGGGTATTTATAGTGTTTGTAGTATGACTGCTATCCTTAAAAGTTGCCCTAGAATAGTGGCACCTAATCGGCTAGGCAATCAAACTATGACACTTGGCAAGGATAGGATTTGTGAGGGTTTATCAATTAATCACCCGCAGCCACCTTTAAGGATTCGGCTCGACTAACCTTTGAGCCGAAAAGGTGAGTCCTTTCCCCAACTCGGGTACAACCCAATGGTTAAGTCTTTTTTCCTTTATTTTCTCTGAGATGATACGTGTACGGCCCTAATGGACCCAAGTGTCTCTAAAGGAGCCGTAGATTTTTTAGGGCCGCAACAACAATAATAAACTATTGAATAATAATAATAAATAAGAATTAAAAAAAAGAATTAGGAATGACAAATATTATTGAAATGTGTACTTCTTAGGCTTGAATTATCATTTTCAATATAACTAGCAAAATCATATAGAAAAAAAAAGAATTAGCAAAATAATAATTAGCAATATTAAAATAATAATAATAATATTAATAGTAATAATGATTGTCAGAAACCTAAAATCTACGGTTCCTTTGACGACACTTGGGCTCATCCGAGCCGTACACGTGTCCTCTACCAATAAGTAGAGGATGAAGGTCTAACCCTTGTGTAAGATTCAACTAGAAGGAAAATGCTTTATCTTTCTCGGCCCAACAACTTGGTCGAGCCCAACCTTTGGAGGTGGCTATTAGTGAGTGGTTGATAATCCTTCACAAATCACGGCCCGCCACGTGTCATGATGAAATTCCTTAGCCAATCGTATGTCTCTATTCTAGGGTTGATTTTAAGGTTAGTCATCATCTTGCTATCACTATAAATACCCCCGAAATCGAGAGAAAGAGAATTCAATGCAAACAAGGCAAAGTTACTCAGAAAACTACTCTCTCACTTTCTCTCTCTATCTCTACTTTCTCTTACAACTCCCGATATCCGACTTAAGCTTCGGAGGGGGAACCACCACCCAAACCTCCGGGTGGGTCCCTTTTGCGAGTTCGGGAGTGAAGCTCAGCCTGGACTAGGTCGATTCGGACATTTGTTGCACAAGTCTCCAACGAAGAACATCTAAGGGATACTAGTTTACTTGCTAGACAAGAAAGCACAATCTACAAACCTTACTTGTTGGACAAGGGGACAAAACATTTGGCGCCGTCTCGTGGGGAGATGCAACGATGATCGATTGTCAATCGTCCAACATCGCCGTAAAACCGAAGTCTTCGTGTTAATGTCGAAGACACCGTAGAACACGAGAGACCGTCTCGAGGAAGGGATAGACCCCGTCCATCGTCCATGTTATCGGGACCAAGCCAACAACCCGTCATTTAAGAGAATCTTGAACGCCCAAAGGATCGCCGCCCATCTAGAGAACGCCTTAAATGACTTCCGTGCAAAGATGGCAAAGCTAGCCGTCCAGAAAATGATCAAGAGCAACATGCCGTTTTTCCGTCTTAACCCCGATCCATCCGTCAACAATCAAGCTCCTCCTAGGGGACGTTCCCAAGAGAATCGTCCGGTCCTAGTCGACTTGTTCGTCAGAACCTTCTAGGAGGACGGCCGAGGAAAGCAAATGTAAGGCGGAACAACGAAGGAAGATGGACTCGGAACCCGGTGGTTAGGACCCGGGATCGCTCGCCCACGTGGGCATCGAATGGAATCGATGCCGAGAATACCTAGAGGCAAAGAAGGCTACCGCATTACAACGATCGACGTGTTCTACACCATACTTGAGGGACCCTCCTTCGAGTTCGCCGACCGTAACGGAAGGACAGAGTTTAAGCCTCTCTCTCGCCCGCCCAAGACAAGAGAGGACGGTGATTCAGGCCCACGGCTTATAAGCGAGCACCCTTACAAACACTTCATCTCGATCCCGTGATAAAGGAATATCGTAAGGAGTTCGTACCCATCGAGGGACAGATGGGAGCTCTCCGGATTAACCGGCCTACTCCCTTCTGGCCAGATCATGGAGGCGCCCCCTTCCCAAAGGTTAAACTTCCTACTATGGAGCCTCGATGGAACAACCGATCCGCACGATCACCTATCTCGCTTACAAACATCGATGTACGTCCAAGGAGTAGATGATGCTACATGGTGTAAGAATTTCACCGAACTCGCTTCTTATTTACTAGTCACTTTGTTGCTAATAAGCAAGAGCAAAAAACAAGCATGCACTGGGAAAGGTCGTCCAAGGACCTAAAGAGGCTCTTAGGAAGTTTTGTTAAGAGATTCAATCCGGAATCCCTTCGCATTCAAGATCTCAATGCCGAGGTGGCCTTCGACGCCTTTATCGTGGGACTAAGGCCATGAAGTTTTAAGTTCGATCTTGTTAAGAAGAAAATCAATACTCGCCGAGGCTTTAAAGGAAGCCGAAGCTTTTATTCATGCTACTCAAGTATGTGCCGAGGCCAAGCACCCCGACTCTAAGAAGCCCGAAGAGGTCGCCCACCCAAAAAATGGCAACCCCAAAAAGGCCGAGACTGGGGCCATAGCCTCTACCACTACTTCGCCCGTAAGAAGCAAAAGGAAAGCATTTGAGCCTTCTTCATCCAACCCAATCGAATTCAAGATTGTACCAATACTCCATTCTCATGGAGATAAAAGATCAATATGAGCCGAAAGCTCCAAACGAGATGAAGACTCCTTACGTAAATAGAGACAAGAGCAAGTATTGCCACTTTCACAAGGGATCACGGCCACGAAACCAATGAATGTAAGCACCTTAAGAGGGCTTTGGAAGATCTAGCCCGTAAAGGAAAGATGAACTCATACTTACCCCAAGCGGGGAAAGAAGTTTCAGAGGGAGAGGCAATCGGCGTACTAAGAAGAAGGAGAAGAGAGCACGTACGAGGATGTTGTTCTCGTAATTTCCTGAGGATTTCGTCACCGGACAACCAACCAATGGAGGGTGCAAAAACTACCTAGGGAGCTTCGCCAAGTCTTGTTGGCCGATCGACAAAGACCGAGCCCTTCCCAAAGGTGGTGGTCGCGAGCAAGATCGGGGCAAGCCGAGGACTCCCACGATGATCCTTTGGTCGTGAAATGAAGATAGCAAATCTAAGGGTAAGAAGGATTCTAATCGATACCGAAAGTTCGACGGATATCATTAGTGCCGATTGTTTATCCAGATCGAGGCTCGACGAAAGGAACTCGGTTCCCCGTCCACCATCCCATCATAGGGTCTGGGGGAGGAGTCATCCATCCCATGGGAACAAGCCACGTAGCTCGTCCGAGTCGGGAGAGAAGGATGCCTCTCGACTTTGTTTGTCAAGTTCTTGGTCGTCCGAGATTTGGACACCTATAATGTCATTCTTGGACCGCCTACGCCGAATCACGTAAAAGCCGTAATAGTAACTCATTTGATGCTTATGAAGTACGAGTGTGATGACGGCAATATCGGCTCCTCGGATGGGAGACCAACAGCGGCTAGGAATGTTATCTAACTACCCTTAAGCGCCATCATGGAAAGCATGCGAGGAAGAGCACGAAGATCGGTGGCAAACGTAAAAACGCCCGAAATCGGGAAAGATAAGACGAAGGTGGCCGGAGAAAGGAAGGCGTCCGAGAATGTAAGGGAACCTAGGAGGGCACTTGAGTCCTCGACGCCCTCGCCCTTCAAGGAAAAACGTCCGAACATCTCCCCAAAGAAGAAAAGAAAGTATGAGCCCGTCAAAGAAGAACCGCCCGCGTCGACGAAGTGACGGCCATCACGGGACTAACAATGTAACGTCCGGAGCCTATGGAAGCTCCCAAGATGTCTCGTTTGGATGAGGCTCGTCCGGAGCGAACCTTACAGATTGGGTTCCTCCCTCTCTCGATTCGAGGGGCCTTCTAATAAGCTTCACGAAAGAATTTTAAGACGTGTTCGCTTATCGGGTCAAGAAATGTCCTAATCGATCCGTAGATAGCCGTCCACCTACCGAACGTCGATCCAAATTTAAAACCCGTTCGTCGAAGAAAAGGCATTTAGGACCGTCCCGAAATCGGGCACGACCAAGAAGTTCATAAGTTGTTGGAGTCAAAATTCATCGTAGAAACTTATTATCCGTAATGGATAAAGAATGTGGTCATGGTGCCAAAGTCTAATGGCACTGAGGACGTGCGTGGACTATACCGATCTCAACAAGGCTCGTCCCAAGGACAGTTTCCCTTCGCCTAAGTTAGATCGCCTAATAGACTCCACGCGGCCATGCTTTGTTAAGCTTCATGGACGCTTATTCAGGTTTTCATCAAATCCCCATTCGGGGCAGAGGACCGGGATAAAACGTCCTTCATTACCGAGAAAGACCCGTATGGCCGGCTAAGGATGCCTTTTGGCCTCCGCAATGCTCCGACCACATTTCAAAGATTGATCAATAATGTCTTTCAACCACAATTGGGAAGAAACATGGAAGCATATATCGACGATATGATAGTCCAAGAGCCTGAAAGAAGAGAGTCATGTTAGTGATTCGAGAGAAACTTTCGAAACTCTCAGAAATACAAGTTAAAGCCGAACCCCAAAGAAATGTGTCTTTGGGTTTTGTCAGGGAAGTTCTTAGGTTTCTTGGTAGATCGTAGGGGAATAGAAGCCAACCCCGAAAAGATTCAAGCTATTTTAGACATGAAATCTCCTTCAAAGATAAAGGAAGTTCGTAGACCGACGGTTGCTGGCCGCCCTTGGACGTTCTTGCCTAAGTCAGCGACAAGTGCCATCACTTCTTTGCCACGATTAAGAAGAGAGCTAAGTTCGAGTGGACACCGAGGCGAGCAAGCGCTCAAAGAAGTCAAAGATCACCTTCGCCGCCGCGTAGGTCGGTCACCCAACGAGGGGGAGAAGCCGTTTGTATATTTTGGCGTGTCCACTGTGCCGTGAGTGCTGTTCTACTAGCCGAAAGAGAATCCGTGCAAGTCCCAATATACTTTGTGAGTCATGTGCTCAAGGATGCGTATGCCAGACACTCCGGGCAGAAGCTCGGGCCGGCCGTCGTCACGGCCCAGAAAATTAAGGCCCTATTTCTCGGGCAAGACGTATACTCGTCTCACACCGATCAACCTTTAAAGCAAGTTTCGCGAGTAAAATGGAAGCCGCCGGATGAATGCTAAAGTGGGCCGCCGAGCTTAACATATTCGACATATCATTTGAACCAAGGAAAGCCATTAAGGGGCAAGCCTCGGATACACTCAAGTTATACGATGTTTTTGTGGGTATTTATTTGTAATCGTTAATGCTGCATGTAAATCGACCTTAGCTAAGTTCGAATTTTATATATTAATTATTGTTAAAGTTGTAAGTTCCGAGCTTTTGGAAGCATGAATGGTTCCACAACATCGTCTCACCAACCAAGCTCCGCCACAACCAAGCTCGCCAAGCTAAGCATCACCACAAGCCTCGCCCATCGCAAAGATGCCGCCTGGGCCAAGCAAGATCGCCTAGCCTGCAGCCGTACCCGCGACTCGCTGCCGCACCTCGCTACCCGCTTCGCACGGTGCGACCTGCTTGCTCCAACCAAATCCGCGGTAGGCGTAACACTCTTCGCACGTGCGACCGGACTCGCACCTCGCGACCCATGGTCGGCCTAAATGTCTACTGATTTAGCTTTAGTATAAATACTAAACTCGATTTTTGGACCTAGGGGCAGCAACCACAAGGAGAGGGAGTCTCCAAAACTCCACTCTCTCTTGTTGTCTTCTCTTTTTAGTTTTTATTTTCTAGTATATTTTTTTGTAGATTTCAATTATGGGGTCGGCTTATGCTATGCCGATTGAAGCTTGAACCGTTCTCGAACGAGATTAATATGGAGCTTCAAGCATTATTGGGGTGAGATCTTTCCTCTCTATTTAGGTTCCTTTGATTATGGTTTAATTCCTATGCTTGCTTTCTATGATTTTTGCATGATTATACTAGGAATATTACTACTTTGATCGTGTAATTAATCTAATGCTAGATTTAAGAATAGAATCGGATTGTTTTATTCTTCTATCAATTGGTAGCAACCTAGGGGAGTAACTCACATGCCGATCATCTTGGTTATTTCTGGGGAAAATTAATCAACTGTTGAATGTTTATCGCTTTATGACGTTAGCAGGTCTGTTGGGTTCTCTCGTGTTTATTGGCCAATATTGGATTGAACTTTATCAACGCATCTACTAGGTTATCCTTTAGTTAGGTTTTATAGTCACGGGGATCGCGGCTATTCAACTAAGAATAAGGAGAACATTAGATTAATTTCTATAAAATAGATAATTATGGAAATAATTGGGAGCGGAGGTTCAAGGATCGATAATGAATTGATGTGGATGTTAATCGGATTCAAGATCTTCCCATAATTGATTTCTCATTTTGTTTATATGTTGGTCTAGATTAGTTTGTCTCATAATCAACTCGAAACTCCCTTTGGAATTAGGCTACTAGTCTTACCTACTAATCGAGGTTTGAATCACGCCAATATTAAACTCGTCCCTGAACTTTCCCCCGTGGGATACGACTCCCTACTTCCACTATAACACTACCTTAGTGTGTAAGATAGTAGGATAAATTTTATCTG
>CANSZD010000112.1:1100000-1127707 GCA_947648045.1 Beta corolliflora | reverse complement strand
AATGTGGAAAAAAATGAAGTTGGATTTTCGCACAAGTAGTTCCCTTACATTCAACGTGAAAAGTTTTTGCTTGCCATAACTCTTATTTCGGAAAAAAATTTCTCGATTGTTTCGTGCACCTATAATGGTATTTTTCCATGCACATCAGATTCCTCAAATCCGAATGAGAATAAAATCATGTCCGATTTTCCGTACTAGTTGTGCCCTACATTGAAGCTGAAAAGTGTTTTTGGCACTAACTCTTGAGCCAAAAAAAATTTCTAAACGATTCATGTGCCTAAATTTGTTTTTTTCCATGCTCTCTGACAGCTCCACGTCGCGAATGTGGAAAAATTAAAGTTGGATTTTTTGTACAAGTAGTGCCCTACATTGAATTTGAAAATTGTTTGCCCCATAATTCTTATCTCGGAAAACATTTCGATCGACTATTCCAGCCTAAAGCGGCATTTTTCCATGCTCACCATATTCCTCTAGTCCGAGTGGGAAAAAATGATGTCGGATTTTACGTACAAGCGAAGTGCCCTACATTGAAGCTGAAAAATGTTTTTGGCATAACACTTTGCCCAAAAAAATTTTATAATCGATTCTTGTGCCTAAAATAGTTTTTTCCATGCTCCATAGCCTCCGTCACGTTAGAATTTGGAAAAGATGAAGTTGGATTTTTCGTACAAGTAGTGCCGTATATTGAACGTGAAAAATATTTTGCCCATAGCTTTTATCTCGAAAAACATTTACGATTGATTCTTGCGTGTTTTTGGCATACCTCTTAGCTCAAAAAACATTTCTAAAGGATTCTTGTGCCTAAAATTGTTTTTTGCCATGCCCACAGCTCCGTCACGTTAGAATGTGGAAAAAAATGAAGTTGGATTTTTCGTACAAGTAGTTCCCTACATTTAACGTGAAAAGTTTTTTTGCCCATAAATCTTATTTCGTTAAAAAATTCAGATTGTTTCTTGCACCTAAAATGGTATTTTTCAGGCTCATCAGATTCCTCAAATCCAAATAAGAATAAAATCATGTCGGATTTTTCGTACCAGTTGTGCCCTCCATTGAAGTTGAAAAGTATTTTTGGCATAACTCATAGCCCGGAAAAATTTTTAAACGATTCTTGTGCCTAAATTTGTTTTTTTCCATGCTCCACAACTCCGTCATGTCGAATGTAGAAAAAAGAAGTTGGATTTTTCGTACAAGTAGTGCGCTACATTGAACGTGAAAAGTATTTTGCCCATAATTCTTATCTCGCAAAACATTTCGATCGATTCTTGCGCCTAAAGTGGCATTTTTCATGCTCACCATATTCCTCTAGTCCGTTTGTGAAAACAAAAGAAGTCGATTTTTCGTACAAGTAGTGCCCTACATTGAAGCCGAAGAGTGTTTTTTTGGCATAACTCTTAGTCCGAAAAACATTTATGATCGATTCTTGTGCCTAAAATAGTTTTTTTCCATGTTCCACAACTCTGTCACGTTCGAATGAGGAAAAAATGAAGTTGGATTTTTCTTACAAGTAGTGCTCAACATTCAACGTGAAAAGTTTTTTGCCCATAACTCTTATTTCGTTAAAAATTTCTGATTGTTTCTTGCACCTAAAATGGTATTTTTCCAGGCTCATCAGATTTCTCAAATCCAAATGAGAATAAAATCATGTCGGATTTTTCGTACCGGGTCAGTGCCCTGCATTGAAGGCGAAAATTGTTTTTGGCATAACTCTTAGCCCGGAGAAATTTCTAAATGATTCTTGTGCCTAAATTTGTTTTTTTTCCATGTTCCACAAACTCCGTCACGTCATTATGTGGAAAAATGAAGTAGGATTTTTTCGTACAAGTAGTGTTCTACATTGAACGTGAAAAGTTATTTTGCCCATAATTCTTATCTCGGAAAACTTTTCGATATTTTTTGTGCCTAAGGTGGCATTTTTCCAAGCTCAACGAATTCCTCATGTCCGAACAGGAAATAAATGAAGTCGGATTATTCGTACAGTTGTGCCCCCGCATTGAAGCCGAAAAATGTTTTTGGCATACTTCTTAGCCCGAAACAAATTTCTAAACGATTCTTGTGCCTAAATTGGTTTTTTTCCATTCTCCACAACTCCGTCACTTGGGAATGTGGAAAAACTTAACTTGGATTTTCGTACAAGTATTGAACGTGAAAAATATTTTTCCCATTCCTCTTACCTCGAAAAACATTTTGATTTTTTCTTGCGCCCTAAGTTGGCATATTTCCATGCTCAACGATTCCTCATGTCCAGAATGGGAAATAAATGAAGTCGGATTTTTCATACCAGGCTGTGCCCCTGCATTGAAGTTGAAAAATGTTTTTGACAAACCTCTTAGCCCGAAAAACATTTCTAAATGATTCTTGTGCCTAAAACGGTTTTTTCGAAACTCCACAGCTCAGTCGCATTTGAATGTGAAAAAAATGAAGTTGGATTTTTAGTACAAGTAGTGCCCTTATATTCAACATGAAAAGTTTTCGCCCATAACTCTTATTTTATAAAAAATTTCCGATTGTTTCTTGCGCCTAAAGTGGTATTTTTCCATGCTCAACGATTTCACAAATCCGATTGAGAAAAAAATCATGTTGGATTTTCCGTACCAGCTTGTGCCCTTCATTGAAGGCGAAAAGAGTTTTGGCATAACTCTTAACCCGAAAAATTTTCTAAACGATTCTTGTGCCTAAATTGGTTTTTTTCCATGCTCCACACATGCACGTCGAATGTGGAGAAAATGAAGTTGGATTTTTCTTACAAGTAGTGCCCTATATTGAACGTGAAAAATATTTTGTCCATTACTTTTATCTCGGAAAAACATTTCGATTGATTCTTGCGTGTTTTTGGCATACCTCTTAGCCCAAAAACATTTCTAAACGATTCTTGTGCCTAAATGGTTTTTCGCCATGCTCCAAAGGCTCCGTCACGTCGAGAATGTGGAAAAAATGAATTTGAATTTTTCGTACAAGTGGTGCCCTACATTGAACGTGAAAAGTATTTTGCCCATAATTTTTTACCTCGGAAAATATTTCGATTTTTCTTGCGCCTAAGGTCGCATTTATCCATGCTCAACGATTCCTCATGTCCGAATGGGAAATTAATAAAGTTGGATTTTTCGTACCGGTTGTGCCCCGCATTGAAGGCCGAAAAGTGTTTTTGGCATAACACTTAGCCCGAAAAACATTTATAATCGATTCTTGTGCCTAAAATTGTTTTTCTCCATGCTCCACAACTCCGTCACGTTAGAATGTGGAAAAAATGAAGTTGAAGTTTTCGTACAAATCTTGCCCTACTTTAAACGTGAAAAGTATTTTACCCATAACTCTAATGTCGGAGAACATTTCGATTGATTCTTACGCATAAAGTTGCATTTTTTCCATGCTCCACAGCTCAGATCACGTCGGTTAGTGGAGAAAATGAAGTTGGATTTTTCTTACAAGTAGTGCCCTATATTGATCGTGATAAATATTTTGTCCATTACTTTTATCTCGGAAAACATTTCGATTGATTCTTGCGTGTTTTTGGCATACCTCTTAGCCCAAAAAAACATTTCTAAACGATTCTTGTGCCTAAAACGGTTTTTCGCCATGCTCCAAAGCTCCGTCACGTCAGAATGTGGAAAAAATGAATTTGAATTTTTCGTACAAGTGGTGCCCTACATTGAACGTGAAAAGTATTTTGCCCATAATTTTTTACCTCGGAAAACATTTCGATTTTTCTTGCGCCTAAGGTCGCATTTATCCATGCTCAACGATTCCTCATGTCCGAATGGGAAATTAATAAAGTTGGATTTTTCGTACCGCGGTTGTGCCGCATTGAAGTGAAAAACTGTTTTTGGCATAACACTTAGCCCGAAAAATATTTATAATCGATTCTAGTGCCAAAAATTGTTTTTTTTCATGATCCACGGCTCCGTCACGTTAGAATGTGGAAAAAATGAAGTTGAATTTTTCGTACAAGGCATCTTGCTCTACATTGAACGTGAAAAGTATATAACCCATAACTCTTATGTCGGAGAACATTTCGATTGATTATTGCGCCTAAAGTTGCAATTTTCCATGCTCCACACGCCTCAGTCACGTCGAATGTGGAGAAAATGAAGTTGCATTTTTCTTACAAGTAGTCCCCTATATTGAACGTGAAAAATATTTTGCCCATTACTTTTATCTGGGAAAAAATTTTTTATTGATTCTTGCGTGTTTTTGGCATACCTCTTAGCCCAAAAAACATTTCTAAACGATTCTTGTGCACAAAGTGGTTTTTTGACATGCTCCTCAACACCGTCACGTCAAAATGTGGAAAAAATGAAGTTGGATTTTTCGTACAAGTAGTGCCCTACATTGAACGTGAAAAGTATTTTGCCCATAACTCTTATTTCGGAAAACATTTATGATTTTTTCGTGCGCCCAAGGTGGCATTTTTCCATGCTCACCGATTCCTCATGTCCGAATGAGAAATTAATGAAGTCGGATTTTTTCGTACCCAGGTTGTGCCCTACATTGGTACAAAAGTGTTTTTGGCATAACTCTTAGCTCGAAAAACATTTATAATCGATTATTGTGCCTAAAATAGTTTTTTTCCATGCTCCACGACTCAGTCGCGTTAGAATGTGGAAAAAATGAAGTTGGATTTTTCGTACAAGTAGTGCGCTACATTGAACATGAAAAGTATTTTGCCAATAACTCTTATGTTGGAGAACATTTACGATTGATTCTTGCGCCTAAAGTGAGAATTTTTCCATGCTCCAAAGCTCCGTCGAGTCGGAATGTGGAGAAAATGAATTTGGATTTTTCTCACAAGTAGTGCCCTATATTGAACGTGAAAAATATTTTGCCCATTACTTTTATCTCGGAAAACATTTCTAGTTGATTCTTGCGTGTTTTTGGTATACCTCTTAGCCCAAATAACATTTCTAAACGATTCTTGTGCCTAAAATGGTTTTTTGCCATGCTCCACAGCTCCGTCACGTCAGAATGTGGAAAAAATGAAGTTGGATTTTTCGTAAGTAGTGCCCTACATTCAACGTGAAAAGTATTTTGCCCAAAACTCTTACCTCGGAAAACATTTCGATTTTTTCTTGCAGCTAAGGTGACATTTTTCCATGTTCAACTTATTCCTCGTGTCCGAATGGGAAATAAATGAAGTCGGATTTTTCGTACTGTTGTGCCGCAATGAATGAAGAAAAATGTTTTTGGCATACCTCTAAGCCCGAATCAAATTTGTAAACGATTCTTGTGCCTAAATTGGTTTTTTCCATGATGCACGGCTCCGATCACGTCGGAATGTGGAAAAAATAAAGTTGGATTTTTCGTACAAGTAGTGCCCTACATTAAACGTGAAAAGTATTTTGCCGATACCTCTTACCTCGGAAAAGATTTTTGATTTTTTCTTGCGCCTAAGGCGGCATTTTTCCCTGCTCAACTGATTTCTCATGTCCGAATGGGAAATAAATGAAGTCGGATTATGAAAAGTGTTTTTGGCATAACTCTTAGCCCGAAAAATATTTCTTAACGATTCTTGTGCCAAAAATGGTTTTTTGCCATGCTCTACAGCTCCGTCACGTCAGAAAGTGGAAAAAAAGAAGTTGGATTTTTCGTACAAGTAGTGCCCTACATTTAACGTGAAAAGTATTTTGCCCATAAAAATATTTCTTAACGACTCTTGCGCCTAAAGTTAAAATTTTCAATGCTCAATAGATTCCTTAAGTCCGAATGGAAAAAAAATTAAGTCAGATTTTTCATACCGGTTGTGCCTTTGCATTGAAGCGAAAAAAATGTTTTTGGCATATCTCTTAGCCCGAAAAATATTACTAAACGATTTGTTGTGCCTAAATTTGTTTTTCTCCATGCTCCACAGCTCTGTCAAGTCATAATGTGGAAAAAACGAAGTTGGATTTTTCGTACAAGTAGTGCCCTACATTGAACGTGAAAAGTATTTTGCCCATAATTCTTGCGCCTAAATTGGCATTTTTCCATGCTCACCATTTTCCTCAAGTCTGAGTGGGAAAAAAAAAATAAAGTCGGATTTTTCGTACAAGTAGTGCCCTATATTGAACGTGAAAAATATTTGGCCCATAACGTTTTTCTAGGAAAGTATTTCGATTGATTATTGCGTGTTTTTGCATACCTCATAGCCCAAAAAACATTTCTAAATGATTCTTGTGCCTAAATTGGTTTTTTTCCATGCACCACGGCTACGTCACGTCGGAATGTGGCGAAAATGAACTTGGATTTTTCGTACAAGTATTGAACGGGAAAAGTATTTTGCCCATACCTCTTACCTCGAAAAACATTTCGACTTTTTCTTGCGCCTAAGGTGGCATTTTTCCATGCTCAACAGATTCCTCATGTCCGAATGGGAAATAAACGAAGTCGGATTTTTCGTACCGGTTATGCCCTTCATTGAAGTGGAAAAGTGTTTTTGGCATAACTCTTAGCCCGGAAAATTTTCTAAACGATTCATGTGCCTAAATTGGTTTTTTTCCATGCTCCACGGCTCGAGTCACGTCGAATGTGGAAAAAATCAATTTGGATTTTTGTACAAGTAGTGCCCTACAATGAACGTGAAAAGTATTTTGATCATAACTCTAATCTCGGAAAACATTTCGATTGATTCTTTCGCATAAAGGGGCATTTTTCCATGATCAACATATTCCTCAAGTCCGAATGGGAAAAAAATGAAGTCGGATTTTTCGTACCGGTTGTGCCCTTCATGGAAGTTGAAAAGTGTTTTTGGCATACCTCTTAGCCTCAAAAATATTTCTAAACGATTCTTGTGCCTAAAATGGTTTTTTACAATGATGTACGACTCAGTCACGTCGGCAAGTGCAAAAAATGAAGTTGGATTTTCGTACAAGTGGTCCCCTACATTGAACGTAAAAAGTATTTTGCACATAACTCTTATCTCGGAATACATTTCTGATTGATTCTTGCGCCTAAAGTGAGATTTTCCATGCGCAACAAATTCCTCAAGTCCGAATGGGAAAAAAATTAAGTTGGATTTTCGTACCAGGTTGTGCCCTACATTGAAGTGAAATTTTTTTTGTGGCATACGTCTTAGCACGAAAAACATTTCTAAACGATTCTTGTGCCTAAAATGGTTTTTTCCAAACTCCACGGCTCAGTCATGTTAGTATGTGGAAAAAATGAAGTTGGATTTTTCGTATAAGTAGTGCCCTACATTGAACGTAAAAAGTATATTGCCCATAATTCTTATATCGGAAAACATTTCTTATCGATTCTTGCGCCTAAAGTGGCATTTTCCATGCTCACCATATTCCTCTAGTCCGAGTGAGAAAAAAAAATAAAGTCGGATTTTTCGTACAAGTAGTGCCCTATATTGAACGTGAAAAATATTTGGCCCATAACGTTTTCACGGATAACATTTCGATTGATTATTGCGTGTTTTTGCATACCTCTTAGCCCAAAAAACTTTTACGAATGATTCTTGTGCCTAAAATAGTTTTTGCCATGCTCCACAACTTCGTCACGTCCGAATGTGGAAAAAATGAACTTGGGCTTTTCGTACAAGTAGTGCCCTACATTGAACGTGAAAAGTATTTTGCACATACCTCTTACCTCAGAAAACATTTCCGGTTTTTCTTGCGCCCTAAGGTGGCATTTTTCCATGCTCAACAGATTCCTCATGTTCGAATGGGAAATAAACGAAGTCGGATTTTTCGTACTAGTTGTGCCCTGCATTGAAGTTGAAAAATGTTTTTGGCATACCTCTTAACATGAAAAATATTTCTAAATGATTCTTGTGCCTAAAATGGTTTTTTTCCAAACTCCACAGCTCCATTGCGTTAGAATGTGGAAAAAATGAAGTTGGATTTTTAGTACAAGTAATGCCTTATATTCAACATGAAAAGTTTTTGCCCATAACCCTTATTTCATAAAAAAATTTTGATTATTTCTCGCGCCTAAAGTGGTATTTTTCCATGCTCAACAAATTCCTCAAATCTGAAAGAGAATAAAATTATGTCGGATTTTTCGTACCAGTTGTGCCCTTCATTGAAGCTGAAAAGTGTTTTTGGCATAACTCTTTGCCCGGAAAATTTTCTAAACGATTCTTGTGCCTAGTTTGGTTTTTGTCCATGCTCCACAACTCCGTCACGTCAGAATGTGGAAAAAATGAAGTTGGATTTTTGGTACAAGTAGTTCCCTACATTGAACGTGAAAAGTATTTTGCCCATAACTCTTATCTCGGAAAAAATGACTGATTGATTCTTGCGCATAAAGGGGCATTTTTCCATGATTAACAGGTTCCTCAAGTCCTAATGGGAAAAAAATAAAGTCGGATTTTTCGTATCAGTTGTGCCCTTCATTGAAGTTGAAAAGTGTTTTTGGCATACCTCTTAGCCTAAAATATATTTCTAAACGATTATTTTGCCTAAAATGGTTTTTGCCATGCTCTACCGCTCAGATCACGTCGGAAAGTGGAAAAAATGAAGATGGATTTTTTTCGTACAAGTAGTGCCCTACATTGAACGTGAAAAGTATTTTGCTCATAGCTCTTATCTCGGAAAATATTTCGATTGATTCTTGCGCCTAAAGTGAGATTTTTCCATATTCAACGATTCTCAAGTCAGAATGGAAAAAAAATGAAATCGGATTTTTCGTACCCGGTTGTGCCCTTTATTGAAGGCGAAAAGTGTTTTTGGCATAACTCTTAGCCCCGAAATTTATCTAAACGATTCTTGTGCCTAAATTGGTTTTTTTCCATGCTCCACAACTCCGTCACGTCGGAATGTGGAAAAAATGAAGTTGGATTTTTGGTACAAGTAGTGCCCTACATTGAACGTGAAAAGTATTTTACCCATAACTTTTATCTCGGAAAAAATTTCTGATTGATTCTTGCGCATAAAGGGGCATTTCTCCATGATTAACAGATTCCTCAAGTCCTAATGGGAAAAAAAATAAAGTCGGATTTTTCGTACCCGGTTGTGCCCTTCATTGAAGTTGAAAAGTGTTTTTGGCATACCTCTTAGCCCGAAAAATATATCTTAGCGATTCTTGTGAATAAAATGGTTTTTGCCATGCTCTACAGCTCAGTCACGTCGGAGAAAGTGGAAAAAATGAAGTTGGATTTTTTTGTGCAAGTAGTGCTCTACATTGAACGTGAAAAGTATTTTGCACATAACTCTTATCTCGGAAAACATTTCTGATTGATTCTTGCGCCTAAAGTGAGATTTTTCCATGTTCAACGGATTCCTCATGTCCGAATGGGAAAAAAATGAAATCATATTTTTCGTACCCGGTTGTGCCACTTGCATTGATCTTTGGAAAATGTTTTTGGCATACCTTTTAGGCCGAAAAACATTTCTAAACGATTCTTGTGCCTAAAATGGTTTTTTTCCAAACTCCACATCTCTGTCACGATAGAATGTGGAAAAAATGAAGTTGGATTTTTCGTACAAGTAGTGCCCTACATTGAACGTGAAAAGTTATTTGCCCATACCTCTTACCTCTGAAAACATTTCTGATTTTTTCTTGCGCCTAAGGTGGCATTTTTCCATGCTCAACAGATTCCTCATGTCCGAATGGGAAATAAAAAAATTCGGATTTTTCGTACTAGTTGTGCCCTGCATTGAAGTTGAAAAATGTTTTTGGCATACCTCTTAGCTCGAAAAACATTTCTAAATGATTCTTGTGCCTAAAATGGTTTTTTCAAAACTCCACGGCTCCATCGCGTTAGAATGTGGAAAAGATGAAATCGGATTTTTAGTACAAGTAATGCCTTATATTCAACATGAAAAGTTTTTGCCCATAACTCTTATTTCATAAAAAAATTATGATTGTTTCTTGCGCCTAAAGTGGTATTTTTCCATTCTCAACAGATACCTCAAATCCGAATGAGAAAAAAAATCATGTAGGATTTTTCGTTCCAGTTGTGCCCTTCATTGAAGGCGAAAAGTGTTTTTGGCATAACTCATAGCCCGGAAAATTATCTAAACGATTCTTGTGGCTAAATTGGTTTTTTTCCATGATCCACAGGCTCAAGTCACGTTTGAATGTCGAAAAAGTGAAGTTGGATTTACGGTACAAGTAGTGCCCTACACCTGAACGTGCAAAGTATTTTGCCCTTAACTCTTATGTCGAAAAATTCTTGCGTGTTTTTGGCATACCTCTTAGCCAAAAAAACATTTCTAAGCAATTCTTGTGCCTAAAATGGGTTTTTGCTATGCTTCACAGCTCCGTCACGTTAGAATGTGGAAAAAATGAAGTTGCATTCTTGCGCCTAAGGTGGCATTTTTCCATGCTTAACAGATTCCTCACGTCCGAATGGGAACTAAAAAAAGTGGGATTTTTCGTACTAGTTGTGCCCTACATTGAAGTTGAAAAATGTTTTTGGCATACCTCTTTGCTCGAAAAAAATTTCTAAATGATTCTTATGCCTAAAATGGGTTTTTTCCTAACTCCACAGCTCAAGCGAGTTAGAATGTCAAAAAAATGAAGTTGGATTTTTAGTACAAGTAATGCCTTATATTCAACATGAAAAGTTTTTGCCAATAACTCTTATTTCATAGAAAATCTCGATTGTTTATTGCGCCTAATGTGGTATTTTTTCATGCTCAATGATTCCTCAAATCGAATGAGAAAACAAATCATGTCGGATTTTTCGTACCAGTTGTGCCCTTCATTGATCTTTGAAGAGTGTTTTTGGCATAACTCTTAGCCCGGAAAATTTTCTAAACGATTCTTATGCCAAAATTTGTTTTTTTCCACGCTCCACAGCTCCGTCACGTCAGAATGTGGAAAAAATGAAGTTGGATTTTTGGTACAAGTAGTGCCCTACATTGAAAGTGAAAAGTATTTTGCCCATAACTCTTATCTCGAAAAACATTTCGGATTGATTCTTGAGCATAAAGGGGCATTTTTCCATGATTAATAGATTCCTCAAGTCCTAATGGGAAAAAATGAAGTCGGATTTTTCGTACTAGTTGTGCCCTTCATTGAAGTTGAAAAGTGTTTTTGGCATACCTCTTAGCTCGAAAAATATTTCAAAACGATTCTTGTGCCTAAAATGGTTTTTTACCATGCTCTACTCAGACCGTCACATCGAGAAAGTGCAAAAAATGAAGTTGGATTTTCGTACAAGTAGTGCCCTACATTGAACGTGAAAAGAATTTTGCACATAACTCTTTTCTCGGAAAATATTTTTGATTGATTCTTGCGCTTGAAAGTGAGATTTTCCATGCTCAACAGATTCATCAAGTCCGAATGGGAAAAAAAATTAAGTCGGATTTTTCGTACCGGTTGTGCCCTACATTGAAGGCTGAAAAATGTTTTGGGCATACATCTTAACCCGAAAAACATTTCTAAACGATTCTTGTGCCTCAAATGGTTTTTTTCCAAACTCCACAGCTCTGTCACGTTAGAATGTGGAAAAAATGAAGTTGGACTTTTCGTACAACTAGTGCCCTACATTCAACGTGAAAAGTTTTTTGCCCATCACTCTTATTTCGGAAAAAAATTTATGATTGTTTCTTGCGCCTAAAGGGGCATTTTTCCTCACTCAATAGATTCCTCAAGTCCGAATGAGAATAAAATCATGTCGGATTTTTCGTACCCGATTGTTCCCTGAATTGAAGCTAAAAAGTGTTTTTGGCATAACTCTTAGCTTGGAAAAAAATTTCTAAACGATTCTTGTGCCTAAATTTATTTTTTTCCATGCTCCACAAGCTCCGTCACGTTAGAATGTGGAAAAAATGAAGTTGGATTTTTCATACAAGTAGTGCCCTACATTGAACGTGAAAAGTTTTTTGCCCATACCTCCTACCTCGGAAAACATTTTTGATTTTTGCTTGCGCTGAGGTGGCATTTTTCCATGCTCAACGATTCCTCATGTCCGAATGGGAAATGAAAAAAGTCTGATTTTTCGTGCTAATGGTGCCCTTCATTGAAGTTGAAAAATGTTTTTGGCATACCTCTTAGCTCGAAAAATATTTCTAAATGATTCTTGTGCCTAAAATGGTTTTTTTCCACACTCCACAACTCAGTCGCATTTGAATGTGGAAAAGATGAAGTTGGAGTTTTAGTACAAGTAATGCCTTATATTCAACATGAAAAGTTTTTGCCCATAACTCTTATTTCATAAAAAAATTATGATTGTTTCTTGCGCCTAAAGTGGTATTTTTCCATGCTCAACAGATTCCTCAAATCCGAATGAGAAACAAATCATGTCGGATTTTTCGTACCGAGTTGTGCCCTTCATTGAAGTCGAAAAGTGTTTTTTGCATAACACTTAGCCCGAAAAACATTTATAATCGATTCATTTGCCTAAAATTGTTTTTTTTCTATACTCCACAGCTCAGATCACGTTAGAATGTTGAAAAATTGAAGTTGAATTTTTTCGTACAAGTCTTGCCCTACATTGAACGTGAAAAGATTTTCACCCATAACTATTATGTCGGAGAACATTTCGATTGATTCTTGCGCCTAAAGTTGCATTTTTCCATGCTCCACGGCTCAGTCACGTCGAAATGTGGAGAAAATGAAGTTGAACGTGAAATATATTTTGCCCATAACTTTTATCTCGGAAAAAATTTCCGATTGATTCTTGCGTGTTTTTAGCATACCTCTTAGCCCAAAAAACATTTCTAAGCAATTCTTGTGCCTAAAATGGTTTTTTGCCATGCTCCACGGACTCCGTCACGTTAGAATGTGAAAAAAATGAAGTTGCATTTTTCGTACAAGTAGTGCCCTACATTCAACGTGATAAGTTTTTTGCCCATAACTCTTATTTCGGAAAATATTTCGATTTGTTCTTGCGCCTAAGGTGGCATTTTCCATGCTCAACCAGATTCCTCATGTCCGAATGGGAACTAAAAAAAGTCGGATTTTTCGTACTAGTTGTGCCCCTGCATTGAAGTTGAAAAATGTTTTTGGCATACCTCTTAGCTCGAAAAACATTTCTAAGCAATTCTTGTGCCTAAAATGGTTTTTTGTCATGCTCCACAACTCCGTCATGTAAGAATGTGGAAAAAATGAAGTTGCATTTTTCGTACAAGTAGTGCCCTACATTCAACGTGAAATGTTTTTTGCCCATAACTCTTATTTCGGAAAACATTTCGATTTTTTTTCTTGCGCCTAAGGTGGCATTTTTCCCTGCTTCAATAAATTCCTCATGTCCGAATGGGAAATAAGAAAAGTCGGATTTTTCGTACTATTTGTGCCAAGCATTGAAGTTGAAAAATGTTTTTGGCATACCTATTAGCTCGAAAAACATTTCTAAATGTTTCTTGTGCCTAAAATGGTTATTTTCCAAACTCCACGACTCAGTCGTGTTAGAATGTGGAAAGAATTAAGTTGGATTTTAAGTACAAGTAATGCCTTAAATTCAACATGAAAAGTTTTGCCCATAACTCTTATTTCAAAAAAAAATTCGATTGTTTCTTGCGCCTAAAGTGGTATTTTTCCATGCTCAACGATTCCTCAAATCCGAATGAGAAAAAAAAATCATGTCGGATTTTTCGTACCAATTGTGCCCTTCATTGAAGGTGAAAAGTGTTTTTTGCATAACACATAGCCCGAAAAACATTTATAATCAATTCTTGTGGCTAAAATAGTTTTTTTCCATGCTCCACAGACTCAGTCACGTTAGAATGTGGAAAAAATGATGATGCATTTTTCGTACAAGTAGTGCCCTACATTCAACGTGAAAAGTTTTTTGCCCATAACTCTTATTTCGGAAAACATTTATGATTTTTTCTTGCGCCTAAGTTCGCATTTTTCCATGCTCATCAAATTCCACATGTCAGAATGGGAAATAAGAAAAGTCGGATTTTTCGTAAATGTTGTGCCCTGCATTGAAGTTGAAAAATGTTTTTGGCATACCCCTTAGCTCGAAAATCTTTTCTAAATGATTCTTGTGCCAAAAATGATTTTTTTCCAAACTCCACGACTCCGTCGCGTTAGAATGTGGAAAAAATGAAGTTGGATTTTTAGTACAAGCAATGCCTTGTATTCAACATGAAAAGTGTTTGCCCATAACTCTTAATTCATAAAAAAATTCTGGTTATTTCTTGCGCCTAAAGTGGTATTTTTCCATGTTCAACGATTCCTCAAATACGAATGAGAAAAAAAATCATGTCGGATTTTTCGTACCAATTGTGCCCTTCATTGAAGCTGAAAAGTATTTTTGCATAACACTTATCCCGAAAAACATTTCTAATCGATTCTTGTGCCTAAAATAGTTTTTTTCTATGCTCCGCAGCTCAGTCACATTAGAATGTGGTAAAAATGAAGTTGAATTTTTCGTACAAGTGCTTGCCCTACATTAAACGTGAAAAGTATTTTTCCCATAAGCTGTTATGTCGGAGAACATTTCCGATTGATTCTTGCGCTCGAAGTTGCATTTTTCCATGCTCCACGGCTCCGTCACGTCGGAATGTTGAGAAAAATGAAGTTGTATTTTTTCGTACAAGTAGTGCCCTATATTGAACGTGAAAAATATGTTGCCCATAACTTTTATCTCGGAAAACATTTCCGATTGATTCTTGCGTGTTTTTAGCATGCTGTTAGCCCACAAAACACTTTTTTAAGTAATTCTTGTGCCTAAAATGGTTTTTGCCATGCTCCACGGCTCCGATCACGTTAGGATGTGGAAAAAATGAAGTTGCATTTTCCGTAGAAGTAGTGCCCTACATTCAAAGTGAAAAGTTTTTTGCCCATAACTCTTATTTTGGAAAACATTTCGATTTTTTCTTGCGCCTAAGGTGGCATTTTTCCATGCTCAAAAAATTCCTCATGTCAGAATGGGAAATAAATGAATTCCGGGTTTTTGTACCGGTTGTGCTCTTAGCCCGAAAAAAATTTCTAAACGATTCTTGTGCCTAAATTTGTTTTTCTACACGCTCCATAGCTACATTACGTCCGAATGTGGAAAAAAATGAAATTGGATTTTTCGTACAAGTAGTGTCCTACATTGAAAGTGAAAATTATTTTGCCCATAATTCTTATCCCGGCAAACATTTTTCATCGATTCTTGCTCCTAAAGTGGCATTTTTACATGCTCACCATATTCCTCTAGTCCGAGTGGGAAAAAAAATAAAGTTGGATTTTTCATACAAGTAGTGCCCTATATTGAACGTGAAAAATATTTGGCCCTTAACTTTTATCTCGGAAAACATTTCGATTGATTTTTGCGTGTTTTTGGCACACCTCTTAGACCAAAAAACATTTCTAAATGATTCTTGTGTCTAAAATGGTTTTTTGCCATGCACCACGGCTCCGATCACGTCATAATGTGGAAAAAATGAAATTGGATTTTTCCTACAAGTAGTGTTCTACATTGAACGTGAAAAGTATTTTGCCCATACCTCTTACCTCGGAAAACATTTCGATTTTTCTTGCGCCTAAGGTGCCATTTTTCTATGCTTCAATCATTCCTCATGTCCAGAATGGGAAATAAACGAAGTCGATTTTTCGTACTAGTTGTGCCTCGCATTGAAGTAGAAAAATGTTTTTGGCATACCATTTAGCTCGAAAAATATTTCTAAATGATTCTTTTGCCTAAAATGGTTTTTTTCCAAACTCCACAACTCCGTCGCTTTAGAACGTGGAAAAAATGAATTTGGATTTTTAGTACAAGTAATGCCTTATATTCAACATGAAAAGTTTTTGCCCATAACTCTTATTTCATAAAAAATTTCGATTGTTTCTTGCGCCTAAAGTGGTATTTTTCCATGCTCAACGATTCCTCAAATCCGTATGAGAAGAAAATCATGTCGGATTTTTCGTACCGGTTGGGCCCTTCATTGAAGATGAAAAGTGTTTTCGGCATAACTCTTAGCCCGAAAAATTATCTAAACGATTCTTGTGCCTAAATTGGTTTTTTTCCATGCTCCACAGCTCCGTCACGTCAGAATGTGGAAAAAATAAAGTTGGATTTTTGTTACAAGTAGTGCCCTACATTGAACGTGAAAAGTATTTTGCCCATAACTCTTATCTCCGAAAACATTTCTGATTGATTCTTGCGCATAAATTGGCATTTTTCCATGATCAACAGATTCCTCAAGTCCTAATGGGAAAAAAATAAAGTCGGATTTTTCGTAGCAGTTGTGCCCTTCATTGAAGTTGAAAAGTGTTTTTGGCATACCTATTAGCGCGAAAAATATTTTTAAACGATTACGGTGCCTAAAATGGTTTTTTGCCATGCTCTACAGCTCCGTCACGTGAGAAAGTGGAAAAAATTAAGTTGGATTTTTCGTACAAGTAGTAACCTACATTCAATGTGAATTTTTTTTTTTATTTTGGGAAAAAATTTATGATTGTTTCTTGCGCCTAAAGAGGCATTTTTCCTCGCTCAACAGATTCTTCAAGTCCGAATGAGAATAAAATCATGTCGGATTTTTCGTACCGATTGTGCCCCGCATTGAAGGCGATAAGTGTTTTGGGCATAACTCTTAGCTCGGAAAAATTTCTAAACGATTCTTGTGCCTAAATTTTTTTCCATGCTCCACGACCCGTCACTTCGAATGTGGAAAAATGAAGTTGCATTTTTCGTACAAGTAGTGCCCTACATTGAACGTGAAAAGTATTTTGCCCATAATTCTTATATCTGAAACACATTTCTGATCGATTCTTGCGCCTAAAGTGGCATTTTTCCATGCTCACCATATTCCTCTAGTCCGAGTGGGAAAAAAAATGAAGTCAGACTTTTCGTACATGTAGTGCCCTACATTGAAACTGAAAAGTGTTGTTTCCATAACACTTAGCCCGAAAAACATTTATAATCGATTCTTGTGCCTAAAATAGTTTTTTTCTATGCTCCACGAGCTCCAGATCACGTTAGAATATGGAAAAAATGAAGTTGAATTTTTCGTGCATGTACGGCCCTACATTGAACGTGAAAAATATTTAACCCATAACTCTTATGTCGGAGAACATTTGTAATTGATTCTTGCGCCTAAAGTTGCATTTTTCCATGCTCCACGGACTTCATCACGTCGGAATGTGGAGAAAATGAAGTTGGATTTTTCGTACAAGTAGTGCCCTATATTGAACGTGAAAAATATTTTGCCCATAAATTTTATCTCGGAAAACATTTCCGATTGATTCTTGCGTGTTTTTCGCATACCTCTTAGCCCAAAAAATATTTCTAATCAATTCTTGTGCCTAAAACGGTTTTTTGCCATGCTCCACGAGCTCCGTCACGTTAGAATGTGGAAAAAATGAAGTTGCATTTTTCGTACAAGTAGTGCCCTATATTCAACGTGAAAAGTTTTTTGCCCATAACTCTTTTTCGGAAAACATTTCTAATTTTTTTCTTGCGCCTAAGGTGGCATTTTTCCATGCTCAACGATTCCTCATGTCCGAATGGGAAATAAATGAAGTACGATTTTTCTTACCGGTTTGCCCTCCATTGAAGGCGAAAAGTGTTTTTGGCATAATTCTTAGCCCGGAAAATTTCTAAACTATTCTTGTGCCTAAATTGTTTTTTTCCATGCTTTACAGCTCCGTCACGTCAGAATGTGGAAAAATTAAAGTTGGATTTTTGGTACAAGTAGTGCGCTACATTGAACGTCCAAAGCATTTTGACCATAATTCTTATCTCGGAAAACATTTCTGATAGATTCTTGCGCCCTAAAGTGGCATTATTCCATGCTCACCATATTCGTCTAGTCCGATAGGGAAAAAAATGAAGTCGGATTTTTCGTACAAGTAGTGCCCTACATTGAAGCTGAAAAATATTTTTGGCATAACTCTTAGCCCGAAAAACATTTTGAATCGATTCTTGTGCCTAAAATAGTTTTTTTCCATGCTGCACTGCTCCGTCATGTTAGAATGTGGAAAAAATGAAGTTGAATTTTTCGTACAAGTACTGCCCTACATTGAACGTGAATAGTATTTTACCCATAACTGTTTTGTCGGAGAACATTTCTAATTGATTCTTGCGCCTAAAGTTGCATTTTTCCATGCTCCACCGCTCCGTCACGTCAGAATGTGGAGAAAATGAAGTTGGATTTATCGTACAAGTAGTGCCCTATATTGAACGTGAAAAATATTTTGCCCATAACTTTTATCTCGCAAAACATTTCCGATTGATTGTTGCGTGTTTTTGGCATACCTCGAGCCCAAAAAAACATTTCTAAGCAATTCTTGTGCTCAAAATGGTTTTTTGCCATGCTCCACAGCTCTGTGACGTTAGAATGTGGAAAAAATGAAGTTGCATTTTTCGTACAAGTAGTTCCCTACATTCAACGTGAAAAGTTTTTTGCCCATAACTCTTATTTCGGAAAACATTTCAGATTTTTTCTTGCGCCTAAAGTGGCATTTTTCCATGCTCAACAGATTCCTCATGTCCGAATGGAAAATAAAAAAAGTCGGATTTTTCGTACTAGTTGTGCCCTGCATTGAAGTTGAAAAATGTTTTTGGCATACCTCTTAGCTCGAAAAACATTTCTAAATGATTCTTGTGCCAAAAATGGTTTTTTTCCAAACTCCACAGCTCCGTCGCGTTTGAATTTGGAAAAAATGAAGTTAGATTTTTAGTACAAGTAATGCCTTATCTTTAACATGAAAAGTTTTTGCCCATAACTCTTATTTCATAAAAAATTTCTGATTGTTTCTTGCGCCTAAAGTGGTATTTTTCCATGCACAACATATTCCTCAAATCCGAATGAGAAAAAAAATCATGTTGGATTTTTCGTACCAGTTGTGCCTTTCATTGAAGCTGAAAAGTGTTTTTGACATAACTCTTAGCCCGGAATATTTTCTAAACGATTCTTGTGCTTAAATTGGTTTTTTTCCATGCTTCACAGCTCCGTCACGTCAGAATGTGGAAAAAATGAAGTTGGATTTTTGGTACAAGTAGTGCCCTACATTGAACGTGAAATGTATTTTGCCCATAACTCTTATCTCGGAAAACATTTCCGATTGATTCTTGCGTGTTTTTTGCATACCTCTTAGCCCAAAAAACATTTCTAAGCAATTCTTGTGCCTAAAATGGTTTTTTGCCATGCTCCACAGCTCTGTCATGTTAGAATGTGGAAAAAATGAAGTTGCATTTTTCATACAAGTAGTACCCTACATTCAACGTGAAAAGTTTTTTGCCCATAACTTTTATTTCGCACAACATTTCTGATTGTTTCTTGCGCCTAAGGTGGCATTTTTCCATGCTCAACAGATTCCTCATGTCTGAATGGGAAATAAAAATAGTCGGATTTTTCGTACTAGTTGTGCCCTGCATTGAAGTTGAAAAATATTTTTGCCATACCTCTTAGCTCGAAAATCATTTCTTAATGATTCTTGTGCCAAAAATGGTTTTTTCCAAATTCCACAACTCAGTCGCGTTAGAATGTGGAAAAAATGAAGTTGGATTTTTAGCACAAGCAATGCCTTATATTCAACATGAAAAGTGTTTGCCCATAACTCTTATTTCATAAAAAAATTCGATTGTTTCTTGCGCCTAAAGTGGTATTTTTCCATGCTCAGCCAGATTCCTCAAATCCGAGATGAGAAAATAAATCATGTCGGATTTTTCGTACCCGGTTGTTGCCCTTCCTTGAAGGCGAAAAGTGTTTTTGACATAACTCTTAGCTCGGAAAATTTTCTAAACGATTCTTGTGCTTAAATTGGTTTTTTTCCATGCTCCGCAGCTCGTCACGTCAGAATGTGGAAACAATGAAGTTGGATTTTTGGTACAAGTAGTGCCCTACATTTAACGTGAAAAGTATTTTGCCCATAACTCTTATCTCGGAAAACATTTCAGATTGATTCTTGCGCCTAAAGTTGCATTTTTCTTAGCTCCAGAGCGTCGTCACGTACGAATGTGGAGAAAATGAAGTTGGATTTTTCGTACAAGTAGTGCCCTATATTGAACGTGAAATGTTTTTTGCCCATAACTTTTTATCTCGGAAAACATTTCTGATTGATTTTTGCTTGTTTTTGGCATACCTCTTAGCCTAAAAAACATTTCTAAATGATTCTTGTGCCTAGAATGGTTTTTTACCATACTCCACAGCTCAGTCACGTCAGAATGTGGAAAAAATGAAGTTGGATTTTTCGTACAAGTAGTGCCCTACATTGAACGTGAACAGTATTTTGCCAATAACTCTTACCTCGGAAAATATTTCGATTTTTTTCTTGCGCTTAAGGTGGCATTTTTCCATGCTCAACAGATTCCTCATGTCCGAATGGAAAATAAATGAAGTCGGATTTTTCGTACCAGTTGTGCCTTGCATTGAAGCTGAAAAATGTTTTTGGCATACCTCTTAGCCCGAAACAAATATCTACACGATTCTTGTGCCTAAATTGGTTTTTTTCCATGCTCCACAGCTCACGTCAGAATGTGGAAAAAATGAACTTTTAATTTTCGTACAAGTAGTGCCCTACATTGAACGTGAAAAGTATTTTACCCATAACTGTTATGTCGGAGAACATTTCTGATTGATTCTTGCGCCTAAAGTTGTATTTTTCCATGCTCCACAGCTCCGTCACGTCAGAATGTGGAGAAAATGAAGTTGGATTTTTCGTACAAGTAGTGCCCTATATTGAACGTGAAAAATATTTTGCCCATAACTTTTATCTCGGAAAACATTTCCGATTGATTCTTGCGTGTTTTTGGCATACCTCTTAGCCCAAAAAACATTTCTAAGCAATTCTTGTGCCTAAAAATGGTTTTTTGCCATGCTCCACAGCTCTGTCACGTTAGAATGTGGAAAAAATGAAGTTGTATTTTTCGTACAAGTAGTGCCCTACATTCAACGTGAAAAGTTTTTTGCCCATAACTCTTATTTCGGAAAACATTTCTGATTTTTTCTTGCGCCTAAGGTGGCATTTTTGCATGCTCAACAGATTCTTCATGTTCGAATGGGAAAAAAAATCATGTCGGATTTTTCGTACCAGTTGTGCCCTTCATTGAAGCTGAAAAGTGTTATTGACATAACTCTTAGCCCGGAAATTTTTCTAAACGATTCTTGTGCTTAAATTGGTTTTTTTCCATGCTCCATGGCTCCATCAGGTCAGAATGTGGAAAAAATGAAGTTGGATTTTTGGTACAAGTAGTGCCCTACATTGAACGTGAAAAGTATTTTTCCCATAACTCTTATCTCGGAAAACATTTCAGATTGATTATTGCGCATAAAGGGGCATTATCCCATGATTAACAGATTCCTCAAGTCCTAATGGGAAAAAAAATAAAGTCGGATTTTTCGTAGCAGTTGTGCCCTTCATTGGAGTTGAAAAGTGTTTTTGGCATACATCTTAGCCTGAAAAATATTTCTAAACGATTCTTGTGCCTAAATTTGTTTTTTTTTCCATGCTCCACAGCTCCGTCACGTCAGAATGTGGAAAAAATGAAGTTGGATTTTTCGTACAAGTAGTGCCCTACATTGAACGTGAAAAGTATTTTGCCCATAATTCTTATCTCGGAAAACATTTCTCATCGATTCTTGCGCCTAAAGTGGCATTTTTACATGCTCACCATATTCCTCTAGTCCGAGTGGGAAAAAAATAAAGTCAGATTTTTCATACAAGTAGTGCCCAATATTGAACGTGAAAAATATTTAGCCCATAACTTTTATCTCGGAAAACATTTCTGATTGATTCTTGCTTGTTTTTGGCATACCTCTTAGCCCAAAAAACATTTCTAAATTATTCTTGTGCCTAAAATGGTTTTTTGCCATGTTCCACAGCTCCGTCACGTCAGAATGTGGAAAAAATGAACTTGGATTTTTCGTACAAGTAGTGTTCTACATTGAACGTGAAAAGTATTTTGCCCATACCTCTTACCTCAGAAAACATTTCTGATTTTTTCTTGCGCCTAAGGTGCCATTTTTCCATGCTCAACAGATTCCTCATGTCCGAATGGGAAATAAACGAAGTCATATTTTTCGTACTAGTTGTGCCCTGCATTGAAGTTGAAAAATGTTTTTGGCATACCTCTTAGCTCGAAAAATATTTCTAAATGATTCTTGTGCCTAAAATGGTTTTTTTCCAAACTCCACAACTCCGTCGCTTTAGAATGTGGAAAAAATGAAGTTGGATTTTTAGTACAAGTAATGCCTTTTATTCAACATGAAAACTTTTTGCCCATAACTCTTTTTTCATAAAAAATTTCTGATTGTTTCTTGAGTCTAAAGTGGTATTTTTCCATCTTTGAGCAGATTCCTCAAATCCGAATAATAAAAAAATCATATCGGATTTTTCGTACCAGTTGTGCCTTCATTGAAGATGAAAAGTGTTTTTGGCATAACTCTTAGCCCGGAAAATTCTCTTAACGATTCTTGTGCCTAAATTGGTTTTTTTCCATGCTCCACAGCTCCGTCACGTCAGAATGTGGAAAAAATAAAGTTGGATTTTTGGTACAAGTAGTGCCCTACATTGAACGTGAAAAGTATTTTGCCCATAACTCTTATCTCTGAAAACATTTCTGATTGATTCTTGTGCATAAAGTGGCTTTTTTCCATGATCAACAGATTTCTCAAGTCCTAATGGGAAAAAAAAGTCGGATTTTTCGTACCAGTTGTGCCCTTCATTGAAGTTGAAAAGTTTTTTTGGCATACCTATTAGCCCGAAAAATATTTGTAAACGATTCTTTTGCATTAAATTGTTTTTTGCCATGCTCTACAGCTCTGTCACGTCAGAATGTGGAAAAAATTAAGTTGGATTTTTCGTACAAGTAGTGCCCTACATTCAACGTGAAAAGTTTTTTTTCTTTTGGGAAAAAAATTATGATTGTTTCTTGCGCCTAAAGGGACATTTTTCCTCGCTCAACAGATTCCTCAAGTCCGAATGAGAATAAAATCATGTCGGATTTTTCGTACCAGTTATACCCTGCATTGAAGCTAAAAAGTGTTTTTGGCATAACTCTTAGCCCGGGAAAATTTCTAAACGATTCTTGTGCCTAATTTTTCCATGCTCCACAGCTCCGTCACGTCAGAATGTGGAAAAATGAAGTTGGATTTTTCGTACAAGTAGTGCCCTACATTGAACGTGAAAAGTATTTTGCCCATCATTCTTATCTCAGAAAACATTTCTGATCGATTCAACCATTTCTTATCTCGGAAAGTTTTTTGACATAGTTCTCATAGAAAATGATACAACCATGCTTCGATAAAGTCGAGAAATGTCTTAAAAATTGTTTCTCTATGAAAGACCTAGGAGAGGCGAGTACATCTTAGGAATCATGATCTATAGAGATAGATCGAAAAGATTGACTGGACTTAGTCAAGAGGCGATAGATTAGGTTCTTGCAAGGTTCAAATTGGAAAACTCCAAAAGAGGTTTCATTCCCATGCAATATGGCATAACACTTGGCAAGACTCGGTTTCCTTCGAGTCTCGATGAGTTGAAGCGTATGCGTCTTGTTCCTAATGCTTCACGGTAGGATCCATTATGTATGCCATGTGCACTCGTCCAGGATGCTTGCATATACTTCGATTATATGAAGCGAGATACTAATCAAATCCGGGCGATGCGCCTTTGGATGGCATCAAAAAACATCCTTAAGTACCCGCCAAAGACCAAGGATAATTTTTTGGTTTATGGTGAAGATGATGAGTTGGTTGTTACTGGGATAGCCGACTGCAAGCTTCAAGAAATTCTACTATATATGCATACAATAGGATAATCACACTACAAAGGTCGTACATCTAATCCCTATTGATTGATTAATGTGTTTGCTTATGTTTATGATCCTATGATAGATGTTAGGAAGTTGTTTCCTGAAATTCCACTATATGTGCATCTATATGTTCCTACATCTTCTTCCACATAAAGTTATGAATGTAATAATTAGTGTAACATGTATGTAGGTTTTCAAGAAGCTGCTTCAAAATTCTCTCCCATATATTAAGTACAACTATAAGAAACTCGGAGCAGTTAGGTGAGTTTATTTTTCTCTTTCTAAAAGAAGAAATTGTAAGTACCATCTTTGCATTTACATAAAAAGTAATTTAAACTAATGTTGCCATGGAAGCCTTTCATTTTGATGATGCATCTACCTGTTATCAATGCACTATATGATATAATATCTTTATGGCCTTCTCTTCAAATAACAAGCAAGCATCACTGAGATAGTACAATATAGCATAGACATCAACTATGGAATTAAGAACAAATAAGTCAGAACTGAAGTCAGACTTCAAGGTCATGGAATGAAGGGCAGCAGCAATTGAATGGACACGAAGATTACCAGAGCCCTTGATGGAAAAGGCTAAGTGTGAAAGTCAGGAGAAACTAGAGAACGTCGTAGTTTGACATACTCAGGGGCGGAGCTACTTGGTAACAAGGGGTAGCACATGCTACCCCTAAATTTTTTGAAAAAAAAATAGTTTAGCTACTTCTTAATTGGTCGCAAAAAATTAGCTACCACTTCGAGCGGTCGCAAATAGTCTTAGCGACCGCTCTATCAGTCGCAAACTGGTTCCTCAATCTTGTTGCAGAAAACTGCTATAATTGTGGCAACTGAAAAACTTGGGATGTTAAAGATGGTCGATCATTTCTTCTCGTGTTTGTGCGCCACTCCCTCACTATCTTTTACACCACTATCTTTTCTTGTAGCTCTGCCAACTTCAACATCACCAACTCTTACACCTCTATCTTTCGCTGCAGTTCTTCCAACTTCAACATTACCAACTTTTACACCTCTATCTTTCCATGTAGCTCTACCAACTTCAACATCACCAGATCTTTGCAAAGTGAAGTTTTTTTGTTGCCTGCTTCTGATCAGATGGTATAGGAGTGTAGTGAGTACTCAACCAACGCTGATACTGACGACTATTATGAGTGAAATTAAATATCTGGATTTCTTCTTGCCTCACTTACAAGGGAAAAAGGAGATCACAATAATTAAATTGGGACCTTTAGTTGTTAGTAACCGCTACACTAAATTCTCATCATTGCTGATCACATTAATCACCTCTTAACCCATTTACTCTTTAAAAATTCAGGTCAGATTTTTCTTCACTTCTACCCCCAGGTGCATGCATGTTTATTGCTCTTGCCGATTGGTACAAAGTGACTAGTAAATATGAAACTGATTTCGGTGAAATTGTTGACTGAATTGGGGGGAAGATTGTTAAACCACTTCTGAGCTACTCCCTTCAGAGTAGCCGGGAAGTTCTTACACCAACTAGCATCATCTACGGCTTGGACGTACATCCGATGCTTGTAAGCGGATAGGTGATCGTCTGGATCAGTAGTGTCATCAAAAGGTTATATGGTATGGAGTTTTACCTTTGGGAAGGGGGGCGCCTCCATGATCCTGGCCGAGAATGGGGTTGGCCAATTTATCCGGAGGGCTCCCAGCTGTCCCTCAATGGGTATGAACTCCTTACGAAACTCATTCAACACGGGATTAGATGAAGTGTTTGCAGGGGCTGGACGCCTATAAACCATTGGCTGAACAACCGTTTTCTCTTGTCTTGGACGGACAAGAGAAGGGCCCAAACTTCTTCCTTCTGTCCTGGATGGTATCCTCAAAGGGGGGTCTCTTAAATACGGTGTAGATCATGTGGGTGACCGTTGTAATGTAGCAGCTTTCTTTGCCTCTAGGTAATCCCTGGCATCCGTTTCCATTCTGTGCCCATTTGGACGAACATTGTCCTGGGTCCTAACCACCAGGTTCCAGTCCATCTTCCTTCACTGCTCACTACATTCTGGCTGCTTTTCTCTAGTTGTTCTCCTAGAGGGTTCCTAACGAACAGGTCGACTTGGACCTGGATGATTCTCTTGAGAACTCCCCCTAAAAGGAGTTGGATCGTTAGTCGCTGGCTCCGGGTTGATTTGGAAAAACAGCATGTTGTTCTTGATCTGTTCCTGGACGACTGCTGCCATCTTAGTCTGAAAGTCATTCAAGACGTTCTCTAGATGAGCGCGAGCCATCCTTTGGACGTTCAAGATTCTCCTGAATAACAGGTTGTTGACTTTGTCCAGGGACATTGACGATGGACGGGAGTTTATCCCTTCCTAGCTCGAGGCGGTGTCTTGTGATCTACTGTATCTTCAACAGTAATCAGAAAACTCCGATTTCTAGCCACGTTGCACGATTGACAGTCAGTCATCGTTGCGTCTCGCCACAGACGGCGCCAAATGTTTAGTATGCTTGGCTGGCAAGTAAACTATTTCCCTCAAGATGTTCTTCAATTGGAGACTTGTGGCAACAATGGCTGAGTTTGCTCTGTCCGAACCTGCAAAAAGGGACCCACCCTGGAGGTTTGGGTGGTGGTTCCCCCTCCGAAGCTTAAGTTAAATATCAGGAGTGAGAAGGAAAAAGTAGAGAGAGAAAGTGAGAGAGTATTTCCACAGAGTAAGTTTACACTGTTTGCATTGAATTACCTTTCTCCTGATTTCAGAGGTATTTATAGTGTTTGTGATATGACTGCTGCCCTTTTAGGTTACCCTAGAATAGGGGCACCTGATTGGCTAAGCAATCATGACACTTGGCAGGGTATGATTGGGGATGGATCATCAACCAATCACCTGCAGCCATTATAGGGATTTGGGTTCTGAATAACATTTGGGCCAAAAGGTGAGCAGTTACACTCATCTGGGTAAAACCCAATGGTTAAAACTCTTTTCTTTACTTCCTCTGATGGGACACGTGTATGGTCCTGATGGATCCATGTGTCTCCAAGAGAGCCGTTGATATTTTAGGCTACAACACATATCATACAAGGATAAAAATGAATAAGCCTAAACTAAAATATAGTTCATTACTAAAATATAGTTCATTGAATTCCAGTGCATGTACAATTTCTGGGAGCCTGCTTAGCTCAGAGATTAGAGCATCGCATTTGTAATGCGATGGTCATCGCTCATCGGTGCAATTCCGATAGCCGGCTTTTCTCCATTTTTCTTTATTCAATCTTTTATTATTATTATTATTATTATTATTATTATTATTATTATTATTATTATTATTATTATTATTATTATTATTATATATATATATATATATTTGAAATCGAAGAACAAAGAAAATAAAAAGGGTGCCATTCCCTTCTTGAAAACGATCTATTATGTCGTAGAAACTTACAACTAGGAATAAAAGAAAAGGGTTCAATCTCGGCAGAACAAATCAGGAAAAAAACTCTTTCTTTTATTTTACATTTTACTTTGCATATTTTAATACAAATATATAATATATAAAAAGGTTCATATATGATGGATATACAATCCATTTTCTTATTCATTGGAATACAATACTTTAGGGGATTTCGTTTCATTTATCATTTAGTTCAGTTTTAATTTAGGTTTTTATGTAAATATAGAATATATAATATAAAAAGAAATAAAGAAAATAAATAAGGAAAGGAGACTTTATGTTGAGTTACCAAGGGCCTCGTTTCAAAAAAATACGCCGTTTAGGGGCTTTACTGGACTAACCAATAAAAGGCCTAGAGCGGGAAGTAATCTTAGTAGTTACGAGTCTTTTTTTTTTTTAGAATCTCAATGAATATAAAAGAAAACTTTTTAGAATATATATATATATATGTATGTATATATATATATATATATGTATGTATATATATATGTATATATGTATGTATATATATATGTATATATGTATGTATATATATATGTATATATGTATGTATATATATATGTATATATGTATGTATATATATATGTATATATGTATGTATATATATATGTATATATATATATGTATATATATATGTATGTATGTATATATGTATGTATATATATATGTATATATATATATGTATATATATATATATGTATGTATATATATATATATGTATGTATGT
>CANSZD010000112.1:750000-1097500 GCA_947648045.1 Beta corolliflora | reverse complement strand
AATAAGCCAATCACATTTAGATTTGTAGAATTAGCCACTGTAGAAATAATAATAAAAGCCTGTTTTAAGGAAGAAATAGACACTCCCTTAGAATTAGAATTAGAATTAGCTGACGATAGAATTAAAGATCCTATAGAAAAAGCTATTATAGCACAACTTAAATGAAATCTTATTTATCAAAAGGTAAGATTCATAATTAAACCAAATTATTCAATAAGTCTAACTGACCAGAATATAGAAAAGGCATTATGATATGAATGCGGAAGCTCAAATCAAGATCAAAACTTTAAACACTCTAATTGTTAAGAAGGCTGATTGTTTATGGACGAATTGTTTATGGTTTTTTTGTTAATATGAACGAAAATAAAAGATAAGCTCTTTTGTTCCCTCGAGAACTAGAGGATCTCTCACTAACCTCGATTAGGAGATGCACACAAACCTCGATTTGTATGTTCTTGGTATGACGACCAAATATTTAATGCACAAGCATTCGAATAACTCAATATCAATTCACTCTCAAACTCTCACCTTCTTTATTGATTTAGGCGCCTATTTATAAGGCTAAGAGCAGCAAGAAATCCTTGCTCTCCAAGGCAATACACCACACGCCCAACTAGCACATATTTTAGGAAAGTTTCCCCTAAACGTAAGCCTAAAATCTAGCTTGGTTTTAAGGAAACAATAGCTTTAAGGAAAGAGATACAATACTTTCCTTAAATACAAAAAGCACACGCCTAAAATTATCACTCATCCTTTCTTCATTTTCGGCCCCTAACTACTTTAACTAACTAATTAACTAACATAATAAAAATAACATATTTTTGGTTACATGAAAAACCTTTACTTTAAGAGTAAAGTAAAACCATGCAACAAACTAAGAAAGCAATTAAAGATAGCTTGGTGGAGTCATCCATGCACGCATCATACTCCCCTTCTTCAAAAGAAACTTGACCTCAAGTTTAATCATTAAAGTAATCCATGGAATCATTCAAATCAAGCGGACAACAATTAATTTTCTAAAATTTGAAAATGCTGCTTTATCGTCGTCTTAAGTTTTGTCTTATAAATTTGTCTTTTGTTAATGCGAGAGACTCTGACAATTGACAGTCTGACTCCAGTTTTTATCACAGTTTTTTTATCGTATTGATGACAAAGAAGCTGTCAAGTCACCATCATTCACTTTTTATGACTTTATGTTAGGACATTGTCAGGTCATGTCACCTTAAAGTGATGCATTGTCAGGTCATGTCACCTTAAAGGGTTGACCAAAGGTTATTACTCTCTAGATAAACTATGGTGGACCAATCATCATATGGCAAAATTTTATCTGTTTTTCAAAAATCTTTCGGGGAATTTTTCATGCATAATGCTTATTTGCTTTATCGGAAAATGATGATCATTATATAAAATAGATTGATCAAGGTCATTATTTTGGATGATTAGGAAAATGGATTGTATCAATGTTCTTGATTCATCATTGACACTGTTTATCAATGCAAAGTATGAACAATAGTTGGTAAATTTACCACACCACAAATGCTTGGTTATTAACCATTAGTGGGAATGCTCCTTATAATCGTATGGACATTACTCAATCCAATTATCCATAGCATGAATCATGGATGATCATTCTTCCTCCATCTATAAAAGGGCATGGTTACGTTTTTCATTTCCACATACTTCAGCACTACCTGAATTTCCCTTTCTAACGATCTATGATGATTACCTTTAATGGCTCTTGGCTGATATTGATCAAGACAATGGTTCAGACGGGCCTACCATGAAAAGGAAGAGAGTTTAAGAGAAATATCATGTTTATTTTCTATGTTGTTTTTTCTTTTTTTTAGAGGCTTTATGACTTTTTATGTATGAAATGAAGTACCCCAGTTGGGATGAATAAAATTATATGTTTGTGAGAATCATCTGCTTATGAGAAATTTAATGTGAACGCAATTCTAAACATGTGCATACCTTAACGTTAAATATGACATGCAAATTATATAATTAATCAATCGTATGACACATGAAAGTATAACATATAAAACCTTAACAATAAAAAACATCCTTGCAATCTTCATCATTATTCTTTTTCTCTTTTTTTTCACATACTCAATGAATATCTGCGAACACATGGCATGTTTATTAAGAATAAACAGATTGGATACAAAATCCACAAAATTCTTGGTTACTTGACCATGACAATTACAATTAGTTTGATGCCTAAGCGTAATATTTCTTCAACTGATCAAGATTAGTGAAATGGGTGACACACTTGACTAGGAATGGCCCAGACCAGTTAGGCTTGAATTTTCTCCGAGGATCATGCAACGGAGCTCTATTTTCCTTTAAAACTAGATCTCTCTATCTAGAACCTTTTTGTTAAATGCACGAGCAATTCTCTGCTGATAGAGTTGAATGTTATGCAAAGCTTGTAGTCGGCACTCATCTGCAAATACAAGCTCATCATAACGTACCATTGGTCTTCCGAGATTTCACTTTCTGCTATGACCCTGAGAGATTGTATCTCCACCTCAACCGGTAGGACTGGCTCCATCCCGTAAACCAAAGAATATGGGGTTGTTCCTGTTGGAGTTCCGATTGATATTCTATATCCCCAAAGGGCATATGGTAGTTTGTCATGCCATTCCCTAGTCTTCTCAGTTATCATGGCAACAATAATCTTGATTGTCCTATTGGCTGCTTCCACCGCTCCATTTGTTTGGGGACGATAAGGTGAGGACTGATGATGCTTGATTGCATATTTTGCCAGAGTTGTCTTTAGATGACCTTCAAATTGTGATCCATTATCAGAGATGATTTCAAAAGGTATGCCATACCGACAGGTAATGTTGTTAATCACAAATTTCGAGACTTGCTTTGCCCCTGGCTTTGAAAATGATGCAACTTCAACCCACTTCGAAAAGTAATCAATTGCTACAAGAATATACTGATGCCCATTTGAAGCCTTTGGATGAATTTGTCCGATTATGTCTATGCCCCAACTTGAAAATGGCCAAGGAGAAGTCATATTATGTAGTGACACAGGTGGCATATGATTGAGGTTAGCAAATATCTGACATTGTGATGCGGATGCAAAGGCACTTAACTTCAAGAGCCTATTGATTTGGTTATGGAGCAAATGGGATTCAAGCTTAGAGGAAACAAGCAAGCATTGGCGTGTGTTGTGACTTTGCTTGTTGAAGAAGAGGAATGAAAATTGGAGGAATTTCGAAGGAAGGAGTCCTAGTTACGTTAGGACTTGGTTGTTATATAGAATCCTAGTTACGGTTAGGATTTGCTATGTATTTTAATGCTTTTATTTAGTTTTATTTCGGTTGTTAGGAGTTATATTTTGGCTAGGATTCTAGTTGGCATAAACATGTAATAAGCGTGTGATGCTAGTAGTTTATTCTTATCTTGTTTCTTTGTTTTGAGTTCTAGTTCTAATAGGAGTGTTTGTAGCCTATATAAGGCGTTTCCAAAGATTAATGAAAGTTAGTTGCATTTTGTTTAAAGATTATTCTTGATTATTGTTTTGCTTGTGAGCTACACTAATCGAACCATTAAAGACTTTTCGGGAGTGATAAGTGTTTAGTGCTTCAGGCATCTTAATTTCGGGAGTGATTTTAAGAGTGTTTAGATTCTTGTTTAGAGTTCGGGGAGTGATCTTTAAACCAAGAAATATCCGAGTTGTGTTTTGTTCGAGTGATTTAATTCTTGAATTCAAGAAAGTTCAAGATTTGTGTTTATAGTTGATTATTGAGCGTTCTTGGCTTAGTAATCATATCACATTGCTTGCGAGGCACGGACAAAGGCGATGCAATCACCTTCTAGAGTACTCCAATAAAAACACCGCTCGTAAAATTTTACGAGCCGACGCATTCTTCCGTTCATATGGGGTCTACATTCACCCCCCATGAACTTCTTCCATGATGGCTTGTTTTTCACTATCATTTACGCGAGAATCGTAGAGTACCATCAAATCCTTTGTGATATAGTCTCCCTTTTAGAATGAGAAAATGAGCGGCTAGTCTTCGATAGCTATACGATCCTTCTTGCCACTTCCCCCTGGATACTGCAAATTCTTGATATCCTTATACCAGACATCATCATCACCTTGTTGAGCCAACATGGAGACAATTTGTGCTAACGTCACTGTAGGCCCCTTCCTTTCTTTAATTAAAACTGACTGAATTTTTGTACCATTTTCCCATGTTAAATTAACAACAAGATTGGCTAAAGCATTAGTGAAACTATTTTGTTCTCGAGGAAGATGTTTGAAGCTGATATCATCAAAATAAGGGATCAATTCTTGAAGGTACTCTGTGTAGAGCTGAAGTCTTTCATCTCTAACTTTCCAAATTTCTATTGTCTGAGATATGATGAGATTAGAATCTCCATATACAGTGAGATGTCTTGCCCCTGCTATCAAAGCGGCTTTTACTCCATATATACGGGCTTCATACTCGGCGGTATTGTTTCTTTGTTGGGAAATCGAACTTGACAAAAATGGAATATGGACTCCATCATGATCTACTAACAAAACCCCTGCTCCATTACCTCTTCTATTAGAAGCTCCATCAAAATACATGCACCATTGTGGATTGCAAATGAATAACAAGTACTCATCAGGGAATGCATCATCATATTCATCTCCCCGACACTTTGGTCCTTACGCTAGGGGCTTCGAGATATGGCTCTTCCTTTGGCGATTTCGACCGACACATTGAATATCAAACTCAGAAAGCATAGCATGCCATCTCGCCAATCTTTCACTAAGAATGAGTTTTTTAAACAGATACTTGATTGGATCAAGTCTTGAGATCAGATAGGTGGTATGAGCTTGAAGGTGATGCCTCAACTCTTTCGTGGCACAAAGAAAGAAAATATAGAAATAAGGGCATGTATCCCCATTGAGGTCTCAATTCAGTATTATGAAATTGTTCCTATGATGACTGGCATCTTGAGTTCTTATCACATTGCCTGCAATACAATGGTTAATTTGAGTTGAACCCGAAGGCTGCGTACATATCCCCATTGCTCCAATGTGCATTTTATGGGGAATCAGACTCAGCGTAGTTCGTTATTTTTAGAAAGAACTAAAGTTTTTTATTTAATAAAGCAGCTGCACTCATATTGAGCTACCTACGTACCCCAGGTGTTACATAGGTGGAGTGATCTCACAGTGCAAGTGTACGTGATAATGGGGATTCAAGCTGCACGTAGTTCTCTAACACTAATGAGCTGAAAGAGTTCTTTTTTTTTATGGGCTAACCCCCTACATGAATTTTACCGAAGATTTTTCCCCTTCTGTGAGATGATCAAGTAGCTTTGCGGTAGACACGAGCTATGTTGATGATTTACTTGATGCGATTGCTGAGAGCATGACATTGGTTTATGCCGTGACCATGCAACTGATGATAATGGCAATACTTGTGGAGATTTGACCCTACAGGACTAGCCTCTGGGCGTCTAGGAAGTGGGTGAATCTGACCTTGTATAACCAGTTTGCGAAAGATATCGACTTGGGATTGCGGTCGAGGATGTAACGACGCCTTCCTTACAGGCAGTTCTTTGTGGGTTGGACTAATGATGCCTCGATCAATCAGGCTTTGCACTTTGTAGTAAAGATCATGGCATCGATCAGTTTTATGCCCAAATTGGCGACAATAAGCGCATAGTTTGCTCATGTCTATTCCAGGAAGGGGTAAACAGTGCACATGCACTGGGGCTTGAATTATACCTTGGCTCTGAAGACGATCATACACCATACTTAATGGTTCATCTATCTTAGCATAAACCCTTGGATTTACATTGAGAGTTTCAAGATTTTTCCGGGGTCGTTTTTCTTGCAATTTCAGAGTATCGATATCGAAACCATGTTGAACCATGTGGCTGAGGCAGGTGTACTTGATGGTAACCATGTGACGATAATAGAAGTCGTTCAGGTTTCATAGTATTATAAGCATGAATTACCGATCAGTAATAGGGACACGAAGCTGGGCGCGAATGTAATCGCATCTCGAACAAAAGTGCGAGAAAGTTTCTAAGGCGATTTGACACGAAGTGACTAGCTTGAACTTCTTGACATCAGTCTGTTTATGCTCGAGAGTCCAATTAACGAAAGCTTGCCTAGCGTTTTTCGAACTAGCTCTATCCACATAATCCAAATAATAGTACCAGTCCAGAGCTGGTCCTTCTAAACTCTTGTCAAAGAGCATGGGGTAATCTTCCTCTGGTATGCCCCATGGGTGTAGTGCATTCACAAACCCAACTAAGTGGACAAAAGGATCACCGTTCCCATCAAATTTCTTGAACTGTGGCAACTCACGATAGTGATCTTCATGCTGATATCTTGGAAAGAGAATCAGCGACTCAGTGTGAACCTCTCGGATAGGGCCTACTACATTAAAGTCCAGGTCAAAATCGTCAGTCCTAAATCTCTTCTTTGACTCATTATCATCATTTCCTTCCATTTCTGGAGGATTGCCAATCCAGGATTCATTTGGTGCTTTAGATGACGTATTATGTGTGCCGATGATTGGAGCTCCTACCTCTTCTTCATCATCCTCACTTGGTTCATATTTTGGCTCTATTTCTTCAGCACTTACATCTAGTGTGGCCGCTGGGATCCCATTCATCCATGAATTTTCAGGCCCTGCTAGAATACAGTGGATAGTGTAACCATCCAACCTAGTGCCCTCTACTTTGTTTAGATACAATACCGATTTCCCGGTGTTGGAGATGGTCATGATTTATGGATCACCAGAAATAGTCACAACACCCTGCTCAGTGAGAAGCTTTACCTTCTGATGTAGAGTAGAGGCTACTGCTCTATTTTCATGTAGCCACGGTCTTCCTAATAAGAGGTTGAAACATGCATGAATGTCAATGACCATCAATTCCACCTTCCTTGCCACAGGACCACATTCAATGAGGAGGCTGATTAAACCCAGTACTTCTCTCTTGGCATTATCATATGCTCGGACCACCTGGTTGGACGGTACCAGATCTTCTTTTGAATACCCGAGTCTTGTTAGCACACGTAGAGAGCAAACGTTAATTGCGGAGCCATTGTCGATCAATACTCTAGGTATCTCCCATCCATTACAACATACAGTGATGTGCAATGAATTGTTGTGGTTGATATTATCAGGGAGATCATTATTTGTGAACATGAGAGTTCGATCTACACCATGAATGAGCCCCACCATTTGGTCAGGTGTTATGGAAGAACTTGTAGAGGCTTCATTGAGATGCTTTAGAACGGCTACCCTATGAGGTTGGGAATGCATTAACAACTTTGAGATGGAAACATTAGCATTTACTTCTTTCATGCGCTTCTTTATTACTATCCTCTGTCATTGGCTCCTTGCCCTTTTCCTTCCTTCTCAATACCTCCAAAGGATTTTCATCCTCCAAATGGGATGGTTTAAAATGGCGACCTGCTTTAGTCAAATGAGATATATCCACATACTCCTCATCACTAAGATCATCGAGGCAGATGGGGCGCCGGTATGTATTTGGAGTACTGAAGTGACCTCCAGTGCTTTTCTCCAGAATTATCAAGACCGAAGAGGCATCTTCATCAGCATCAAAGTCCAAAATGAAGAAAGCACCATCATAATCCAAAGTTTCACACATGTCAGAGAATGGATCTTTGTTGAGAGTGAAACTAAGGTCTTTACAAGACATTATTTTGACCTTTTCTTGAGTGGAATAGTCATAAACCAGGCACTTGTAACCTACGGCTATTGGCATTTCATACATTTGGGGAATTATCTTACGGATTAACTGGATTGGATCGCATCCGTCTGACATAGAAATTGCATTAATCGCAAATGAGTGTTTATGATTAGGAAAGGGGTTTTTTGTGATGTTGGGCTGAGAGTCGTTTGGTTTAGTGGAAGTGGATCATAAAGAGAGTTTTACATCATCCACAAGGTTTTGAATCTGATGCTTTAGAGCCGTGCAGTTTTCAGTATTATGCCCCCGGGCTTTGGTGATATTCACAATTTTGGTTTGGGTCATAACCAGGGTAAGGATTTTTAGGAGGTGGACGTGGATTCAAGGGTTGAATGAGATTGGCCTTTTTTAGCTTGGAGAGAGCTTGGGGATAAGTCATGTTCAAAGGGGTAATGTTCCTTTGTGGTCGCAACTGGAATGCAGAAGATGTGCCGATGGCATGGATCGCATTAGTTGTCTTAGGAGGCTGCTTGAATCATTGTTTGGGGCTCTTTTGTTATTTCCAAACTATGCATTATAAGTGGCGTTACCGGTAGGTTCATCTTTCTTGATGTCTCCCCTTTTCACAGAGATCCTAAACTAGAGTTCCCGTAGCAATCAAAGCTTTGAAAGTCGGGAAATATTGGTACGCCATATGCTTAGGTAGACATGAAGAAGATTCTTCACAACCATTTGCAATTGTTCTTCTTCATTAGGCCTACTCATCATTTTGGAGGCTTTGTTTCTCCACCGAGTGATGAATGAAGAAAATGTCTCATTAAGGTTTTGAGAAGTGGTATCTAGATCCCTTTTAGTAACATCAATTTCTTCATTATACTTGTACTTGGTTTGAGAACTCTCTAACTATATCGGCCAGTGGATTTCTTCGTGTTCTCAAGATTGACGAACCAATGTCTTTGCGGCACCATCTAAATCTTGTTGAAAGAGTTGGGCCATCAAAGATTCTTCCACTCCCGGGGACTCATTGCCCCCACATACATCTTCAAGAAATTGGTGGGGCTACCTGGGTCCCCATCAAACTTTGACATATTAGGCATCTTGAAATCATGAGGTAACCGTGCCTTTGGGAAAAGTGTTAACCCATGAATGTCCATCCATGGTTCAGCCTTCGTCATGCCTTTTAAGACTTTCTTGAGCTTAACTACTTCTTATTCGAGCTTAGTGGGACTTTCTCTCTCATTGTTCATAGGCTCAAGGTCAAAAGGTGAAGCTACTTCCGACTCCGGAGGAGGAGGAGGAGGAGGCATCTGGGCGATTTGGCGCATAATGCCCAACACAGTTTGTTCAATATTATCCTGTCGGTCAAGCATGGCCTGGACAAGTCCTCGGAGCTCAGTCATTGGATCAGGTGGAGGGGTAGAGTTCTGTTGGTGCTCGTTGTTCGGAATTTCAGACATGTTGCTGAGACGTGTAGCAGGGAATACAGCTGGTGTAGACAAGGATGACAGTATTACCGAAAGAGAACGTTCACTATGGTCAGAACTTCGGCGAATCAGCCTAGATCCTGAGCGGGCCCATGCAGAGTTCCTGTGAAATGAGATGAAAAGTTAGCACATAAATTTGTCTAGACTTTGTTTTTTTTGTGTGTGTAGGGAATGAAAGAAATGATATCTTTGAGAAATTTTTTGTTTTACCCCAATTTCAGTTATCATTTATTAAAAGGTGTGAAACATTGACTTTATCATTTGTTTTAGAATTTTTTTTGGACCCTTTTATTTTATATTTTAGATTTCCACTTTTTATATTCGTATTTTTTCGGGATATGACACAAACGTTTTTCAAAATCAATTTGCTGATATCCTTCCATTTCCTGCTGCCACAGAAATAAGATAAAAGAGGTATAACGAGGCCTGTGTCCTCATTTTGGCAAATTATAATGCCCCTAATATCGTTCTTCTTTGTGATGATCCGCATGTATTGATTGCTTTTAAGCGCTGAAATCATAAAAGAAAATATCAAATGCAAAAGGGGTCGAACCCGAAAGTTGCCTACGTATCTCCATAGGTAGATTTGGATTTAGGGAAGAAACTTTCTTGTGATTTTTTTTTGAATGGAGAATCAGGCCCAACGTAGTTCTAATATATATATTGAAAACTGAAATTTTACATAATTTTTTTTTGCAGCTGCACTATGAAAATGAGTTGCCTACATACCCTTTTAGTACATTACATAGTAGAGAAACTAAGATAGATGCATTACAACATTGAATTTTTTTTTTGTTTTTTTAAGGGGATCAAGCCGCACGTAGCTCTACCTATAAAGTACAATATAAAAGCAATTAAATGATTCAGGTACTTCCCAAACTTTTTCAGAATTCAGTCTGCTGGGCGCCAAGCCATGTATTCTCCTGTTTGAATACGTCTGTTCCACCTCTTAGGATTAGACTAATGTGAAGTACTCGGGTTCTTCTCAACCTTTTTCCGACTCGGTTGCTAGGCGCCGGGCCATGTATTCTCTTCGTTTGAATACGTCCGTTCTATCTCTTAGGATTAGACTAATTTGAAGTACCTAAAATGTACACACTAACAATGTTAGTCAATGACTTTTCTTTATATATGTTTTTAGCAGGAAATGGAAGAATTTTCCCTTTTTTTTTGGTTTGAAAACAATTATCCCTTTTGATTTTATATTTTTGACACAATTTTTTGTTTTTTTTTTATCTTTTTGCTTTTTTATCAAATTTTTAGACTAGACTTCTCGTGTTTTGGACTATACAGTTTTAATTACATTCTAACATGACACGTTTTGAACTCGTGATTATGACTCTTTTTTATTTTTTATTTTTTCTTTGTTTTTGGGATTATATTTTCAAAACAGGATTTTTGTAAAAAAAAATCAAATTTGTTTTTGGAAAAACCAATTTGAATGAAAAGAATTATGAAGTAAATGTGAAATTTTTTTTAAAAATGGGTGAGCACACACATTTTCTTACATGACACTTATGATAAATAAACAAGAATACTCATAATATTTCAATAATCATTTGGGCAGCAATTCAGCTACAGTCAATGATTACTGAAGTATTGACCGACTGAAAACGGACTGAGGAATTTTTTTGAAATTTTTTCACATTATTCGATAACTGAAATAAATAAAGGACATTTGTGCATTGATCCTTGTGTTCTAAAAGTCAACTAAAAGGTGATTCATTTAGGGAGAGATTATGTTAAAGTGGCTTCAAGTCACTTCCATTGTGTCCATCGAGGGTGGACGATCCTGACAAAGCCGGTCGCAATAGCTCGCGGATGCAGGTTTTACGCCCTTAATTTATTAATTTTTCATTCTAAAATTCTGACCCTTGCCAATAGACAGAGGTATCAGACCTAATAAGAAAATGGTTAAAAAGAGTGCACGTGTATGGATCGATAAACTACCAAGCCCACGTAGTTTTCACATAAGCATGCTATATACAAAAATTAAATTGTGAATAGCCATGATTAGTTTTTTTTATTATATACACATATGGAAAATAACGCATTGTTTAGGTTTAAACCCCTTATACTTCAAGTGGAAGTAAAGTCCCCAGTGAAGTCGCCAGCCTGTGGTATCCGATTTTTGACTATCTTAATTAACAGTCTGAATCCTACGAAAGTCTCTCATTGGACTATGAGTTTTAGAAAACTTTGAAGCCGCCACCCTATTAATATCTGAATACGGATAAATTTATTTAATAAATCATTTTAAAATCAATTTCAAGAAATATCATTTAAAACGATGATGACTTCATATGGATAAAGCTTTTTGAAAATTGGTCTTTCATACCATGATATAGGGTTCGGGGTTTCGGTTAAGAGGTGCGAACGTCTGGAACTTGTCTCCTCTTCCGTTCTACAGAACGGGCTCTTACTAAATGCGTTATTTTCCATTTTAAAGTAATCATGGCTATTCAAAAGAAAGAAAATCACATAGTTTGCACATATACACATCAACCATTTTTATTTAGGACCAATATATCATTTGTATATGGTAGGTTTGAGCACTGAAGTTACACTAAACATTGCGGGATTGGAATCCACTCATGGATCAAAACCACCGTAGTTCGATCTTGTGTCTCACCATAAATGGCCAATTTAGTTGGGGAAGAAGAGGAAATAGATTATGAATAACTCACCTTTAGAATTAAATAAATCTATTAGGAGTAAGGTAATCACTCCAATTAGTGATTGAAATGAGATTAAGATAATCACCTTAATTAGTGATTAAATATGAAGGATTAAGATAACCACCTTAATTAGTGATTAAAAAGGAAGGAAAGAAGTAATCACCCTAATTAGTGATTATTCAAGGTTTAAGCTAATCACCCTAATTAGTGATTAAATAGGAAAAATAATTGCCCTAATTAGCGATTATTAAGGTTTAAGATAATCACTCTAATTAGTGATTAAATGAGAAAAATAATCGCCTTAATTAACGATTATTAAGGTTTAAGATAATCACTCTAATTAGTGATTAAATGAGAAAAATAATCGCCCAAATTAACGATTATTAAGGTTTAAGATAATCACTCTAATTAGTGATTAAGTATAAAAGATTAAATTAATCACCTTAATTAGCGATTAAAAGGAAGGTTAGAATAATCACCTCAATTAGTGATTTAAACTTAAAAGGAAAGATAATCACCTTGATTAGTGATTAAAAATGGTTTTAAGATAATCACCCTATTGGAGACAATCACCGTCATTAGTGATTAAATGAAAAGTTGAGTTAATCGCCCTAATTAGCGATTAATCAAGGATTGAAATAACCACCTTAGTTAGTGATCAAATTTATAATTTTCAAGAGGTCTTGGGAAAAGAGGTTTGCTTCATAATTGAAGGCTTTTTGAGAAATAATCTTAATTGAAGATCATTAAGTCATTTTGAGAAAAATGATCAATTTGAGATCAAATTTGGAGATTGTGTTTGGCTAAATTGGAATTTGGCCATTGAAAGTGAGACACGTGAAATGTCTTCAAATTAATTCGGAGATCATAATTACCAATCTAATTATGTCAAATTATATGATTAATCCATTTGAAGATTATGGAGAACAATTTTAAAAATATAAGATGGATCATCATACAATTTCACTTAGTTAGATTTGTAATTTTTCCTCTTAATTGAGATTGGGTCATTTAATTCATATACTATGATATATTGGGCCCAACATGCAACATTTGTAACATTGGTTGCTCATTTTATTTAAAAACAGTTGTGGAATTATTTATGAAAATTATGCATAAACATCTCCATGTTTTTTTCATTAATGAGTGATGTAATAACTATTTACAAAGAAATTATTATTACAACAATATGTACAAAATCTATGATATATACAAATCTTCAATCTTCATCTCCACCATGATGCTCCTTGATCTTCATCCTCTTGAATGGACTTTGGAATTCATGTTTATTTGTAAACTTGTGAAAAATTAGAAATTAATTAACCTCTTTGATTTAACTTTTCATGACAATTTTTATTGATTTTTATTTACATAATAAAAATGAGTCATTTTAAGAGAAACTTAAAATTTCATGATTTTTAATTAACATTTTCGTATGAAAAGAAAATATTTTTTATGAAACTTGAGTTAATCACTTTATTTTATTTTTCAGATTGCACTTTTGTTGTTGTACTGACTTGTAAAATTCATAAATTTCTGTATATAGCGTTAAATTGAGCATATGATACACCTATGGATAGGTCCGTGAGTTCTTTATGTTGTGTCAAAATTTCACAATTTTTTAGTGACAACTCGAATTATGGTGAATTTTATGCCAAAACTGGTCAAAACATGACCTTTATCCAATTCGTTCTATACATCCAACTTACTGAACTTAGTTTTAAGTGAATTGTGGTATGAACATTCTATATGTATATAGGGGCAAGACCTGAGAATGCCTCTTTACATGATAAATAAGAATGAATCTCAACCACATGATTGGATTAGAGTTACAACACTTGTTCATGAGAGTTATACTCCCGAAAAGACTTCGAGCCCAAAAAAAAAAAAAATTTCACATTTTTTTTCTTCTTATAAATTTTTTTTGGAGTTACATCACTTTTTCATTAGAGTTACATCACTTGTTCATTAGAGTTATAGTGCGTAAAATTCATTCTCATTTCTCATATAAGTATGCATTCTCATATGAACTCACTTCTATGTATATATATATATATATATATATATATATATATATATATATATATATATATATATATATATCTTTGTGTGTGTGTGTGTGTGTGTGTGTGTGTGTGTGTGTGTTTGTGTGTGTGTGTGTGTATATATGTATATATATAAATGCTTGTAATTTCTTCTTTAAGAGACTAACTTTTATGCTTTGTATGAATGCTCCATCGTGGATGTGATCCAAGTCATGAATTTATATCGAATTACTTGTGCTTGTATGAGATTTGTGGTGTTGGTTATGTTTCTGGTTGTGGAGTTTATGTAAGTCTAAAAACACCCTCCAAAGTATTGGATGATGAATCTAAAGTTAATGAACCAATAACACTCACAATTCAACTCAAAGTCACTCGAACCAAGGGATAGTGCCAAAACACAAGGACAAACTCAATGTTTTGGAGTTTTAGGCCGAGGCAAGACCTACTCAACCTCTCCTAAGCTTATTACTCAAAAACACACTCAAAGTAATAAGGAACTCTTGAACTTGAGACACACTCAAAGTTTAAGGGCTAAAACACAAAGTAGTCCAAAATCTCCTTGAATCATGAATCATAGATGATCATTCTTCCTCCATCTATAAAAGGGCATGGTTCTTCATTTCCACATACTTCAGCACTACCTGAATTTCCCTTTCTGACGATCTATGATGATTACCTTCAATGGCTCTTGGCTGATATTGATCAAGACAATGGTTCAGACGGGCCTACCATGAAAAGGAAGAGAGTTTAAGAGAAATATCATGTTTATTTTCTATGTTGTTTTTTCTTTTTTTTAGAGGCTTTATGACTTTTTATGTATGAAATGAAGTACCCCAGTTGGGATGAATAAAATTATATGTTTGTGAGAATCATCTGCTTATGAGAAATTTAATGTGAACGCAATTCTAAACATGTGCATACCTTAACATTAAATATGACATGCAAATTATATAATTAATCAATCGTATGACACATGAAAGTATAACATATAAAACCTTAACAATAAAAAACATCCTTGCAATCTTCATCATTTTTCTTTTTCTCTTTTTTTTTTCACATACTCAATGAATATCTGCGAACACATGGCATGTTTATTAAGAATAAACAGATAGGATACAAAATCCACAAAATTCTTGGTTACTTGACCATGACAATTACAATTAGTTTGATGCCTAAGCGTAATATTTCTTCAACTGATCAAGATTAGTGTAATGGGTGACACACTTGACTAGGAATGGCCCGCACTGGTTAGGCTTGAATTTTCCCCGAGGATCATGCAACGGAGCTCTATTTTCCTTTAAAACTAGATCTCTCTATCTAGAACCTTTTTGTTAAATGCACGAGCAATTCTCTGCTGATAGAGTTGAATGTTATGCAAAGCTTGTAGTCGGGACTCATCTGCAAATACAAGCTCATCATAACGTACCATTGGTCTTCCGAGATTTCACTTTCTGCTATGACCCTGAGAGATTGTATCTCCACCTCAACCGGTAGGACTGGCTCCATCCCGTAAACCAAAGAATATGGGGTTGTTCCTGTTGGAGTTCTGATTGATATTCTATATCCCCAAAGGGCATATGGTAGTTTGTCATGCCATTCCCTAGTCTTCTCATTCCCTAGGACTTGGTTGTTATATAGAATCCTAGTTCTGTTAGGATTTGCTATGTATTTTAATGCTTTTATTTAGTTTTATTTCGGTTGTTAGGAGTTATACTTTGGCTAGGATTCTAGTTGGCATAAACATGTAATAAGCGTGTGATGCTAGTAGTTTATTCTTATCTTGTTTGCTGTTTTGAGTTCTAGTTCTAATAGGAGTGTTTGTAGCCTATATAAGGCGTTTCCAAAGATTAATGAAAGTTAGTTGCATTTTGTTTAAAGATTATTCTTGATTATTGTTTTGCTTGTGAGCTACACTAATCGAACCATTAAAGACTTTTCAGGAGTGATAAGTGTTTAGTGCTAGGCATCTTAATTTCAGGAGTGATTTTAAGAGTGTTTAGATTCTTGTTTAGAGTTCAGGAGTGATCTTTAAACCAAGAAATATCCAGTTACTTGTGTTTTGTTCGAGTGATTTAATTCTTGAATTCAAGAAAGTTCAAGATTTGTGTTTATAGTTGATTATTGAGCGTTCTTGGCTTAGTAATCATATCACATTGCTTGCGAGCACGGACAAAAGCCGATGCAATCACCTTCTAGAGTACTCCAATAAAAACACCGCTCGTAAAATTTTACGAGCCAAGATTCTTCCGTTCATATGGGGTCTACATTCACCCCCATGAACTTCTTCCATGATGGCTTGTTTTTCACTATCATTTACGCAGAATCGTAGAGTACCATCAAATCCTTTGTGATATAGTCTCCCTTTTTAGAATGAGAAAATGAGCAACTAGTCTTCGATAGCTATACGATCCTTCTTGCCACTTCCCTCTGGATACTGCAAATTCTTGATATCCTTATACCAGACATCATCATCACCTTGTTGAGCCAACATGGAGACAATTTGTGCTAACGTCACTGTAGGCCCCTTCCTTTCTTCAATTAAAACTGACTGAATTTTTGTACCATTTTCCCATGTTAAATTAACAACAAGATTGGCTAAAGCATTAGTGAAACTATTTTGTTCCCGAGCAAGATGTTTGAAGCCGATATCATCAAAATAAGGGATCAATTCTTGAAGGTACTACGTGTAGAGTCAAGTCTTTCATCTCTAACTTTCCAAATTCCTATTGTGCGAGATATGATGAGATTAGAATCTCCATATACGGTGAGATGTCTTGCCCTCGCTATCAAAGCGGCTTTTACTCCATATATACGGGCTTCATACTCGGCGGTATTGTTTGTTGTTGGGAAATCCGACTTGACAAAGAAATGGAATATGGACTCCATCATGATCTACTAACAAAACCCCTGCTCCATTACCTCTTCTATTAGAAGCTCCATCAAAATACATGCACCATTGTGGATTGTCAATGAATAACAAGTACTCATCAGGGAATGCATCATCATATTCATCTCCTGACACTGGTCCTTCTGCTAGGGCTTCAGATATGGCTCTTCCTTTGTCAGATTTCTGACTGACACATTGAATATCAAACTCAGAAAGCATAGCATGCCATCTCGCCAATCTTTCACTAAGAATGTGTTTTTTAAACAGATACTTGATTGGATCAAGTCTTGAGATCGAGATAGGTGGTATGAGCTTGAAGGTGATGCCTCAACTCTTTCGTGGCATAAAGAAAGAAAATATAGAAATAAGAGCATGTATCCCCATTGAGGTCTCAATTCAAGATTATGAAATTGTTCCTATGATGACCGGCATCTTGAGTTCTTATCACATTGCACCGCAATACAATGGTTAATTTGAGTTGAACCCGAAGGTCGTGTACATATCCCCATTGCTCCAATGTGCATTTTATGGGGAATCGGACTCGACGTAGTTCGTTATTTTTAGAAAAAACTAAAGTTTTTTATTTAATAAAGCAATGCACTCATATTGAGCTACCTACGTACCCCGGGTGTTACATAGGTGGAGTGATCTCACAAAGCGCAAGTGTACGTGATAATGGGGATTCAAGTCGCACGTAGTTCTCTAACACTAATGAGCCGAAAGAGTTCTTTTTTTTTATGGGCTAACCCCCTACATGACTTTTACCGAAGATTTTTCCCCTTCTGTGAGATGATCAAGTAGCTTTGCGGTAAACACGAGCTATGTTGATGATTTGCTTGATGCGATTGCTGAGAGCATGACATTGGTTTGTGCCGTGACCATGCAACTGATGATAATGACAATACTTGTGGAGATTTGACCCTACAGGACTTGCCTCTGGGCGTCTAGGAAGTGGGTGAATCTGACCTTGTATAACCAGTTTGCGAAAGATATCGACTTGGGATTGCGGTCGAGGATGTGACGACGCCTTCCTTACAGGCAGTTCTTTGTGGGTTGGACTAATGATGCCTCGATCAATCAGGCTTTGCACTTTGTAGTAAAGATCATGGCATCGATCAGTTTTATGCCCAAATTGGCGACAATAAGCGCATAGTTTGCTCATGTCTATTCCTGGAAGGGGTAAACAGTGCACATGCACTGGGGCTTGAATTATACCTTGGCTCTGAAGATGATCATACACCATACTTAATGGTTCATCTATCTTAGCATAAACCCTTGGATTTACATTGAGAGTTTCAAGATTTTTCCGGGGTCGTTTTTCTTGCAATTTCAGAGTATCGATATCGAAACCATGTTGATCCATGTGGCTGAGGCAGGTGTACTTGATGGTAACCATGTGACGATAATAGAAGTCATTCAGGTTTCGCAGTATTATAAGCATGAATTCCCGAACAAAAGTGCGAGAAAGTTTCTAAGGCGATTTGACGCGAAGTGACTAGCTTGAACTTCTTGACATCAGTCTGTTTATGCTCGAGAGTCCAATTAACGAAATCTTAGCTAGCGTTTTTCGAACTAGCTCTATCCACATAATCCAAATAATAGTACCAGTCCAGAGTTGGTCCTTCTAAACTCTTGTCAAACAGCATGGGGTAATCTTCTTCTGGTATGCCCCATGGGTGTAATGCATTCACAAACCCAACTAAGTGGACAAAAGGATCACCGTTCCCATCAAATTTCTTGAACTGTGGCAACTCACGATAGTGATCTTCATGCTGATATCTTGGAAAGAGAATCAGCGACTCAGTGTGAACCTCTCGGATAGGGCCTACTACATTAAAGTCCAGGTCAAAATCGTCAGTCCTAAATCTCTTCTTTGACTCATTATCATCATTTCCTTCCATTTCTGGAGGATTGCCAATCCAGGATTCATCTGGTGCTTCAGATGACGTATTATGTGTGCCGGTGATTGGAGCTCCTACCTCTTCTTCATCATCCTCACTTGGTTCATATTTTGGCTCTGTTTCTTCAAAGACTTACATCCGGGTGTGGCCGCCGGGATCCCATTCATCCATGAATTTTCGGGCCCCGCTAGAATACAATGGGAAAGTGTAACCATCCAACCTAGTGCCCTCTACTTTGTTTAGATACAATACCGATTTCCCGGTGTTGGAGATGGTCATGATTTATGGATCACCAGAAATAGTCACAACACCCTGCTCAGTGAGAAGCTTTACCTTCTGATGTAGAGTAGAGGCTACTGCTTTATTTTCATGTAGCCACGGTCTTCCTAATAAGAGGTTGAAACATGCATGAATGTCAATGACTATCAATTCCACCTTCCTTGCCACAGGACCACATTCAATGAGGAGGCTGATTAAACCCAAGACTTCTCTCTTGGCATTATCATATGCTCGGACCACCCGGTTGGACGGTACCCGGATCTTCTTTTGAATACCCGAGTCTTGTTAGCACACGTAGAGAGCAAACGTTAATTGCGGAGCCATTGTCGATCAATAATCTAGGTATCTCCCATCCATTACAACATACAGTGATGTGCAATGAATTGTTGTGGTTGATATTATCAGGGAGATCATTATTTGTGAACATGAGAGTTCGATCTACACCATGAATGAGCCCCACCATTTGGTCAGGTGTTATGGAAGAACTTATAGAGGCTTCATTGAGATGCTTTAGAACGGCTACCCTATGAGGCTGGGAATGCATTAACAACTTTGAGATGGAAACATTAGCATTTACTTCTTTCATGCGCTTCTTTATTACTATCCTCTGTCATTGGCTCCTTGCCCTTTTCCTTCCTTCTCAATACCTCCAAAGGATTTTCATCCTCCAAATGGGATGGTTTAAAATGGCGACCTGCTTTAGTCAAATGAGATATATCCACGTACTCCTCATCACTAAGATCATCGAGGCAGATGGGGCGCCGGTATGTATTTGGAGTAGTGAAGTGACCTCCAGTGCTTTTCTCCACAATTATCAAGACCGAAGAGGCATCTTCATCAGCATCAAAGTCCAAAATGAAGAAAGCACCATCATAATCCAAAGTTTCACACATGTCAGAGAATGGATCTTTGTTGAGAGTGAAACTAAGGTCTTTACAAGGCATTATTTTGACCTTTTCTTGAGTGGAATAGTCATAAACCAGGCACTTGAAACCTACGGCTATTGGCATTTCATACATTTGGGGAATTATCTTACGGATTAACTGGATTGGATCGCATCCGTCTGACATAGAAATTGCATTAATCGCAAATGAGTGTTTATGATTAGGAAGGGGGTTTTTTGTGATGTTGGGCTGAGAGTCGTTTGGTTTAGTGGAAGTGGATCATAAAGAGAGTTTTACATCATCCACAAGGTTTTGAATCTGATGCTTTAGAGCCGTGCAGTTTTCAGTATTATGCCCCGGGCTTTGGTGATATTCACAATTTTGGTTTGGGTCATAACCAGGGTAAGGATTTTTAGGAGGTGGACGTGGATTCAAGGGCTGAATGAGATTGGCCTTTTTTAGCTTGGAGAGAGCTTGGGAATAAGTCATGTTCAAAGGGGTAAAGTTCCTTTGTGGTCGCAACTGGAATGCAGAAGATGTGCCGATGGCATGGATCGCATTAGTTGTCTTAGGAGCTGCTGAATCATTGTTTGGGGCTCTTTTGTTATTTCCAAACTTTGCATTATAAGTGGCGTTACCAGTAGTTTCATATTTCTTGATGTCTCCCCTTTTCACAGCATCCTAAACTAGAGTTCCCGTAGCAATCAAAGCTTTGAAAGTCGGGAAATATTGGTACGCCATATGCTTCCGGTAGACATGAAGAAGATTCTTCACAACCATTTGCAATTGTTCTTCTTCATTAGGCCTACTCATCATTTTGGAAGCTTTGTTTCTCCACCGAGTGATGAATGAAGAAAATGTCTAATTAAGGTTTTGAGAAGTGGTATCTAGATCCCTTTTAGTAATATCAATTTCTTCATTATACTTGTACTGGTTCGAGAACTCTCTAACTATATCAGCCCAAGTGGATTTCTTCGTGTTCTCAAGATTGAGGAACCAATGTGCTGCGGCACCATCTAAATACTGTTGAAAGAGTTGGGCCATCAAAGATTATTCCACTCCCTAGGGACTCATTGCCCCCACATACATCTTTAAGAAATTGGTGGGGCTACCGGTCCCATCAAACTTTGTCATATTAGGCATCTTGAAACCATGAGGTAACCGTGCCTTTGGGAAAAGTGTTAACCCATGAATGTCCATCCATGGTTCAGCCTTCGTCATGCCTTTTAAGACTTTCTTGAGCTTAACTACTTCTTCTTCGAGCTTAGTGGGACTTTCTCTCTCATTGTTCATAGGCTCAAGCTAAGGTCAAAAGGTGAAGCTACTTCCGACTCCGGAGGAGGAGGAGGAGGAGGCATCTGGGCGCTTTGGCGCATAATGCCCAACACAGTTTGTTCAATATTATCCTGTCGGTCAAGCATGGCCTGGACAAGTCCTCGGAGCTCAGTCATTGGATCAGGTGGAGGGGTAGAGTTCTGTTGGTGCTCGTTGTTCGGAATTTCAGACATGTTGCTAAGACGTGTAGCAGGGAATTCAGCTGGTGTAGACAAGGATGACAGTATTACCGAAAGAGAACGTTCACTATGGTCAGAACTTCGGCGAATCAGCCTAGATCCTGAGCGGGCCCATGCAGAGTTCCTGTGAAATGAGATGAAAAGTTAGCACATAAATTTGTCCGAGACTTTTTTTTTTGTGTGTAGGGAATGAAAGAAATGATATCTTTGAGAAATTTTTTGTTTTACCCCAATTTTAGTTATCATTTATTAAAAGGTGTGAAACCTTGACTTTATCATTTGTTTTAGAATTTTTTTGGACCCTTTTATTTTATATTTTAGATTTCCACTTTTTATATTCGTATTTTTTCGGGATATGACACAAACGTTTTTCAAAATCAATTTGGTGATATCCTTCCATTTCCTCGCTACGAAATAAGATAAAAGAGGTATAACGAGGCCTGTGTATTGATTTGGATTTTATAATGCCCCTAATATCGTTCTTCTTTGTGATGATCCGCATGTATTGATTGATTTTAAGCGCTGAAATCATAAAAGAAAATATCAAATGCAAAAGGGGTCGAACCCGAACGTTGCCTACGTATCTCCATAGGTAGATTTGGATTTAGGGAAGAAACTTTCTTGTGATTTTTTTTTTGAATGGAGAATCGGGCCCAACGTAGTTCGAATATATATATTGAAAACCGAAATTTTACATAATTGTTTTTTGCAAACGCACTAAGAAGATGAGTTGCCTACATACCCTTTTAGTACATTACATAGTAGAGAAACTAAGATAGATGCATTACAACATTGAATTTTTTTTTTGTTTTTTTTAAGGGGATCAAGCCGCACGTAGCTCTACCTACAAAGTACAATATAAAAGCAATTAAATGATTCAGGTACTTCCCAAACTTTTTCGGGTCGATCTGTGGGCGCTAAGCCATATATTCTCCTTGTTTGAATACATCTATTCCACCTCTTAGGATTAGACTAATGTGAAGTACTCGGGTTCTTCTCAACCTTTTTCCGAATTCAGTTTGCTAGGCGCCAGGCCATGTATTCTCCTGTTTGAATACGTCTATTCTATCTCTTAGGATTAGACTAATTTGAAGTACCTAAAATATACACACTAACAATGTTAGTCAATGACTTTTCTTTATATATGTTTTTAGCAGGAAATGGAAGAATTTTTCCCTTTTTTTTTTGGTTTGAAAACAATTATCCCTTTTGATTTTATATTTATGACACAATTTTTTGTTTTTTTTTATCTTTTTGATTCTTTATCAAATTTTTAGACTAGACTTCTCGTGTTTTGGACTATACGGTTTAATTACATTCTAACATGACACGTTTTGAACTCGTGATTATGACTCTTTTTTATTTTTTATTTTTTCTTTGTTTTTGGGATTATATTTTCAAAACAGGATTTTTGTAAAAAAAAAAATCAAATTTGTTTTTGGAAAAACCAATTTGAATAAAAAGAATTATGAAGTAAATGTGAAATTTTTTTTTTTAAAATGGGTGAGCACACACATTTTTTTACATGACACTTATGATAAATAAACAAGAATACTCATAATATTTCAATAATCATTTGGGCAGCAATTCGGCTACGATTAATGATAATCGAAGTATCAATGACCGAAAACGGATCGAGGAATTTTTTGAAATTTTTTCACATTATTCGATAACTGAAATAAATAAAGGACATTTGTGCATTGATCCATGTGTCCTAAAAGTCATCTAAAAGGTGATTCATTTAGGGAGAGATTATGTTAAAGTGGCTTCAAGTCACTTCCATTGTGTCCATCGAGGGTGGACGATCCTGACAGAGCCGGTCGCAATAGCTCGCGGATGCAGGTTTTACGCCCTTAATTTATTAATTTTTCATTCTAAAATTCTGACCCTTGCCAATAGACAGAGGTATCAGACCTAATAAGAAAATGGTTAAAAAGAGTGCACGTGTATGGATCGATAAACTACCAAGCACACGTAATTTTCACATAAGCATGCTATATACAAAAATTAAATTGTGAATAGCCATGATTAGTTTTTTTTTTATTATATACACATATGGAAAATAACGCATTGTTTAGGTTTAAACCCCTTATACTTCAAGTGGAAGTAAAGTCCCCAGTGAAGTCGCCAGCCTGTGGTATCCGATTTTTGACTGTCTTAATTAACAGTCTGAATCCTACGAAAGTCTCTCATTGGACTATGAGTTTTAGAAAACTTTGAAGCCGCCCCCCTATTAATATCTGAATAGGGACAAATTTATTTAATAAATCATTTTAAAATCAATTTCAAGAAATATCATTTAAAACGATGATGACTTCATATGGATAAAGCTTTTTGAAAATTGGTCTTTCATACCATGATATAGGGTTCGGGGTTTCGGTTAAGAGGTGCGAACGTCTGGAACTTGTCTCCTCTTCCGTTTTACAGAACGGGCTCTTACTAAATGCGTTATTTTCCATTTTAAAGTAATCATGGCTATTCAAAAGAAAGAAAATCACATAGTTTGCACATATACACATCAACCATTTTTATTTAGGACCAATATATCATTTGTATATGGTAGGTTTGAGCACTGAAGTTACACTACGTACCAATCATTGCGGGATTGGAATCCACTCATGGATCAAAACCATCGTAGTTCGATCTTGTGTCTCACCCTAAATGGCCAATTCAGTTGGGGAAGAAGAGGAAATAGATTATGAATAACTCACCTTTAGAATTAAATAAATCTATTAGGAGTAAGGTAATCACTCCAATTAGTGATTGAAATGAGATTAAGATAATCACCTTAATTAGTGATTAAATATGAAGGATTAAGATAACCACTTTAATTAGTTATTAAAAAGGAAGGAAAGAAGTAATCACCCTAATTAGTGATTATTCAAGGTTTAAGCTAATCACCCTAATTAGTGATTAAATAGGAAAAATAATCACCCTAATTAACGATTATTAAGGTTTAAGATAATCACTCTAATTAGTGATTAAATGAGAAAAATAATTGCCTTAATTAACGATTATTAAGGTTTAAGATAATCACTCTAATTAGTGATTAAATGAGAAAAATAATCGCCCAAATTAACGATTATTAAGGTTTAAGATAATCACTCTAATTAGTGATTATAAATATGAAGGATTAAGATAACCACCTTAATTAGTGATTAATAAGGAAGGAAAGAAGTAATCACCCTAATTTATGATTATTCAAGGTTTACGCTAATCACCCTAATTAGTGATTAAATTGGAAAAATAATCGCCCTAATTAACGATTATTAAGGTTTAAGATAATCACTCTAATTAGTGATTAAATGAGAAAAATAATCGCCTTAATTAACGATTATTAAGGTTTAAGATAATCACTCTAATTAGTGATTAAATGAGAAAAATAATCGCCCAAATTAACGATTATTAAGGTTTAAGATAATCACTCTAATTAGTGATTAAATATAAAAGATTAAATTAATCACCTTAATTAGCGATTAAAAGGAAGGTTAGAATAATCACCTCAATTAGTGATTTAAACCTAAAAGGAAAGATAATCACCTTGATTAGTGATTAAAAATGGTTTTAAGATAATCACCCTAATTAGTGATTAATCAAATATTGGAGACAATCACCGTCATTAGTGATTAAATGAAAAGTTGAGTTAATCGCCCTAATTAGCGATTAATCAAGGATTGAAATAACCACCTTAGTTAGTGATCAAATTTATAATTTTCAAGAGGTCTTGGGAAAAGAGGTTTGCTTCCTAATTGAAGGCTTTTTGAGAAATAATCTTAATTGAAGATCCTTAAGTCATTTTGAGAAAAATGATCAATTTGAGATCAAATTTGGAGATTGTGTTTGGCTAAATTGGAATTTGGCCATTGAAAGTGAGACACGTGAAATGGCTTCAAATCAATTCGGAGATCATAATTACCAATCTAATTATGTCAAATTATATGATTGAGAACAATTTTGAAAATATAAGATGGATCATCATACAATTTCACTTAGTTAGATTTGTAATTTTTCCTCTTAATTGAGATTGGGTCATTTAATTCATATACTATGATATATTGGGCCCAACATGCAACATTTGTAACATTGGTTGCTCATTTTATTTAAAAATAGTTGTGGAATTATTTATGAAAATTTTGCATAAACATCTCCATGTTTTTTTCATTAATGAGTGATGTAATAACTATTTACAAAGAAATTATTATTACAACAATATGTAAAAAATCTATGATATATACAAATCTTCAATCTTGATCTCCACCATGATGCTCCTTGATCTTCATCCTCTTGAATGGACTTTGGAATTCATGTTTATTTGTAAACTTGTGAAAAATTAGAGATTAATTAACCTCTTTGATTTAACTTTTCATGACAATTTTTATTGATTTTTATTTACATAATAAAAATGAGTCATTTTAAGAGAAACTTAAAATTTCATGATTTTTAATTAACATTTTCGTATGAAAAGAAAATATTTTTTATGAAACTTGAGTTAATCACTTTATTTCATTTTTCAGATTGCACTTTTGTTGTTGTACTGACTTGTTAAATTCATAAATTTCTGTATATAGCGTTAAATTGAGCATGTGATACACCTATGGATAGGTCCGTGAGTTCTTTATGTTGTGTCAAAATTTCACAATTTTTTAGTGACAACTCGAATTATGGTGAATTTTATGCCAAAACTGGTCAAAACATGACCTTTATCCAATTCGTTCTATACATCCAACTTACTGAACTTAGTTTTAAGTGAATTGTGGTATGAACATTCTATATGTATGTAGGGGCAAGACCTGAGAATGCCTCTTTACATGATAAATAAGAATGCATCTCAACCACATGATTGGATTAGAGTTACAACACTTGTTCATGAGAGTTATACTCCCGAAAAGACTTCGAGCCCAAAAAAAAAATATTTTCAAATTTTTTTTTCTTATTAATTTTATTGGAGTTACATCACTTTTTCATTAGAGTTACATCACTTGTTCATTAGAGTTATAGTGCGTAAAATTCATTCTCATTTCTCATATAAGTATGCATTCTCATATGAACTCACTTCTATATATATATATATATATATATATATATATATATATATATATATATATATATATATATATATATATATATATATATATATATCTTTGTGTGTGTGTGTGTGTGTGTGTGTGTGTGTGTGTGTGTGTGTGTGTGTGTGTGTGTGTGTGTGTTTGTGTGTGTGTGTGTGTGTGTGTGTGTGTGTGTGTATATATGTATATATATGTATATATATGTATATATATAAATGCTTGTAATTTCTTCTTTAAGAGACTAACTTTTATGCTTTGTATGATGCTCCATCGTGGATGTGATCCAAGTCTTGAATTAAAAATCGAATTACTTGTGCTTGTATGAGATTTGTGGTGTTGGTTATGTTTTTGGTTGTGGAGTTTATGTAAGTCTAAAAACACCCTCCAAAGTATTGGATGATGAATCTAAACTCAATGAACCAATAACACTCACAATTCAACTCAAAGTCACTCGAACCAAGGGATAGTGCCAAAACACAAGGACAAACTCAATGTTTTGGAGTTTTAGGCCGGAGGCAAGACCCACTCAACCTCTCCTAAGCTTATTACTCAAGAACACACTCAAAGTAATAAGGAACTCTTGAACTTGAGACACACTCAAAGTTTAAGGGCTAAAACACAAAGTGTTTTATCAAATCACAAAGTTGAACTTTTTCATATCAAATGCTCTCCTTATATAGGCTAAAGGAGCAGCAAAAGTAGTCCAAAATCTCCTTGAAACTGTCCCTAATGAACAACCAAAAAGGAGTTCAAAGGAGTTACAAAACTCCTTAAATCATGCCTCTAATGAAGCTGATTTAATGAGCCGATACAAGCAAGCTTTCTCAAAGAAATAATAGCTCGTGTCAAATGGCGATACTTTAAGAGTAATCTATTGGCTTTATTACAAGCTAAAAATAAACAACAAAAGCAAATAAAACACTATTGCCCATAACATAACGCTGCTCATATCACGCCTATATCATGCTAAGCTTTATTGTTGTTGCTGCATTTAGACTTCAATCATTAACCCATGTAATACTCGTGTTAAATTTGGGCTTGAAATCAACACTAAAACACCACGTGCAACCTTGGATTGTAAGATGATCCAAATCCAATAACTTAAAAGATCATCTAATTTTAATATCTTGGGTTGCCTTGATGCACATGTATCAGGAGTAATCTTAGTCTGAATTCTGTACGGTGAAATTCTAAGGGTTGTGTCAGGTGCATAATTATTGTGCCAAACGCAAGTTAATGCGTCAAGCTCATGAATACCGCACTGAATGCTTGTTCTTATGCGGAGCGCACATGTTGTTTCGCGACGAGCACACGCTTTTGCGTGGGACGCACGCTGTAGACACAAAATTTTGAACACCTTTTTTCGGATAAATAAAGGTTTTGAAAAATAAAAATAACAAAATCGTCATGCATCGTGGAGCGCGCGCCCCGGAGCGCGAGTTTCATTCCGTCGCACGATTTTCCATTTTTGCGTATTAGTCATACAGTTTCGGCTTAGAAGTATAATTTTCATACGTTTTAATAAAATGATTCGTATTATAATCATGCTCGTCTTTATTAATTCGATGAGTTTTCGTTAATTGTCTTAAGTTAGTCTTTCGGAAAGATGAAAAACGAGTCGCGATTAGGCGTCGGGATTTTAGTCGTATCCCAAAACCGGCATTAATCAGTTTTCTTGATGGTCAAGTCATTGTTCATTCGATAAAGAATAAGAATATATTCTTTATCCACTAAACACATCCTTTATCCATTAGTTAGAGAATAAGAATCATGAAAAGATGTGAGAATAAGAATCAAATCCCATGTGTAAGAGGGGGAAATCCGGATTCTTTCCGGAAGAATCAAGTGTGCGCCAAGCACACAATCTCGCGCTAGACGCATGATTGTGCGCTCGGCGCAGAGCCTTGCGCCTAGCGCAGCTTCCAGCGCTAGGCGCAGCATCAAGGTCAGTTTCGTTTGCACGATTTTCAATGTAATTTTTTTTACATATTAGGATGTTTTAGGAAGAATATTGTCTGAAAATCTGATCTTGCCTCATTAATTAGCAAATCTAAAAAGAATAAGAATATTTGTGTTTTCAGAGAGATTTGATGATGTCACTAGGGTGAGGTCATTAGAGTGCTGTCATTAAGGTGATTAAGGATGAAGAAAATCAGATTTTTTGGATGAAAAATCTGATTTTCTCCCTCTTTGAAACCCTAGTTCACATTCCTCATTTCTCTATAAATACCCTCCCCTTTTCACTTCAAAACCAAGTTGAAAAGAGTTCAACTTAACTTCACTAATTCTCTCATCTTCTCTACTCCTTTCCTCTAATGAAATCACACTTAAGAATAGAAAAAAAGTTAGTAAGATAATTAGTAAGTAAAAGAAGTTCATCAAAAGAAGAAAAAACACAAAAAGAATTTAAGTTAGCAGTTAAGAAGATTTAGAAACTCACTTAGAAATTAAGAAAATCACAAAAAATAAGGTAGAAAAATTTGCAAAAAGGAAGTGCATCATTGAGCTAGCAAGGTAAAGTTGAAGTTCTTGTTATTTTGATTATCTTTTTAATCATCTACTAACTTCTTCCTTGTTTTCTTCTTATCATTTTTTAATCTTTGGAGTGATTTAGGTATGTGGAAGTCCTAATAGGTTCCCAACCTTAAATCACCCCACCTAGAATAATCACCTCTAATGGAGTGGCTCTTAGGAAACAATGTGATTATGTGATTTTCCTTAATCAAGTTGTTATTCATCACCAAAAATATTTTCATAAAAAGATTCAAGACAAGTTGTGCATAAACATCTCCATAAAAAAAGAAAATGTGATGCTGTAATTATAATCAGTTTTAATTTCGTATTTCATTCTCATTTTCGTCTGTATTATCAGAATAGTTTGTAGGATTTATTATTTTTCCAATGAATTGCAAGATGTTTGCAGAAACTGGGCTTTGGAATTTCTAAAAAAATTATTTTGTGTAAATAATTAAAAATCATACAACATTGTTGTGCAAAACTGATTTTGTCCAGTACCACCTAAGCTTGTTCTGTCAATAAAGATTAAAATAAAATTATTTAGATAAAGCCAAAAAACATCAAGTTTGAAGAAAACATCAGTAGATTTTCAAAAATATAAAAATCATGTTCATATGAATTTTATACAATTTTACATCAATTTTACAAAACCATTCATGTAAATCACTAAATTCCAGAAAATTGATTTTCTTTTCAGTTAAGGAAATAGATAAAACGGTTTTTTCATCAGATACCCCCGAGTTTTTAAAAAATTCATCTGGTACCCTCCATGTTTTCAAAATTCACTAGATACCCCTAAGTTTCATAATAATTCACGTGGTACCCTCAAATACCCTTAATGACTAACGGCGTTAACCGCCGTTAGACATTAACCCTAATTTTCTGTTTTAAACCCTAATTAACCTCTAATCCTAACCCTAATCCTAACCCCTAACCCTAACCCTAAATCCTAAACCTAACTCTAACCACCCTCCCACCACCCCTGCAGCCTCCCCCTACCCCCCCTCCTCCCCCTCTACTCCACCGCCGCCGCCCCCCACCCCTACCCCCTCCCCCTCCCCGTAGATTTCCCCACCCCCCCCCTTCCCCGTCTTGCTCCCCCCGCCAGCCCACCTCCCGGCGCATCTCCCCGACAATAATGGACACCCCCACCCCTCCCCTCCTACCACCGCAAGACACAACTGCCCCCCCGCTCTTCCCCGACAATGATGCTCTATCTCTCGTGCTCTTCCTCGACTCGACCCCCACCCCCAATTTATCTTCAATTTCGCATCTTCCCGACAATAATGTTGTTGCGTCGTTTTAGTTTCGAAGGCGAGCTGAAAATTTCCGGCGAGCTGCGTCGTCTCTCTCTATCGTCCTCGCGCGCCTCAAGCGTGGGGTGAGTTGCGAAATTGGGGGGTGGGGGGCTAGGTCGAGGAAGCTTCGATCTCACCTCGAGTTGCGAAAACTCGTGCTTGTGGTGGCTGGAGTTGTTTGCGAAACCTCAAGCTGAGTTATTTTTCGGGGGCAGGGGGGAGGGTGGAGGGGCTCGACGAGGAGCAGCGACGGGGAAGGGGGAGGGGGAAGGGGAGGTGATGGGGAAATCGACGGGGAGTGGGGTAGGGGCAGCAGAGGTGGAGTATCGGGGGAGGGGAGGTGGTGGGGGCTGGGTTGGTGGCTGGGTGGTAGTGGGGTTAGGGTTTGAAATTAGGGGTTAGGGTTAGGGTAGGGTTAGAAGTTAGATTAGGCCTAATTAGGGTAGGGTAGGGTTAATTAGGCCTAATTAGGGTTTAATGAGGTTTAAGGCTAACGGCGGTTAACGCCGTTAGTCATTAAGGGTATTTGAGGGTACCACGTGAATTATTATGAAACTTAGGGGTACCTGGTGAATTTTGAAAACATAGAGGGTACCAGGTGAATTTTTTAAAAACTCGGGGGTATCAAGTGAAAAAACCGTAGATAAAAAAGGTCTTAAAAGTATCCAATTCAAGTAAAAGTTTTCAGTCCAGTCTTTTAAAATGTCTAGAATGTTCATACCAAAATTCACTTCAAAATAAGTTCAATAAGTTGGATCTCAATGAACAAATTGAATAAAGGTCCTGTTTTGACCAGTTTTGACATAAAATTCACCATAATTCAAGTGGTCATTAAAAACTTGTGAAATTTTGATACAACATAAAGAACTCACTGATCTATCCATAGATGTATCATATGCTCATTTTAACACTTTGTAAAAAAAGTTATGATTTTTGTAATTCAGTACAAGAACAAAAAGGCAATCTAGAAAATGAAATAAAGTGATTAACTCAACTTTCATAAAACAAAATATTTACTTGATACGAAAATGTTGATTAAAAATTATGAAATTTTAAGTTTCTCTTAAAATGACTCATTTCATCATGTAAATAAAAATCAATAAAAAATCAAAATCAAAGAAGTTAATTAATCTTTAACTTTTACAAATTCACAAATAAACATGAATTCCAAAGCCCATTCAAGGAGATGAAGATCAAGGAGCATCATGGTGAAGATCAAGATTGAAGATTTGTATAGATCATAGATTTTGTACATATTGTTGTAATAATTGTTTCTTTGTAAATAATTATTGAATCACTCAATTAATAAAAAAAATGGAGATGTTTATGCATAATTTTCATAAATAATTCCACAACTCTTTTTAATAAAATGAGCAACCAATGCCACAAATATTGCATGTTGGGCCAATATATCATAGTATATGAATCAAATGACCCAATCTCAATTAAGAGGAAAAATTGCAAATCTAACTAAGTTAAATTGTTTGAAGATCCATCTTACATTTTAAAAAATGTGTTCTCCATATTCAAATGGATTAATCATATAATTTGACATAATTAGATTGGTAATTATGATCTCCGAATTGATTTTAGGCCGTTTCACGTGTCTCGCTTTAAATGGCCAAATTCCAATTAGCCAAACACAAATCTCCAAATTCAATCTCAAATTGATCATTTCTCTCCAAATGACTTTATAATCTTCAATAAAGATTATTTCTCGAAAGCTTTCAATTAGGAAGCAAACCTTCTATGACCTCTCGAAAATCATAAACGTTATCACTATTACGGTGGTTACTTCAATCCTCGATTAATCGCTAATTAGAGCGGTTAATTCAAACTTTTCATTTAATCACTAATTAGAGTGATTATCTTAAACCTTAATAATCATTAATTAGGACGGTTATTCTTCTTATTTAATCACTAATTGGAGTGATTATCTTAAACCTTAATAATCGTTAATTAGGATGGTTATTCTTCTTATTTAATCACTAATTGGAGTGATTATCCTAAACCTTGAATAATCGTTAATTAGGACGATTATTTTTCTCATTTAATCCCTAATTGGAGTGATTATCCTAAATCTTGATAAACATCAATTAGGGTGATTACTTCCTAACCTTCATTGTTAATCACTAATCAAGGTGATTATCTTTCCTTTTAAGTTTAATCACTAATTAGGGTGATTATCTTAACCTCCATTTTTAATCACTAATTAAGGTGATTATCTTAATCCTTCATATTTTATCACTAATTAAAGTGAATATCTCAATCCCATTTCACTCACTAATTGGAGTGATTACCTCATTTCAGATAGATTTGTTTAATTCTAAAGGTGAGTTATTCATAATCTATTCCCTCCTCTTCTTTCCCCAGTGGAATTGGCCATTTAGGGTGAGACATAAGATCGAACTACGACGGTTTGGATCCATGAGTGGATTCCAATCCCGCAATGATTGGTACATAGTGCAACTTCAGTGCTCAAACCTATCATGTACAAATGATATATTGGTCCTAAATAAAAAATGATTAATGTGTATATGTGCAAATTATGTAATTTTCTTTCTTTTTAATAGCCATGATTATTTTAAAATGGAAAATAACGCATTTAGTAAGAGTCCGTTCTGTAGAACGGAAGAGGAGACGAGTTTTAGACGTTCGCACCTCTTAACCTAAACCCCGAACCCTATCTCATGTTATGAAAGACCAATTTTAAAAAAAGTCTTATCCATATGAAGTCATCATCGTTTTAAATGATATTTCTTGAAATTGATTTTAGAACGATTTATTAAATAAATCTGTCCCTATTCAGATATTAATAGGGTGGCGACTTCCAAGTTTTCTAAAACTCATAGTCCAATGAGAGACTATCGTGGGATTCAGACCGTTAATTAAGACAGTAAAAAATCGGATACCATAGGCTGGCGACTCCACTGGGGAAAGAAGCTTCCACTAGAAGTATATGAGGTTTAAACCTGAACAATGCGTTATTTTCCATATGTATATATAATAAAAAAAGTTAGTCATGGCTATTCCCAATTTAATTTTTTGTATACAGCATGCTTATGTGAAAATTACGTGTGCTTGGTAGTTTATCGATCCATACACGTGCACTCTTTTTAACCTTTTTCTTATTAGGTCTGATACCTATGTCTATTGGCAAGGTTCAGAATTTTAGAATGACAAATTAATGAATTAAGGGCGTAAAACCTGCATCCGCGAGCTATTGCGACCGGCTCTGTCAGGAGCGTCCACCCTCGATGGACACAATGGAAGTGACTCGAGGCCACTTTAACATAATCTCTCCTTAAATGAATACCCTTTAGTTGACTTTTAGGACACAAGGATCAATGCACAAATAATGTCCGTTATTTATTTCAGTTATTGAATAATGTGAAAAACTTTCAAAAAATTCCTCAGTCCGTTTTCAGTCGGTCGATATTTCAGTAATCATTAAGTGTAGCTGAATTGCTGCCGAAATGATTATTGAAATATTAAGAGTATTCTTGTTTATTTATCACCAGTGTCATAAAACAAAAATGTGTGCTCACCCTTTTTTTTCAAAAATCACATTTATTTCATTATTCTTTTTCAAAAACAAAATTGATTTTTTAAAAAGAAAGCAAAAAAAAAAGTCCTGTTTTGAAAATATGATCCAAAAAAAAAACTGATGAAAAATGAAAAATGAAAAAGAGTCATAATCACGAGTTCAAAACGTGTCATGTTTAGGAATTAGAATGTAATTAAAATATGTAGTCTAAAACATGAGAAGTCTAGTCTATAAAAAATAATTTGAATTTTGTCAAAATGGATAATTGTTTTCGAAAAAAAAGGGGATTCTTCCATTTCCTGCTAAAAAAAAACATATAAAGAAAAATTCATTAATCATTGACTAACATGGTTTAGTGTGTACATTTCAGGTACTTCACATAAAAAAAAAGGGGAAAACTAAAACTTGCATCATTTCACAATGTCTGATTCCGAAAAGCAAATTCAGACTAACCCCATTTCAGGTACTTTCTCTGGGATCCATCTCCAATAAACCAAATGACTCTCAGCCTAACATCACAAAAAAAAACCCTTCCTAATCATAAACCCTCATTCGCCATTAATGCCATCTCTACTGCTTCGGACAGATGCAATCCAATTCGGTTAATCCGCAAGACAGTTCCTCAAATGTATGAAATGCCAATAGCTGCATGTTACAAGTGCCTGGTCTATGACTATTCCACTCAAGAAAGAGTCAAAATGATGCCTTATAAAGACCCAGTTTCACTCTCAACAAAGATCCATTCTCTGACATGTGTGGAACTTTGGATTATGACGGTGCCTTCTTCATTTTGGACTCTGATGCTGATGAAGATGCCTCTTCGGTCTTAACAATTGTGGAGAAAAACACTGGAGGACATTCCACCACTCCAAATACATACCGGCGCCCCATCTACCTCGACGATCTTAGTGATGAGGAGTACGTGGATATATCTCATTTGACTAGAGCAGGTCGCCATTTTAAACCATCCCATTTGGAGGATGAAAATCCTTTGGAGGTACTGAGGAGGAAAGAAAAGGGCAAGGAGCCAATGACAGAGGATAGTAACAAGGAAGATGATGCTATCAAGCGCATGAAAGAAGTAAATGCTAATGTTTCCATCTGGAAATTGTTAATGCATTCCCAGCCTCATAGGGCAGCTGTTCTAAAGCATCTTAATGAAGCCTCTGTAAGCTCTTCTATAACACCTGACCAGATGGTGGGGCTCATTCATGGGGTAGATCGAACTCTCATGTTCACAGAAAATGATCTCCCTGACAATATCAACCACAACAATTCATTACACATCACTATACGCTGTAATAGATGGGAGATACCTAGGGTGTTGATCGACAATGGCTCCGCAATCAATGTTTGCCCTCTGCGTGTACTAACAAGACTTGGGTATTCAAAAGAAGATCTAGTACCATCCAACCAGGTGGTAAGAGCATATGATAATGCTAAGAGAGAAGTATTGGGTTTAATCAACCTTCTCATTGAATGTCGCCCCGTGGCAAGGAAGGTGGAATTCATGGTCATTGACATTTAAGCCTGTTTTAACTTCTTATTAGGAAGACCATGGCTGCATGAAAATAGAGCAGTAGCCTCTACTCTACATCAGAAGGTAAAGCTTCTGACTGATCAGGGTGCTGTTGCTATTTCTGGTGATCCAGAAATTATGACCATCTCCAACACCGGAAAATCGGTATTGTATTTGAACGAAGTAGAGGGCACTAGGTTGGATGGTTACACTATCCACTGTATTCTAGCAGCACCTGAAAATTCATGGATGAATGAGGTTTCAGCAGCCACACCGGATGAAAGTGATGAAGAAACAGAACCAGAATATAGTGAGGATGACGAGGAAGAGGTAGGAGCTCCAAGCATCGACACACATAATACTTCATCTGGAGCACCGGAAGAATCCTGTGTCGGCAATCCTCAAGATGATGATAATGACTCAAAGAAGAGATCTAGGACAGATGATTTTGATCTGGACTTTAATGTAGTGGGTCTTATCCGAGAAGTTCACACCGAATCACTAATTCTCTTTCCAGGATATCAACATGAAGATCACTATCGTGAATTACCCCAATTAAGAAAATTAGATGGGAACGGTGATCCTTTTGTCCACTTAGTGGGATTTGTGAATGCCTTGCATCCATGGGGCATACTAGAGGAAGATTACCCCACGCAATTTGACAAGAGTTTAGAAGGGCCAGCTCTAGACTAGTACTATTCTTCAGATTTTGTAGATAGGGCTAGTTGGGAAAATGCTAGCAAAGCCTTTGTTAATTGGGATTTCGAGCATAAATAGACTGATGTCAAGAAGCTGAAGTTAGTCACTTTGCGTCAGAATGCCTTAGAAACCTTCTCGCACTTTTGTTCGAGATGCACTCATATCCGCACACAACTTCGTTTCCCTATTACTGATCGGGAATTCATGCTCATATTGCTACGGAACCTGAACGATTTCTATTATCGTCACATAGTTACTATCAAATACACCTCGCTCAGCCACATGGAACAGCATGGTTTTGACATCGATGCTCTGAAATTGCATGAAAAACGACCTCGGGAAGATTTTGAAATTCCCAATATAAATCCAAGGGTTTATGCTAAGATGGATAAACCATTGAGTATGGTGTATGATCGTCTTCGGAGGCAAGGTATACTTCAAGTTCCAGCGCATGTGCACTGTTTACCCCTTCCTGGAACAGACATGAGCAAACTCTGCGTTTATTGTCGTCAATTTGGGCATGAAACTGATCGATGCCATGACCTTTACTACAAAGTGCAAAGCCTGATTGATTGAGGCATCATTAGTCCAACACACAAAGAAGTACCTGCAAGAAAGGTGTCGTCACATCCGCGACCGCAATCCCAAGTCGATATCTTTCGCAAATTGGTTGAACAAGGTAAGATTCATCCACTTCCCAGATGCCCAGGGGCAAGTCCAGTAGGGTCAGATCTTCACAAGTACTGCCAATATCATCAGTTGCATGGTCACGGCATAAACCAATGTCATGCTCTCAGCTATCGCATCAAGCAAATCACCAACATAGCTCTTGTCTACCGCAAAGCTACTTGATCATCTCCCAAAAAGAGAAAAGTCTTCAGTAAAAGTCCTGTAGAGGGTTAGCCCATCAAAATAAAAAAAAAGGGAAAAAAATCTTTCAGCTCGTTAGTATTAGAGAACTACGCGCAGCTTGAATCCCCATTATCACTTACACTTGCACTGCGCGATCACTCCACCTATGTAACACCTGGGGTACGTAGGTAGCTCAATATGAGTGTAGCTGCTTTATTAAATAAAAAACTTTAGTTCTTTCTAAAATGACGAACTACGCTGAGTCTGATTCCCCATAAAATACACTTGGAGCAATGGGGATATGTAGGCAACCTTCGGGTTCGACTCAATTATATTAACCATTGTATTTCCGGCAATGTGATCAGAATTCAAGATGCCAGTCATCACATGAGCAATTTCAGAATGCTGAATTGACGCATCAATGGGGATACATGCCCTAATCTCTATATTTTCTGTCTTTATTCAAATATTAAGCAGGGAATGGAAGAATGAAAAATCTATTTTCAACCCCAAGGACAGTAAAATCATTTAAAAAGGTCAAAATAAAGTAAAAAAAAATGAATAATAAAAAGCAAAATTGCGAAGGTGGACCATTCCAGTCAAAATATGGCAAAGTTGTTTTCGAAAATTTTATTTTCTCTGCAATGCATTATGCAATATGTAGCCTTCTTTTCTTTTAATTATTTTTCTCTACCTTTAGGTCCAAAAAGAAGAAATTTGTCCCTTCTCTAAGGATGACCAATTACCGCCAGAAAACAAACACCTCAGCCCTACCCACGAATGCGATCAAAGAGCTTGTAGGGATTGCCCTGCAACCTCTGTCCAAAGGATTTCAAATTATGATGAAGATGTGTTATACTCAAGGAGCCGGATTAGGGCGTGATGGTAGGGGAATGAAGCAACTAATCCCCATAGTAGACAAGCAAAACCGACATGGATTAGGATATGATCTGGGCGGCACTTCTCAAAACACCAAAAAACCTTCTTCTACCCTCAATGGTCAGTTCATCCTGCAAGGAGATACTGAGCCATACTATGAGTTTCCAGAACCTTGGCTTAGTAGGAAAGAACAGAGGATTTTACCGGGATTGGAAATATTCTTCAATGAGGCTAGAAATCTGGACTTAATCAAAAGTTGGTTTGTCCAAGAACAAAACATGAAAAAAGAAAATGACTGGGTGGATAATCTGGAACATGGAGTCCTTAAGAAGCCTTTCGCTTCTGAGTCCTCTAGGGAAGGGGATTTTGACCCGGTGTCTTTGATGATAGCTTTCGGCAAAAGCATTAAACATAAGTGGAGTATTGAGTGTCAGGCAAAAGACGGGCCTATAGAATTTAAAATGTTTTTAGGAAACCATCCTCCACATCCATCTCATGAAAATACCTTTTCACCCCCTTCAAATGGATATCATACTGATAGCTCATCTTCCAGTCAATCTACCTTGCATACCAAGTCAGAAGACTCTGATAGTGAGGAAATTAAATGTGAACCTTTATCTAAATACATTTGCATGCAAGATGTTATTTCTGACAGTGAATTTAATAATGATGAATCACTTGATACAACTGAAACATACATAAAACCCATGGAAGAATCCATTGTAATTAATATTTGTACAGAAAATGCTGTAAAAGAAGTCAAGATAGGATCATCCCTCTCCCCAACTGAACAATCTATGTTTATTGCATTATTAAAAGAGTATGTAGATGTGTTCGCATGGTCTTATGCTGATATGCCTGGTGTTAATAGAGAAATTGCGGAACATCGCATTCCGTTACATCCTAAAAGCAAGCCTAAGCAGCAAAAGCTCCGCCGAATGAAGCTAGAGGTTAGTCTGAAAGTGAAAGAAGAAATCCAAAAACAGCTTGATGCCAAATTCATCCAAGCTGTAAAACATCCAAGTTAGCTCGCCAATATAGTGGTTGTAACTAAAAAGGATGGGAGAGTTCGGGTATGCATTGATTTTCGAGATTTGAATGTTGCGTCACCAAAAGATTACTTTCCTCTACCCCACATCGATGTTCTTGTTGATAGTACGACTGGTCATGCAATGTTTTCCTTCATGGATGGATTCTTAGGGTATAATCAAATACTCATGGTTCAAGAAGACATGACAAAGACATCTTTCATCACTCCATGGGGTACTTTTTGCTACCGAGTTATGCCTTTTGGTCTCAAGAATACCGGAGCCACATATCAAAGGGCTGCAACCACTATCCTTCATGACCTCATCCACGACATTGTGGAGGTTTATGTAGATGACATGATTGTGAAAAGTGAAGATCGTGAGGGGCATATTCCTACACTAAGGTCCTTATTTGAAAGAATCAGGAAGTACAATCTAAGGCTAAACCCTCAAAAGTGCGTGTTTGGTGTCACTTCGGGAAAGCTGTTGGGATTCATTGTCAGTCAAGACGGCATCAAAGTGGACTCTGAAAAGGTGAAGGCTATTCACGAATTACCTCCTCCAAAAACAGAAAAAGAAGTAAGAGGGTTTCTCGACAGAATTCAATATATCAGCAGGTTCATCTCACAACTCACTATGAGATGTGAACCTATATTTAAGCTGCTCAGAAAAGGGGCATCCCATGAGTGGAATGAAGAATGTCAGGAAGCTTTTGATTCTATGAAAGAATACCTTTCAAATCCACCTGTTCTAATGCCACCTAGACCAGGAGAACCTCTGATTCCGTACCTCACTATCACAGAAACGGCTATGGGAGCTCTCTTAGCCAAATATCAAGAGGGAACAAAGAAAGAGGTTGCCATATACTATCTCAGCAAGAAATTCCTTGAGTATGAGACAAGATATACCCCTCTGGAAAAAGCATGTGTCTCCCTGGTCTATGCCACGAAGAAGTTGAGGCATCACCTTCAAGCTCATACTACCTATATGATCTCAAGACTGGATCCAATCAAGTATCTGTTTGAAAAACCCATTCTTAGTGTAAGATTGACAAGATGGCATGCTATGCTTTCTGAGTTTGATATTCAATGTGTCAGCCAGAAATATGTTAAAGGACGAGCCATAGCTGAAGCCCTAGCAGAAGGACCAATGTCAGGAGATGAGTATGACAATGCATTCCCTGATGAGTACTTATGCTTCATTGACAATCCATGATGGTGCATGTACTTTGATGGAGCTTCTAATAGGAGAGGTAATGGAGCAGGGGTTTTGTTAGTAGATCCCGATGGAGTCCATATTCCATTTGCTGTCAAGCTGGATTTCCCAACAACAAACAATACATCCGAGTATGAAGCCTGCGTATATGGAGTAAAGGCCGCCTTGGTAGTAGGGGCAAGATATCTCACTGTGTATGGAGATTCTAATCTCATCATAGGAATTTGGAGGGTTAGGGATGAGAGACTTCAGCTCTACACAAAGTACCTTCAAGAATTGATCCCTTATTTTGATGATATCAGCTTCAAACATCTTCCTCGAGAACAAAATAGTTTCACTGATGCTTTAGCCAATCTCGCTGTTAATTTAACATGGGAAAATGGTACAAAGATCCAGTCAGTTTTAATTGAAGAAAGGAAGGGACCTACAGTGACGGTAGCACAAATTGTCTCCGTGCTGGTTCAACAAGATGATGATGATGTCTGGTACAAGGATATCAAGAATTTTCTGGAAACAATGCAATATCCAGAGGGAAGTGGCAAGAAGGACCGCATAGCCATCAGACGGCTAGCTGCTCATTTTCTCATACTAAAAGGCAGACTGTATCACAAAGGGTTTGATGGTACTCTACAACACTGCATAAATGACAGCGAAAGGCAAGTCATCATGGAAGAAGTTCATGGAGGGGAATGTGGACCCCATATGAATGGAAGAATGCTGGCTCGTAAAATTTTGCGAGCAGGTTTCTATTGGAGCACTCTAGAAGGTGATTGCATCAGCTTTCTCCGCGCCTGCAAACAGTGTTAAATATTTGCTAACCTCAATCATATGCCACCTGTGTCATTACATAATATGACTTCTCCTTGGCCGCTTTCAAGTTGGAGCATAGACATAATCGGACAAATTCATCCAAAGGCTTCAAATGGGCATCAGTATATTCTTGTAGCCATTGATTACTTTTCGAAGTGGGTTGAAGCTGCATCATTTTCAAAGCTAGGGGCAAAGCAAGTCTCTAAATTTGTGGTTAACAACATCATCTGTCGGTATGGCATACCTTTCGAAATCATCTCTGATAATGGCATGACAAACTACCATATGCCCTTTGGGGATATAGGATATCAATTAGGACTCCAACAGGAACAACCCCGTATTCTTTGGTTTATGGGATGGAGCCAATCCTACCAGTTGAGGTGGAGATACAATCTCTCAGGGTCATAGCAGAAAGTGAAATCTCGGAAGACCAGTGGCGCAAAACTCGCTATGATGAGCTTGCATTCGCAGATGAGCGTCGACTACAAGCATTGCATAACATACAACTCTATCAACGGAGAATTGCTCGTGCATTTAACAAAAGGGTTCGAGATAGAGACATTCAAGAAGGTGATCTAGTTTTATAAGAAAATAGAGCTCCGTTGCATGATCCTCGAGGAAAATTCAAGCCTAACTGGTCTGGACCATTCCTTGTCAAGCATGTCACCACGGCTGGAGAAGTGAAGCTAATGGATTTTGATGGAAATGAGTTCACCCATTTCACTAATCTTAACCAGTTGAAGAAATATTACGCTTAGGCATCAAAGTAATTGTAATTGTCATGATCAAGTAACCAAGCAGTTTGTGGGTTTTGAATCCTATCTGGTTATTCTTAATAAACATGCCATGAGTTTCTAGATGTTCATATGATATATGCAAAAAAAAAAAAAAAAAAAAAAAAAAAAAAAAAAACGGAGAAAGAAAAAAAAAACGAAAAAAAAGAGAAAAAAAAAACGGAAAAAGAAAAAGAGGAAAAACGGAAAAGAGGAAAAAAGGAAAAAAGAAAAACGATGAAACATGTCTTTGATTGTCAAGGTTTATATGTTATGCTTTTATGTGTGATATGATTAGTTAATTATGATTTGCATGTCATATTTAATGTTAAAGTGTGCACGTGTTTAGAATTGTGTTCACATTGAATTTCTCACAAACAGATCTTTTATTCATCCCAACTGGGGTACTTCATTTCATACATTAAAGACATAAAGCTTTCATTTCCTACAAACTTAAAAAAACAAATAAAAAAAACAACAACATAGAGAATAGACATGACAATTCTCTCAAACCCTTCTCCTCTTCATGGTAGGCCCGTCTGAATCTTTGTCTTGACCAATATCCGCTAGAAGCCATTGAAGGTAATCTTCATCAATCAGTGGAAAGGAAGGTTCCGGTAGCGCGGATATAATTTTAGCCCCCTGCCATATAGTAGGCATTCTCTGAATACCACTCATATCAACCTCATAAGTGGTACAAGATGGGAGAACCTGGAGGGCAGGAATGTGCTCTTGCTTCCAACCAATTTGCCTTAGACATCTCCATGGAAGGTAGAAAGTGACTTGGCAAAGCCCGGTGATACGCTCAAGTTATACGATGTTCTTGTGGTATTTTAGGTGCACATTGCTAAGGGATTTGTTCGTAATTATTAAGGTTTGCATATAAATCATCCTTAGCGGAAGTTCGGAGTTTTGCGATATAAGTTGTGTTAATGTCATGGATTCCGAGCTTCCAAGGTGAAATGCATGTGAGCCGAGCAAGCCAAGCATCATCGCAAGCCAAGCATCACCGCAACCCAAGCATCACCGCAAGCTACGCTCCACCGCAAGCCTAAGCGAGCCCAGCGTCATCACCAACCAAGCATCGCAAGCCTCGCCCCTCCGAGATCGGCGGCCCAAAGCGGCCTCGCCCAAGAAGACGGCCATCGCACTACCGCAAGCTTCAGCTCGCACGACCCGGCGCGCGCACGGCCGGCAAAAGACGCCCGGCCAAAGACGCTCGCGACTCGCGAGCTTACTCGCACCTCGCAAGCAGCATGCCCTCGCGACTCGCGACCCTTGTCCAGGCCATTTTGTGCGGTTTGGCAGTGCGATCTTCGCGACTCGCGATCAGTGGCGCGACTCGCGACTGTTAAGTCGGCTTGGGGCCACGATTTTGTGCGGGGTTTTAAAGCTCCTAAAACCTAACTTTTGAGGGGAGATGAAGAGAAGTGCGAAGAGGAGAGCTGAAATGTAGACCTTGGAGTGGCTAGCTTGAGGGGAGAGAGAGGATACTCCTCTCCTCATCCTTCCTTCTTCATGATTCTCTTTTCATCTTTCCTTCTTCGTTCCTCTTTGTTCTTCATTTCCATTTCTTTGTTTTTCATTTCCTAGTTTTAGTTTTCATTTCTTAGTTTAGTTTTTAGGGATTTCAATTATGGATTTGGTTTTTGCTATCGGATTGTAGCTTGAACTGTTCTTGGATCAATTAACATGAAGCTTCAACCGTTATTGTGAGATCTTTCCTCTCTATCTATTTTCCTTGATTATGGTTCAATTTCTATGCTTGAGATTTATGATTATTGCATAATTATGCTAGGAACGTTACTAGTTTGATTGTGTAATTAATCTAATGCTAGATTTAAGAATAGAATCGGATTGTTTTATTCTTTTATCAATTGGTAGCAAACTAGGGAGTAATTTAGATGCTGATCATCTTGGTTATTTCTTAGGGAAATTGAATCAACTGTTGAATGTTTATCGCGTGTATGACGTTAGCAGGTCTATTGGTTCTCTGTGTTTATTGCTGCTATTGGATTGAACTTAGACGCAGATCGGGCTAGGTTATCCTTTAGTTAGGGTTTTATAGTCACGCTGATCGTGCTATTCAACTAAGAATAAGGAGAACACGAGATTAATTCTCGACAATAGATAATTATGGAAATAATTAGAGTGGATGTTCAAGGATCGATAATGAATTGAAGTGGATGTTAATCGGATTCAAGATCTTTCCATATTGATTTCTCATTCTATTTATTTGCTAGTTAATTTTAGTTTGTTTATAACTCTTTTGAAAACCCCCTTTTTATTAGGTTGCTCGACCCTTAGAGTCATCTAGGTATTAATTCACGCTAAATATTAAACTCGTCCCTGTTTCCCTGTGGATACGACCCCTACTTCCACTATACTACCTTAGTGTAGAAGAGAGTAGGAGAAATTTTATCTTTGGACCGGGTGCGGTGCACGACGACGACACATCCGCGCCCGCCCAAAATTTTGGCGCCGTTGCCGGGGAAACGGTGTTACTTGTTTGTATTTAGCGTGATTTTTGGATGGTATTGCTTGTGCTCTTTGTTTTTGGTTGGCCACTCTCTTGGGAATGGTTGATTGAAGCTTTTGACGGTTTATTGCTTGGTTATTGTCTAGCTTTAAATATTGATATTAATGGTCATGACTTGGATTAGCTAGGAGTACTACTAGTTGATGTTTGTTGTTGACTTAATGCTAGGTTTTGGATATAATCTGATGTTATATGCTCAACCATGTTGTAGTAAGCTAGGTATTAACGATGCATTGCAAGAGTTTCTCTCAATCAATTTTGCAGGTACTTGAAGTGGAGATTGACATGGAACCACCATTGTCACACATGGAGCACAATCCCACTAATTGAGCTTAAGGTACTAAGTCGAGCTAACGACTTTAAACAACAGCGCTTCTCGGGAGGCAACCCGAGACCCTTCTTATTTTCTTTCTTTTCTTTTATTTCTTATCAAATTTCCACCACCACAATAAATTTTCTTTCACCCACCGCCCACCCACTCAAAAGAACCACAACAAATCTTAATCCACTTTGAGCCCAAGTCCACAAAAGAAAACCCGTTGGGAGGAGTTCAATAGCTAGGAGTTGGCTAAATTGGAACAAGGAGATTGTTGTATCTTTTCGATCTCTTGAGCTAGGTGTCAATCTCAAAAATTTAAAACTTTTGAATTTGCCATTTGTTTGAGTGATTTGAGGGAGAGGGTTGTGAGTTGATTTCGGAGATTTGAGATGGTGTTGTTAAGAAATTTGAGTTTGACGGATTGCTTTTCATGAGTTTTGAGAATTCGATCTTCGATTTACCCGATTTTCAAATTTCTCCCCTTTTTCAGTTTACTTTTTCTTCTAATTGTCGTCACATTGAGGACAATGTGTAGTTTAAGTAGGGGGGAGGGTATTCTCATTCTCATGTATCTATGTTGTATTTATGTTGTATTTATTTCAATTTGAAAAAAAAAAAATGAAAAAAAATGAAAATGAAAAAATATAAAAAAAAAATGATGAAATGAATCCCGCTGAGTTGAAAACCCGCAAGGGCGGGCGACTCGGGCAAAATTGGGGGCCCGGATAGGTTGAAAACCCGAAAGGGCAACCTATGCAAAAAAGTGGCTTATATTGAGCGGGTAGGATGGTGAGATGAAAAAAAAGAAATGTGAGAAGCTAGGATGAAAACCTGAAAGGGCTCCTAGGCAAAATGAGAGATTAAGAGAGAATTATGTATTTTGAAGACTCATTTGCCGGAGATTTGTTTTGGCTTTCACTTTCTTTTGATTGATTGATTGTTTTTGGGAGTAAGCATGGAATTTATCCCTTTTTGTCTTTGTTCCATGGCTTGCTTATCTAGGTTGGTTGTAATAGTAGGAGTAGTTCATCTTTTGAGGTTTTAGGCGAGTTGTCATTTTGATTGTGGCGTTGGAGTGAGTTCAATTCCTTTGAGATCCTTCAGGATTTGAGCTCACATTTTGGTTGCTGGTTATTATTGTTGTCGCGTCTTTGTATATTTCAGGTGAGCTTGAATCTAAGTGTGGGGGAATCATCATCCCTTACGTTTAGGTTTTGAGCGTATTTTGTTAAGATGTGATGATGATGATGTAGTTGATGGGGAGTGTAGGTTGGTTTCGATAGCTTGGGCGATGATTTAATTGGTATTTCTCATTTTTGAGTTTACTCGAGGTCGAGTAAAGTTCAAGTGTGGGGGTATTTGATACGCTCAAGTTATACGATGTTCTTGTGGTATTTTAGGTGCACATTGCTAAGGGATTTGTTCGTAATTGTTAAGGTTTGCATATAAATCATCCTTAGCGGAAGTTCGGAGTTTTGCGATATAAGTTGTGTTAATGTCATGGATTCCGAGCTTCCAAGGTGAAATGCATGTGAGCCGAGCAAGCCAAGCATCATCGCAAGCCAAGCATCACCGCAACCCAAGCATCACCGCAAGCTACGCTCCACCGCAAGCCTAAGCGAGCCCAGCGTCATCACCAACCAAGCATCGCAAGCCTCGCCCCTCCAAGACGGCTCGGCGGCCCGGCGGCCTCGCCCGAGAAGACACAGCCATCGCACTACCGCAAGCTTCGGCTCGCACGGCCCGCGCACGCACGCACCCGGCCAAAGACGCCCAGCCCACGGCGCTCGCGACTCGCGAGCTTACTCGCACCTCGCGAGCAGCATGCCCTCGCGACTCGCGAGGAATGTCGCGACTCGCGACCCTTGTCCAGGCCATTTTGTGCGGTTTGGCAGTGCGATCTTCGCGACTCGCGATCAGTGGCGCGACTCGCGACTGTTAAGTCGGCTTGGGGCCACGATTTTGTGCGGGGTTTTAAAGCTCCTAAAACCTAACTTTTGAGGGGAGATGAAGAGAAGTGCGAAGAGGAGAGCTGAAATGTAGACCTTGGAGTGGCTAGCTTGAGGGGAGAGAGAGGATACTCCTCTCCTCATCCTTCCTTCTTCATGATTCTCTTTTCATCTTTCCTTCTTCGTTCCTCTTTGTTCTTCATTTCCATTTCTTTGTTTTTCATTTCCTAGTTTTAGTTTTCATTTCTTAGTTTAGTTTTTAGGGATTTCAATTATGGATTTGGTTTTTGCTATCGGATTGTAGCTTGAACTGTTCTTGGATCAATTAACATGAAGCTTCAACCGTTATTGTGAGATCTTTCCTCTCTATCTATTTTCCTTGATTATGGTTCAATTTCTATGCTTGAGATTTATGATTATTGCATAATTATGCTAGGAACGTTACTAGTTTGATTGTGTAATTAATCTAATGCTAGATTTAAGAATAGAATCGGATTGTTTTATTCTTTTATCAATTGGTAGCAAACTAGGGAGTAATTTAGATGCTGATCATCTTGGTTATTTCTTAGGGAAATTGAATCAACTGTTGAATGTTTATCGCGTGTATGACGTTAGCAGGTCTATTGGTTCTCTGTGTTTATTGCTGCTATTAGATTGAACTTAGACGCAGATCGGGCTAGGTTATCCTTTAGTTAGGGTTTTATAGTCACGCTGATCGTGCTATTCAACTAAGAATAAGGAGAACACGAGATTAATTCTCGACAATAGATAATTATGGAAATAATTAGAGTGGATGTTCAAGGATCGATAATGAATTGAAGTGGATGTTAATCGGATTCAAGATCTTTCCATATTGATTTCTCATTCTATTTATTTGCTAGTTAATTTTAGTTTGTTTATAACTCTTTTGAAAACCCCCTTTTTATTAGGTTGCTCGACCCTTAGAGTCATCTAGGTATTAATTCACGCTAAATATTAAACTCGTCCCTGTTTCCCTGTGGATACGACCCCTACTTCCACTATACTACCTTAGTGTAGAAGAGAGTAGGAGAAATTTTATCTTTGGCCGGGTGCGGTGCACAACGACACATCCGCGCCCGCCCACCCGGGTAGTTGAACACCTTTGCGACCAGAATTGCAATATACAATTGCACTAATGCCAAGGTGGCTTGTGACCCACTTTATGTCTTGATATAAGAAAAAATCCTCCCACCCACCATTTTTGCTAAGTTGATAGAAGAAAGGAAGAAGACCTCTCTCCCGAACATGACTAGTTTTGTAAGTAAGACTCTAGTGGGGTTTCATGAGAGAAAATTTTTCTAATAGCCATAAATGAAGGGCTAATGGACATCCCTTCACAAAGCTTTGAGGGTTTCTTTTGAGTTCATCTAAGCCAAGGAACATTTCCCCCAAAATAAGTGGTCCAAGACGACCCCCACTAACAATTTGAGGAATAAGTGAAAGACACCGAACATGGCATGCATTTAAAGACCATTTAGTGAGGGTACTTTCCAAAATCATAAGAATGCAAGCATTTTCTCTAGCAATCCGATAGTTGGCATTGTTAGAAAATTGCCAAGTGCCAAATTGGAAAGTCGATAATAAGTTGACAAAAAATACCTCACCATATTGTAGGTAGTTTCCATGAAGACTTTCGGGAAGATGTAAAATCGTTGATAAATCTCCCGAGATCCTGGTAGGAGATCTAGGTGTGATAACTGGACCATTGGATGGTAAGCCTAGCAAACCTTCGACCTCTTCAACAAGAGGCACAATCTCCCGGTCTCCAAAGCGGAAGACATGGCGAGTTTCATCCCAAAATTTGAAAGCAGCATGAATCATGTCATAACAAATAGAAAGTGAAAGCAAAGGCATAAGCACCTTAGTGAAGCGGGAAGAGGAAAATGTTTGCCTTGGTTGCTCCAAATTTCTTGTGATCGCCGAGAGTTTTTTTTTCCTCCCCACTCCGCATTTCATTAGCTTCTTCATAAGTAAGAACCATTTTTGTGAAAGGAAAATTTAGAGAAAAGATTGAAGTGGTGGAAGTGGTGCATTTGGAAATGAAGAATCATGCCCCTTTTATAGATGGAAAAGATGATCATCCATGATTTATGCCATGGATAATGAATTTGAGTATTGTCCATAGGATAATAAGGAGTGTGCTTCACCATGGCTAATGACAAAGCATTTGTGGTAGGGCAATTTTTGCTAAAGACGAACATAAAAAAAATGTGTTAATGACGGATCAAGAACGTTGATACAATCCCTTTTCCTAATGATCATCCAAAATAATGACCATGATTAATCTATTTTATATAGTGATCATCATTTTCCAATAAAGCGAATAAGCATTATGCATGAAAAATTTTCTGAAAGATTTCGGAAAAACAGATAAAATTTTTTGCTACATGATGATTTGGTCCACCATAGTTTATCTAGAGGGTAATAACCTTTGGTCAACCCTTTAAGGTGACATGACTTAACAATGCATCACTCTAAGGTGAAATGACCTGACAATGTCCTATTTTAAGGTGACATGATAACACATGGAGTCATAAAAAGTAAGTAATGGTGACTTGATAACTTGTTTGTCATCAAGGCCATGAAAAACTGTAAAAAATGGAGTCGACCTGTTAATTGTCGGAATTTCTCACATTAACAAAAGACAAATTCATAAGACTAAAAAAAAAACGACAATAAAGTCGCATTTTCAATATTTAGAAAATTAATTGGGTTTTTTTATCTAAGACGACAATAAAGTCGCATTTTCAAAATTTAGAAAATTAATTGGGATTTTCTATTTAAAGACGACGTTAAAGTCGCATTTTCAATACTAGCCTTATATGCACGCGATGCGTGCGAAAACATGTAAAAAATAACTTAATTGCTAATTACATCTAATAAATAAGGGATTTTTAAATTTTTAATCAGTTTATCCCACTAATTCATGGATTCATCAACCTTTTCAAAAATTTAGTTGAGAGGAAAGTAACTAATTGTATTATAAATTTTGTATTCTGTTTCTCGTGCCTTTTTTATTTTTTTAATTACTTAGGAAGTTTATCCTTTTTTTCCTTTTTCTATTTTTTTCGTGTCCCCCCCTATTGCCATATATGAAAGAGATACATCTCAAAGCCAAATACGAAGCTAAATTTCAGCACAAAATGTCGTAAATGAAAATATGATATCATCACTACTATATAAAGCAAACGTCTCAATAATGCAACAATGTGACACTAAATTACAATAAATAAATCTCTATTATAGTGTCATTCACCAAAAGAGCCACAAACAATATAAAAAGGATGGCTTTTATATATAATATGACTTCAAATTTTGTTAGGATTTCACAAAAATGAGATGTTCATATCCAATTTGTACAACCCTTACAGGCTATAATTAACATATACTAACCTCCATTTTCAAATAAGTGCAGTAATTTGACTCTTACGCTTGCCAACGCACAACTTTGATAATTAATATATCTAATTATGTATTTCTGAGAGTTATAAGAAGTTGATATTATGAAAATATTCATTGAACAAATCCAAGAATATTTTATATGTTTATTTTTTTTTATATATTAGTAAAAAATATGGTCAAAATGTTGCACTTAAGAAAACAGAAGAAGTATAATGTAAGATTAATTGAAAAAGTGTTATTGTCAATTATATGTTCACCATAGACTTTGATTATTAAATGAAATCACAACTTGTTGAAATGATGGCTACATGAGAAAATTACATGAAAAGTTTTATGACAACTTGTTCTATGAAATTTCTTGGCTGCGATTCGAATTGATATTAATCGATTTGGTAAAACTTAAAAATGGGTCATATGCATTACTCAAATATCTCTCTAAAAGTCTACCCATCTTCTTCGTATCTCTCTCTCTACACATCCTCTTCGCCCCCCCTAAACCTCCGCCCGTACTTCACCACCGTCTACCACCAGTCCACCACCAATCGCTCCCTTCGACGGCAGTAATTGAAGGTAGAGAATGAAGTTTTTAATTAATAATTGAAGTTTTTTGGGTGAATTAAAGAAAATTGAAGGTGGAGGAAGAAAAAATTGGAGAAGAAAAGGAGATTTCAGATATCAATTGAGGAGGTGAGTTTAAAATCTCTTTTCATTTGTCCTAGATTTTTTATATTTACAATTCTTTTATGCATGTGTATTCGATTTTTTTTTTTGTTTTCTTAGATGGTTTTTCTTCAAAAAAAAAAAATTTGGGTTCTTGTCACATTTGTGTGGGTTTTCCTATAATTTTTTATCTTGGTTTGTTTGATTTGTTATTTTTTTTGCATGTGTAAATACCAAAAATGGTGTATTTAAGAAACACTAAAAAACTGATGTTAAGTTTAATAAGTAATCAAATCAAGGCAATGTTAGGAAGAAAAATGGTGAACAATTATTTATTTATTTTTTCTCAATTTTAACCATTTTATTTTGGTGTTTTTTAAGGGATAATATCTTGGTTTCATAATTAAGTAAAGTTGGGTTCTTCATTTTTCGACTGTCGAACTTTTACAGTTTGATGCTTGAAGGTATTTTTGGTTTGCAATTGAATAGTAGTAAGAATATCCTCAGGCAATTACACACCAACCTTCTCACTGGTTTCTGATTCATCTTGCAAGTTGCAAGTGCCTTTTTTGCTGCTCTGCTTGAGGATATTTGCGCGATTACAGTGATGTCCTGAATAAAACTCAAAAAACCACTATCAACTCATAATTTCATATGATTTGTTTGTTGTACTTTTTTTTAGTATTGTATGAGAGACTAAGAAATACCTATTAATTGAATGATGTATTTACTCATCAATTTTTTGCTTCCTTTGGCTTCTTGTGAACAATACCCTGCATAAAATTCACACCAAAAAAATGAATGACGTGCAAGGATTGATTTGAACAAATCACTTTTTTTTAATGCTATGTTACCTGATCTTCCATAAATTATGGCATCCTAATCTGTGTTGTAGCTATCTTGTTGTGTTTTTCAGATTATTGGAGGGGAGAAGTTGTGATGATAGGAAGGGAAAGAGGAGGAAATGAAGAAGTAGAGAAACTGCCATTGTTGCAGTTGGCATTTGTACCCGTTTGTTTTTGTTAATTTGGTTTTGTTTTTTTTGGTTTTTGAATAAATTGGTAGTTCAGTTATAAGTATTTTCTTTTTTCTATTTTTTTCCTTTTTCTATTTTTTGGTGTCCTACCCCTCTTCCCATATAGAATAGAGATTTAGAAAATTAATTGGGATTTTCTATCTAAGACGACAATAAAGTCGCATTTTTAATTTTAGAAAATTAATTGGGATTTTCTATTTAAGACGATGTCAAAGTCGCATCTCCTATTTTAGAAAATTAACTGGGATTTTCTACTTAAAGCGGCAACAGAAGTCGCAAGTCATGTTTTCAAGATAGCACTGATGATAACTATTTTATATGAAGAATATGTTATCTCAAAAGAAATTTTCTGTCAAAATTTTGTGTCTTTTCAAACATTGGCCATCATTTTCTCCGAAATTCGACCAATGTGGGGCATTCTGTAGACACCAAATTTTAAACCCCTTTTTTCGGAAAAATAAAAGTTTTGAAAAATAAAAATAACAAAATCGTCATGCATCGTGGAGCGCGCGCCCCGGAGCGCGAGTTTCAATCTGTCGCACGATTTTCCATTTTTGCGTATTAGTCATACAGTTTCGGCTTAGAAGTATAATTTTCGTGAGTCGTAGTCAATAACTACCACCACCGTTTTAATTAAATGATTCGTAGTATAATCATGCTCATCTTTATTAATTCGATGAGTTTTCGTTAATTGTCTTAAGTTAGTCTTTCGGAAAGATGAAAAACGAGTCGCGATTAGGCGTCGGGATTTTAATCGTATCCCAAAACCGGCATTAATCAGTTTTCTTGATGGTCAAATCATTGTTCATTGGATAAAGAATAAGAATATATTCTTTATCCACTAAACACATCCTTTATCCATTAGTTAGAGAATTAGAATCATGAAAAGATGTGAGAATAAGAATCAAATCCCATGTGTAAGAGGGTGAAATCCGGATTCTTTCCGGAAGAATCAAGTGTGCGCCAGCCGCCAAGCACACAATCATGCGTCTAGCGCACAAGCTTGCTCTGCGCCAGACGCAGAGCCTTGCGCCTAGCGCAAGGTGTTGTGCCTAGCGCAGCTTCCTGCGCTAGGCGCAACATCCTAGTCAGTTTCGTTTGCACGATTTTCAATGCAATTTTTTTTACATATTAGGATGTTTTAGGAAGAATATTTTCTAAAAATCTGATCTTGCCTCATTAATGAGCAAATCTAAAAAGAATAAGAATATTTGTGTTTCCAAAAAGATTTGATGATGTCATTAGGGTGAGGTCATTAGAGTGATGTCATTAAGGTAATTAAGGATGAAGAAAATCATATTTTTTGGATGAAAAATATGATTTTCTCCCTCTTTGAAACCCTAGTTCACATTCCTCATTTCTCTATAAATACCCTCCCCTTTTCACTTCAAAACCAAGTTGAAAATAGTTCAACTTAACTTCACTAATTCTCTCATCTTCTCTACTCCTTTCCGCTAAAGAAATCACACTTAAGAATAGAAAACAAGTTAGTAAGATAATTAGTAAGTAAAAGAATTTCATCGGAAGAAGAAAAAACACAAAAAGAGTTTAAGTTAGCAATTAAGAAGATTTAGAAACTCACTTAGAAATTAAGAAAATCACAAAAAAAAGTAGAAAAATTTGCAAAAAGGAAGTGCATCATTGAGCTTGCAAGGTAAAGTTGAAGTTCTTGTTATTTTGATTATCTTTTTAATCATCTACTAACTTCTTCCTTGTTTTCTTCTTATCATTTTTTAATCTTTGGAGTGATTTGGGTATGTGGAAGTCCTAATAGGTTCCCAACCTTAAATCACCCCACCTAGAATAGTCACCTCTAATGGGGTGGCTCTTAGGAAACAATGTGATTATGTGCTTTTACTTAATCAATTTGTTATTCATCACCAAAATATTTTCATAAAAAGATTCAAGACAAGTTGTGCATAAACATCTCCATAAAAAAAGAAAATGTGATGCTGTAATTATAATCAGTTTTAATTTCGTATTTCATTCTCATTTTCGTCTGTATTATCAGAATAGTTTGTTGGCTTTAATATTTTTCCTATTAATTGCAAGATGTTTATAGAAACTGGGCTTTTGAATTTCTAAAAAACAAATTTTTTGTAAATAATTAAAAATCATACAACTTTATTGTGTAAAACTGATTTTTTCCAGTACCACCTAAGCTTGTTATGTCAATAAAGTTTAAAATAAAATCACTTAGATAAAACCAAAAACATCAAGTTTGAAAAAAACATCAGTAGCTATTCAAAAATATAAAAACCATATTCATATGAATTTTATACAATTTTAGATCATTTTTACAAAACCATTCATGTAAATCACTAAATTCCAGAAAATTGATTTTCCTTTCAGTTAAGGAAATAAATAAAAAAGGTCTTAAAAGTGTCCAATTCAAGTAAAAAATTCCAGTCTAGTATTTCAAAATGTCTAGAATGTTCATACCAAAATTAACTTCAAAATAAGTTCAATAAGTTGGATGTCTAAGAACAAATTGAATAAAGATCCTATTTTGACCAGTTTTGAAGTAAAATTCACCATAATTGAAGTGGTCACTAAAAACTTGTGAAATTTTGATACAACAAAAAGAACTCACTGATATATCCATAGATGTATCATATTCTCATTTTAACACTTTGTACAAAAAGTTATGATTTTTGTAAGTCAGTATAAGAACAAAAAGACAGTCTGGAAAATGAAATTAGGTGATTAACTCAACTTTCATAAAAAAAAATGTTTTCTTGATACGAAAATGTTGATTAAAAATTATGAAATTTTAAGTTTCTCTTAAAATGACTCATTTCATCATGTAAATAAAAATCAATAAAAAATTGTCATAATAAATCAAAATCAAAGAAGTTAATTAATCTTTAACTTTCACAAATTCACAAATAAACATGAATTCCAAAGCCCATTCAAGGAGATGAAGATCAAGGAGCATCATGGTGAAGATCAAGATTGAAGATTTGTATAGATCATAAATTTTGTACATATTGTTGTAATAATAGTTTCTTTGTAAATAATTATTGCATCACTCAATTGCCTTTATTGCATAGTCCATCATTAAGAGGAAAAATTGCAAATCTAACTAAGTTAAATTATATGATGATCCATCTTACATTTTAAAAAATGCGTTCTCCATATTCAAATGGATTAATCATATAATTTGACATAATTAGATTGGTAATTATGATCTCCGAATTGATTTTAGGCCGTTTCACGTGTCTCGCTTTAAATGGCCAAATTCCAATTAGCCAAACACAAATCTCCAAATTCAATCTCAAATTGATCATTTCTCTCCAAATGACTTTATAATCTTCAATAAAGATTATTTCTCGAAAGCCTTCAATTAGGAAGCAAACCTTCTAAGACCTCTCGAAAATCATAAACGTGATCACTATTACGGTGGTTACTTCAATCCTCGATTAATCGCTAATTAGGACGGTTATTCGACTTATTTAATTACTAATTAGAGTGATTATTTTAAACCTTAATAATCGTTAATTAGGACGGTTATTCTTCTTATTTAATCACTAATTGGAGTGATTATCCTAAACCTTGAATAATCGTTAATTAGGACGATTATTTTTCTCATTTAATCCCTAATTGGAGTGATTATCCTAAACCATGAATAATCATCAATTAGGGTGATTACATCCTCACCTTCAATGCTAATCACTAATCAAGGTGATTATCTTTCCTTTTAAGTTTAATCACTAATTAGGGTGATTATCTTAACCAACATTTTTAATCACTAATTAAGGTGATTATCTTAATCCTTCATATTTTATCACTAATTAAAGTGATTATCTCAATCCCATTTCACTCACTAATTGGAGTGATTACCTCATTTTAGATAGATTTGTTTAATTCTAAAGGTGAGTTATTCATAATCTATTCCCTCCTCTTCTTTCCCCAGTGGAATTGGCCATTTAGGGTGAGACATAAGATCGAACTACGACGGTTTTGATCCATGAGTGGATTCCAATCCCGCAATGATTGGTACGTAGTGCAACTTCAGTGCTCAAACCTACCATGTACAAATGATATATTGGTCCTAAATAAAAAATGGTTAATGTTTTTATGTGCAAATTATGTGATTTTCTTTCTTTTTAATAGCCATGATTATTTTAAAATGGAAAATAACGCATTTAGTAAGAGCCCGTTCTGTAGAACGGAAGAGGAGACGAGTTCCAGACGTTCGCACCTCTTAACCTAAACCCCGAACCCTATCTCATGGTATGAAAGACCAATTTTCAAAAAAGCCTTATCCATATGAAGTTATCATCGTTTTAAATGATATTTCTTGAAATTGATTTTAGAACGATTTATTAAATAAATCTGTCCCTATTCAGATATTAATAGGGTGACGACTTCCAAGTTTTCTAAAACTCATAGTCCAATGAGAGACTATCGTGGGATTCAGACCCTTAATTAAGATAGTCAAAAATCGGATACCACACACACACATATTTTCAGGTTGAAGATGTTGGTTAATGAATTCTTGAAATGTTAGTGTGTTAATCTGGTAAGCTGGTTAAGATTACAAGTGTAATGATTTTTATTTGGTGCTTATGATGAGGTTGTGCTATATAAATCAATATCAAAATTGTCAACGTTACAATACTTGATGGAGAATGTCATTGTCTTTAATACCGTTTCTCCAAAAGTTATGTATCGGGAGTATTCTAACTAACGTTGCAATTAAGCTTGTACCCAAACTCTGACAACGAGGTGTGACTGGTGAATATGTGTTTATGTTGAATTCTTGATGTTTAATTATGTTATAAGAAAGATTTTTTTTTAATTTTGAATTATAAATATTTGAGGAACTTGGTTACATTTTGGAATTTGATGTTACTAAACCTACGTGGAGAAGAATGTGAGGTTTTTGTGGTGAATTGGTTACTTGGCTTGGTAAACACAATCTAAGTACCAATAAGCTTATTTTGGCTCATGAACTTGTGGCTCTTATTTTAGAAGCTCTTGGTTTCTCACCATTAGCTAAACATGCATTACAGGGGTCCAAGATTGAAGCCTAATTGCAGCAACAATAAACACCAAGGAGGTGTGATATGTGATGAGTGAATGAGCAAGCCAAAAGTTATGTTTTCGGCACAACACTTTGATTTACTTTTGTAGTTAAATGATGCTTGTAATAAATCCCAAGAGTTACTCCTAAAGTTTCTCATGGTGGAAGGCTGTTTAGGAGGTATTTATGAGTGTGATTAGCTCATCCTCTGCTGCATAACAGTTCACTAATAATGGGGGTTACGATATGCGTGAATCAAGGAGTCGTTTAAGCTCTTTGAAATCATTTGTGTTGGACGGATTTCTAGGGTGTGTTGTGTGATTGGTTGTCTTCCTTTTTCTTCTCCTATACTCTATATATAGTGAGCTTATAGTAATAAGAAATCAGATTTGTATTTAAGATAAAAAAAATTGAATTTATGCATTTTAACTTTGAGTATGTCTCATGTTCAAGTGTACCATTGTTACTTTGAGTGTGTTCTTGAGCAATAAGCTTAGGGGAGGTTGAGTGGGTCGTGGCTTTGGCTTAAATCCCCAAAACATTGTGTGAGTTCTTGTGTTTTGGTACTATCCATGTGTTCGTGCCTTTTTGAGTGTATTTATGACTGTTCTTGTTCTCTTTTGAAATCATCGTCTCATACTTTGGGGGGTGTTTTTTGATTTGCATCATCTGCTATCAGAGCTTTGGTGAAGAAATTTGGAGGAATAGTCACATTTTGGTGGAGTTAAAACTGCTGAAATTCGAACAGTTTTACAGACGACTTTGAAGGGTGATTTCTCAGCCTACATGAGTCCAAATTGATTGATTCTTTTTTTTAATCTGTAGAATACTCATGAATTTTTTTCAAAATTGTTTGAATATTTTTGATATTAAACTGGAGACGTTTTTCGCAACTGCCTCAGATAGAAGCAAATACAACACTCTAATTTTCAATTGAAGATATCTACTTCATCTAGAAAGCTTTTAAAGAGTTTATTGTTTTAATATCTTTAATCCTTTGAGAATCTCAAGGCCATTTATAGTTTCTTTCAGTTGCTCAAAGTTACATCATTTTTTAACACTTGTAATTGTAATAGTCTAGCAAAATAGTGGAAAATCATGGCTGATGGGGATCTTGCTAGGATGTTACAAGTCATAACTCAAAATTTAGACAACTTGGAGTAAAAATTAGAAGAGAATGATGTTGATAAGGTGCAACAAAGAGCTAGAATGGATACTATGGCGGATATGTTGTTGCAAACTAATAGAAAACCGAATTTCCTTGAGAATGAAGAGGGGGAGGTGGTTCCACCTAGACAATTTGATGAAGATAGAGGTTTGAAAATAGAAATTCCTGAATTTGATGGGGGGCAAGATAGCGAGGTTTGGATATTGGAATGCCTGAATTTGAATTGAAATGCTGTTTTTTAGTATAAGGTTTATGATGATAGAATGGGGTTCAAATTTGTTGTCATAAAGCTCACTAAACTTGTTGCTTTGTGGTATGAAAACCTCAAATCAAATAGAAGGAGAGAAGGGAAAGATAAAATTAATTCATGGACTCGTTTAAAGAAGAAAATGAGGGATAAATGGATTAGTAAGGAGTATTAAAATGAGCAATACTTAAAATTGACCACCTTTCACAAGAGAATGACATGAGTATGAAAGAGTACTTGAAAAAGTTTGAGAAGTTTTGCTTAATTTATGATTTGCAAGAGAAAGAAACCTTTAAAATTGCTCGTTTTGTTAAAGGTTTGTCTAAGGAGATTAGTAGAAAAGAGGAAGTGACTCACTATGCCGCTTTTAGTGATGTGTGTAAGCTTATCTTGAAATATGAGGCTCAAGCTAAGGAGGAAAAGAAGGAGGAGAAGCCTAAAACTTCTATTGTTGGAATTTACTCCTTATTCTAAGGGGAGTACTTTTCAAAATCGAACCTCTTCATCAGCTTTTAAGGGGAAAGGGGAAAGAGAGAGAAAGGGCCGTAAATTCACCTAATGAGCTTGCTACTAGGAGAAGGTGTTTCAGATTTAATGGTAGAAGACATATTACATCTGAATGTCCTAGTAAGAATGTGCTAACTGCCACTCAATGTCCCATCATGGATGAGGAAGAAAAGATGTATAATGTTGTTGTTCATGATAAAAGTAGTTTTATGCTGAAGATGATTGTAAGGAGGAGATTCCTCTAGAGGAAGCGCTTAACATGATGGTGGTGCGAAGAATCTTGTTTAGTGAACCTCAAAATGAACTAAAACAAAGAAATAACTTGTTCCACACTAGATGCAATATAGGTGAGAAAACTTGCAATGTAATTATTGATGGTGGAGCAAAAACAGATGTGATCTCATTCGAGGCCAAGAGTAAGTTGAAGCTGCCAACTAGAGACCATGAAGAGCCTCATAAGCTTAATCGGTTGAATGATGGTTCTAGTGTGAGAGTGAAGAAATAAGCCTTGGTGACTTATTCCATTGGAGGGTTCGAAGATGAGCATTGGTGTGATATGTTTCCCATGGAAGTGTGTCACTTGTTGCTTGGAAGACCTTGGCAATTCAATCATGAATTAGAGCATAGAGGAATGGCAAATGAGTATCTGGTAACTACTAAAGATGGTAGAAAAGTTAAATTGTTGCTTTTACATCCCCAAAGTTGCAAAAAAGAAAAAGAGAAAAGCAACTATCTTGTAATTTGTAATGAATATGAGAAAATAGTGTAAAAGAATGGGAGAGGGAGTGCTTTGATCTTGAGAGCCAAAAAGGAGAATGGTACTACTTATAATGACTCATCTCCTTTGAATGAGTTGTTAGAAGAGTACAAAGAATTCGTTCCCAATGACATGCATAAAGGCCTCTCTCCTATAAGAAAGACATTGAGCATGGCGTTAACTTGATATAAAGAGCACCTTTGCCCCCACAAGGCTGCCTATAGGTGTGACAAAAAAGTGCATGAATTAAGTGGTACCTTTGTCTTTTTCAAAATAGACTGAAGTAATGATTACGATCAAAAGAGATCTCATGATAGGGCTACGTGGAACATAGATCCCAAGGCAAAACTTAGGGTGTATGAGTAGTTGATTGTGCTATTGGCCTCCTTTCATAAGAGGTTCAATAAGTACTTCTCTATTTTCATGAGTCCATTAACCGAAATGTTGAAGAAAGGAGATTTCGAGTGGGGTGATGCAACAAGAACTTTTGAGAATGTCAAGTATCTCCTTTGCAATGCTCCTATGTTGGTGGGTGTGAGACCTACATTCCATATGGGTGGCTTATCTCTTCACTTGGATGATTCTAGTTAGAAGACAAACTTTTTAAACGAATAGGGGAATGAACCGAATGTAAGTACCCATAAGTTTTATTTGGCTCATCATGAACTTGTGGCTCTTTGATACAAGTGCATCAAGACGACTCAAAACATTAAAATTAGATGATCTTTTCAATTATTGAATTTGGTTCATCTTACAATTCAATGTCGCAAAGCCCAAGTTTGTCACATGCATTACATGAATACAACGTGAGAAGGCCCAAGTCCTGTTTGGGTGATTGAAGATGGACGTGACAAGGCCCAAGTTCTGTTTGGGTTTCAAGCATGGTTGTAAAGGAAGCCCGAGTTCTGTTTGGGTTTCGATTTATTTTGTTGTTTTATTTTGAAGCTTAAAATAAAGCCTAGTGATTATTTTGTAACACTTAGGCAGTAGGCGTGTGTTGGCATCAGTTTTAGGCTTATCATTTGTTGGTTTAAAAACTTGTAACAACATATTGATTGAAGCATCAAGTAGGGGCGTGAATTAAGGGAGTTTGTAACTCCTAAAACTGCCCAAAGTTGGACGGTTTTCCTAGGGGCTTTTGGTGTGCTTCTTTGTGTTATTTTGCTGCTCCATTTCTATATATAGAGCAAATGATGAGTGAAGTTCAGTTTTGAAGTTGAATGAAAAAAAGTGTTCCTTTGTTTTCTTTGAGTGTGTCTCAAAACCCTTATTACAACTTGAGTGTATCTTGGTTGTTTAGGATTGATAGACTAAATTGAGTGTGTCTTGTTTAGTTGTATCAAGATCCTGTAGTTCTTTGAGTGTGTCTTGAAAACTATAGTAAAATTTTCAGTTTTCTCTATCCGTTCTAATTCAGCAAAAGGAGCAAACTTATTAAAACCAATTTAACCTAAATTAAGTGAGAAAGTGAGGGTTGCATTTACATCATTGGTGGTTTTCGTGGGGAGGAGGTGGTCTGGTGGTGGTGGTGAGGTGAAAGAGGAGGGAGAAACAAGTTTAGGGATATGTCTTCAGAAAATAAAAAACAAAAATTACCCATTGTTTAGGTCGCTAGTCACCTGAGCCTATTAAAAGTTAACACCCCCACAACCTTGCTTATTCCAAATTAATCAAAAGTCCGCCTTAGTTTAAGCTGACAGGCCAAAGGTTAGCTTATTCTTGACAATTTTTCCTTTTTTGATCTAATACACAAATCTGATTTCTTATCACTATAAGCTAACTATATATAGAGTATAGGAGCAATAAAAGGACGCCAAAAGATCACACAACACACCCTAGAAAGCGGTCCAACACAAACGATTTCAAGGTGCTTAAAAGACTCCTTGATTCACGCCTATTATAACCCCCATCATTAATGAAGTGTTATGCAGCAAATCATGAGCTAATCACACTCCTAAATACCTCCTAAACAGCTGGCCCTCAAGAGAAACTTTAGGAGTAACTCTTGGGCTTTATTACAAGTAATATTTAACTACAAAAGCAAATTAAGATGTTGTGCCCAAAATAGTTTTTTTGGTTGCTCATTCACTAGTCAGATATCACGCCTTCTTGGTGTTTGTTGTTGCTGCAATTGGGCTTCAATCTTGGACCCTTGTAATGCATGTTTAGCAAATGGTGAGAAACCAAGAGCTTCTAAAAAAGAGTGATACAAGTGCATCAAGACGACTCAAAATATTAAAATTAGATGATCTTTTCAATTATTGGAATTGGTTCATCTTACAATTCAATGTTGCAAAAGCCCAAGTTTGTCACATGCATTACATGAATACAATGTGAGAAGGCCCAAGTCCTCTTTCACCACAAAATTTTCCTTAATCTCCTCTTTTTTAGTTGTTTCTTGGCTTTGATCAATAACAATATTCTCTTCCATATGATGCTCTACACAATCGAAATCATCCCCGCGTTCTTGTGTGATTTTTGTTTTAGGAAAAGAATTGAGAATTAGGTGTTGACATGTTTTCACGACTTCTTTTATCTCATGAAAAGTAGATCGAATATCGTCAGATTGCCTACGGATTGGAGTGTCATTATTTTTTAGAAAATTCAGTTTTCTAGTTACTTGCAAAGCCATTTCGGCCATAGCATCCCATCTTTTGTTTTGTCCTTTTTTATCCACCTCATTCTCCACTGATTTTTTCTCCAAATTCTCTAATTTGTTAGTGATAACCTGTAACATTCTAGTAAGATCCCCATCAGCCATGTTTTTCCATTATTTTGCTAGACTATTATAGTTAGAATGATGAAACTGCCCGTAACTTCAAACAACAGAACGAAAATGTAAACGTCCTTAAGACTCTCAAAGGCTTACATATTATGAAAATTCAGGAATGTTTGAGCAGAATCAAGAAAAGAAACTCCTTAAAAGCATTCCGGACGAAGGAGAAATCTTGCTTTGAAGTTCAGTGCGCTGGATTTGCTTCGTTCTGGCGCAGTTGCGAAAAACGTGCCCAGTTTAATAGCTAACAAATTTACAAAATTCTGAAAATATTCATAAGTATTCAAAACATAAAAATATACAAATTAAAAAAAAGAAACACCCAATTTGGACTCCTTTAGGCTAAGAAATCATTCTTCAAAGTCGACTAAAAAAATTGTTCGAATTCCAACAGTTTGTTTTCTTCTCCAAAAGTGCGTCTTTCTTCGAATCTTTCCACCAAAGCTCTGATACCAAATGATGTAAATGTAACTCTCACTTTCTCACTTAATTTAGGTTGAATTGGTTTTTAATAAGTTTGCTCCTTTTGCTGAATTAGAACGGATAGAGAAAACTGAAAATTTAACTATAGTTCTCAAGACACACTCAAAGAACTACAGGATCTTGACACAACTAAACAAGACACACACAATTTAGTCTATCAATCCTAAACAACCAAGACACACTCAAGTTGTAATAGGGGTTTTGAGACACACTCAAAGAAAGTTTCCCAAAGGAACACTTTTTTTCATTCAACTTCAAAACAGATCTTCACTCATCATTTGCTCTCCTTATATATAGGAATGGAGCAGCAAAATAACACAAAAAAGCACACCAAAAGCCCCTAGGAAAACCGTCCAACTTTGGGCAGTTTTAGGAGTTACAAACTCCCTTAATTCACGCCCCTACTTGATGATTCAATCAATATGCTGTTACAAGTTTTTAAACCAGCAAATGATAAGCCTAAAACTGATGCCAACACATGCCTACTGCCTAAGTGTTACAAAATAATCACTAGGCTTTATTTTAAGCTTGAAAATAAAACAACAAAATTAATCGAAACCCAAACAGAACTCGGGATTCCTTTACAACCATGCTTGAAACCCAAACAGAACTTGGGCCTTGTCACGTCCATCTTCAATCACCCAAACAGGATTTGTGTCTTCTCACGTTGTATTCATGTAATGCATGTGACAAACTTGGGCTTTTGCGACATTGAATTGTAAGATGAACCAATTCCAATAATTGAAAAGATCATCTAATTTTAATATTTTGAGTCGTCTTGATGCACTTGTATCACTCTTGTTTTAGAAGCTCGTGGTTTCTCACCATTTCCTAAATATGCATTACAAGCGTCCAAGATTGAAGCCCAATTGCAGCAACAACAAACACCAAGGAGGCGTGATATCTGACTAGTGAATGAGCAACCAAAAAAACTATTTTGGGCACAACATCTTAATTTGCTTTTGTAGTTAAATGTTACTTGTAATAATGCCCAAGAGTTACTCCTAAAGTTTCTCTTGAGGGCCGGCTGTTTAGGAGGTATCTAGGAGTGTGATTAGCTCATGATTTGCTGCATAACACTTCATTAATGATGGGGGTTATAATCGGCGTGAATCAAGGAGTCTTTTAAGCACCTTGAAATCGTTTGTGTTGGACCGCTTTCTAGGGTGTGTTGTGTGATCTTTTGGCGTCCTTTTATTGCTCCTATACTCTATATATAGTGAGCTTATAGTGATAAGAAATCAGATTTGTGTATTAGATCAAAAAAGGAAAAATTATCAAGAATAAGCTAACCTTTGGCCTGTCATCTTAAAATAAGGCAGACTTTTGATTAATTTGGAATAAGCAAGGTTGTGGGGACTTTTAATAGGCTCAGGTGACCATCGACCTAAACAATGGGTAAATTTTTTATTTTTTTTTTCCTCAAGACTTCTGTCTCCTCCCTAAACTTGTTTCTCCCTCCTCTTTCACCTCACCACCACCACCAGACCACCTCCTCCCCACCAAAACGACCACCCCCTCCGCAGCCACCCGTTTACCCCAAAATCGTCATTTTCATCTCTCTTTCTCTCTCTTTCACCCCATCGCCCTCTTTCTCTCTTACTCACACCACCCTACTCTCTCTTCGTACCTCTCCGTTACCCCCGCACTCAGACCAGCGCCACCGTTTTCTTTTGCTTGCCGCAACACCCAAACATACGACGTTCGTCTTTACGATGCATCATGGGTACCCTCCAACGCCATCTGATCCACCAATCTTAAATCTGATGACATCGACGCCTGAAAATCCTCATGGGATTTTCTCGTTCTCGCCGGCGGCGGTGGAGAAGGTCGCAGCGGCATGTCCAACGCACTTCTCCTCTCTGAATTCTACTCATTCGCTAGTTATCTTTCTTTTGATCCCCTAAGTTTCCTAACTCACGATTCATGATCTTTTACCATCAGTTTCTTATTTTGTCATCTAATTTTTTAAGTTGTGTTTTTTACTCATGTAATAACCTGCACAGGAATTTGGTATAGTGAAATTGCTGTGTATTTTTTTCAAAAAAATGAATGAGATCTTAGTGTCAATACTAATGTGAATAAGTCATCTATCTTTAATTTGCTGATTATTTTTGGTATTCATTCAGGTTTTTAGACTTGGAACTGCTGCTGAATTGCCTTACAGAATGGTAGTTCATCCTCAGGGTGACGGTCTAATTTGCTCCTTTCCTAAAGATTACGAGTGGTTTTGGGGTGGAAGGGAATGGGATGGCAGGGGAGGGTTAGAGGAGGGCAGGTGTAGGAGAGGAGGGAAGGAGGGAAGATTGTTTTTTTTCGTGTTTTTGCCATTAATATTTAGAAATAAATTAAAAGTTAATATTTAAACCAAAAAGAAAAAGACACGTGGATAGGTTTCCTATTATAAAAGGTTGTTTACCTGTTAAACTTATTAAAAGCTAATACAAACACAAGCTTCACTTATTCTGAGTTAATCAAAAGACTGACTTATTTTGAGTAGACCGGCCAAAGGTTGATTTATTTTTGACAATTTTTTTCCTAAAATAAAAGACCTTGTGCATTTTATCTTTGAGTGTGTCTCATGTTCAAGTATACCCTTGTTGGTTTGAGTGTGTTCTTGAGCAATAAGCTTAGGGGAGGATGAATGGGTGTTGCCTCTGGCCTAAAACCCCAAAACATTGAGTGAGTTCTTGTGTTTTGGTATTATCCTTGTGTTCATGCCATTTTGAGTGTGTTTGTGAGTGTTCTTGTTCTCTTAAGTTTGAAAACATCATCACATACTTTGAAGGGTGTTTTTTTTGACTTGCATCAGTTGCGATCCTTGTTTTTCTGTATACTTGGATGTAAGGCCATATGTGTATCCCATTGTTGTTTCCTTTTAAGAATTGTTGAGATGAATTTATAGCTTATATTTTAGTTTCAGATATAAGATATCCGGTTGGATAGACGTAGTTCACGGTGAAGAACATGCGAAGCACCTAGGTAACGATCTAGGGGTATTACCTGGTTTAATTGTTGTCGTCCGAGAGGTCGAAAAGTACTTAGCCGGGTACTATCCTACATCTAGAGTTTGGCCTTAGGAAGTAGATCGCGATCCACTGGCATTCTGTTCTTTCTCAAACACTTTACATTATTTGTTTTTGGATGGCTTTCGACTTATTATTGAATTTTTGGAAAGGTTATTTTCTGTTAATTATGTATCATCATGATAATTTCTTTGATCTCTTTATTTGTGAAATGAGTTATTCCTTCCTATAGCATATCTGTTTTTTTTCGAATCATCTAAGTTGATGTGATGGCTTCTTGTCTGTTAAGTCTTATTACAAATGTTATATTGATTCTATTTTTTCTGGGAGAACTGCTAGTTACTCCCCACTGATTGTGGAATATTTGTTGTTTTTATATACTTTTGCAGATGGAGTTGAAAGCTAGAATGATCACAGTATGGGCGCGGGAAGTGAGGATAGGAAATACGGCTACTTTTCTTGCACTACTAGATTTTGAAGCAAATGCAACGAACTAATGCAATGGTCTGCCATAATGCAATACAATATTGCAACGACACACGCTAAAGTAACGGTTTGTTGCAACGGGTAGTACAAATGCAACACCTATTGCAACGGTTACACAAAACCGTTGCAATAGAGTATTAAATGCAACAGTTTTAATATCTATTGCAATGGTTCTGCGCGTGGCATTGCATTAAAGGTTTTGTAATAGAGATACCACGTTGTTTGTTGGTTTTCATTCCTATTTTCCCCAAATTCTCCAAAACCCTAAATCTCCTCAAATACCTCACGAGCATCTAGTCAAGCACTCCGCCGGAAATTCTTGTCCTCGCCGGCGCTGCAATTTATCGTCCTCGCCGGCGCTATAATTTCTTGTCCTCGTCCTCCAAAGAAATTCAGTCATGCTATTAACTTTAGAGTAAAGATAGGTGGCCAAAAATTTCTCAATTTTCCTTCAATTGGATTAATTCACTTCGTCTGGTTCGGTTAGTTCGAACTTCTACTCCTTCAATTCGTTTAATTTTTAGTTAAATTTTAAAAATTTGTTCCTATATTTGCCTTTGAGTTCGAACTTATTTTGATACTCTCCTTCATGGCTTTTTTTCCTTTCGTAATTCTTCACCTTTATGCTGGACTATGATGATAAGAATTCACTCTTTATTCTGGAAATTTAAAGATATCTTTAATTTCTTAGTTAATGTTGGTGCCATTGTTATTCTATTTGAATTTTAGTTTTTTTATTTTATTTTATTTGTGAAATACAGTAGAATGGTGCCATTGTTACTCTATATGAATTTCACCAGGGATAATTTGAAATTATTCTCTGCATTGTTACTTATAAAATAAAAAGAAAATAGAGAACTCTGTTTGTTTGTTTTCTATGTGAGAAAGAATGTGTTGATTGTAAGCGATAATAGAAATTGGGTGGAGGAAATAGAATGTGGCTCTATGTTATTAGTTGAACTGAGATAATGTAGGGGAGCAGCTCCCCCATTCATAATAGAAGTATTAATGGCTAAGTTTATAAAGCTTTTGAAAAGGTAAAATAATTTTTTTTTTATATCTTTGCACCTTCAATGTAAAAAATAGGAACACTAAAACGGATGCATCATTGTAGGCGTGTTTTAATTTCGCCTACGCTGTGTGAGCGCGTATTTGATTTGACTACCCCATTGTAAATGTTTTATTGAAAATTATTTTGAAATCGCCAACAAGTCTTTAAAGGAAGACTCATAAACCTAATTGGATATTGGGAAATCGTAGGGACAAATTAGGGACTTATCCAATGTAGATTTCCCTGTCCTGACTCCATAGATGGTCAAAATGAACCAAAGGTTGAGTTCGGGGGTGAGGGTACGAATACGGTCATAATGAACCACATTCGCCCATCGTTGGCCTCTACTAAATATCGATTCACAATAAAATTTATGCCAAAGAATAATCATATAATATTTTATACACCTTAAAAATAATTTAGTCTAGGTTGGTTCAGGAAACACATAAAAGACTAATTTTTAGCGACAAGTTATTATGCAATCAATATTACAAGGTACCTAGCAGGTTGTTCAAATTATCTGAATTAGTTAGAACAATTCTTTAGGTCTTGTTTAGCAATAATAACATGTGGGTGATAAAAATATACATGACAATCATAACAATATGTATAGAACAATTAGCTAAGCATATAATAATGTATGAAAATAAATAAAAAGAAGGAAGGATTAGAATATACTATAGAACGATTTTATATTAAAGATCTACATCAGGAAAGAAACAATTAGTAACTTCAATATAAAAATAGAGAATTTATTTAAGGACTCTCAGGATTATACCGTGGCTTGGGTCTACGAGATTGACAACCTTCGGAAGCCTGAAAATATGAATGTTTATAAATCTGACAACCTTCGGGACGAGCAATCATGAAGCCTGAAAATATGAATCTCTGAAAGATTTGGATGTGTTTTTATGTGTTTTGTAGAGAGAATATGTATTTCGTAGAGAGGTTCGTAAGGTATTCGTAATATAAAAGTCGAGTTGTTGTGTGAAAATCCGTTCTGAAATTTGTACGGAAATCAGGTGTATTTAGAGGAAAAACGAAATTGCGCTTCACGCGCCAGCTGCGCCAGGCACAGTCTGACGTGTCACGCGTAAATCCACGTGTCAGGCGCAGATTGACGCGATGCCCAGTAGAAAGCGTAAACGTGGTACGCGCTTTGAAAAAGATAAGAAAGAAAAAGATGCGCCTCGCACAGAGAAGTGCGCTTGGCACAGGACTCTATATGACACATAAGTCTACGTGGCAATCTTGTGCGCTTGGCGCAGCCCGTGCGCTCAGCGCACCGCCTTCCTTTGACAATCTTCTTTTATCTTTTAACTACGGAAATCTGATTTTACGGGATAAAATCCGATTATGAAAATATCTTTAAAAATAATTATTTATTTAAGTAAAACTATTAATTATTATTAAACAATTAATTGGGCTTTTTAAAGGATTGGGCTCAAAATACAATATATTATCATGAATAATTAATTGGGCTTTAAAATAAGACTTTAACACTTTTTTAAACTAGTTTTGGGATGGCTCTTTGGGCTGCTCTCCCCTTGGGTCGGACCGATTAAGACCACGGTATATTTCATCATCGGATCCTTAAATGGGGAGACACAATTAGGTGTCTACAGAAGCCTCCACTTTGACTGAGGTTCAGGAAACTGATAGTCAAAGTATACGATGTCGGGACGGAGAACAATTCAAAACGCTTTGCAGTTTAGAAATGATCTATATACGCCGGTCTCTGCAAAACAAAGTTAGTATGCAGGACAATAACTACAAGCAATCTGATTATTGCAGAACAAGATGTTAGCAGATAGGTGCAAACAACTCAGATAAGCACATAATGATGCAATAATGCAAACTTAGACTCTCTAAGGATGCATGAGACACTATGCAAGGATTAAGGTTATGCAAAGTTAAGGGAGATGACACGTCATGCAAGGTCAGGGTTATGCAAGACTAGGATGTATGTAATGCAATGCAAGGTCAGGGTTTTGCATGGCTAGGAGAACTGGATATGCAGAATGAGATATAATGATTAGAAATGAATATAATGGTTTTCGAAAACTGTTTTTAGTAAATAATTGGGGTCCATAAACGAGGTCCGCATATTACAACTTTTCAGGAGTTTGACTTGATTTGGAGGAACCACCACATATAGGAAGCCCCCACTTTGGGTGAGCTTACCTTGAATTAGGCATTCCGAGCCTTGATTGAAATGTAGCTGATCTATCTTGAGCGTTTAAAGTTTTCACTGGGGGTTCTGCATTGGGAAGTTGATACAGGCAAAGTCAAATATCGCCAGAAACTGTGGAATTGTGGGAGAGTCCTTCGGGGAAAAGGAGAGCTTGGATTGAAAAATAAAAAGTTTAAATTTGTGACTTAGATAAATGTAGGTGGGAAAAGGCTTTAAGGAGGCTAGGTTCAAACTCGAGTCTATGTCTGGATCTAGAAAGAGTATGCTCCTGAATTCTAGAAAGTCAAATCATTAAACCTTGATTAATTTGTTTTATTGAAGCGGTCGGACCTCGAGATGAGGATTCCTACGTATCCTTGCGGAATCAGACCATTCGTAGTTCTGGTCTGTAATCTTTTTTTTCTTTACTTTTTTTGTGCCCTAACTTTTGCCTAGGCCGCCCTTTCGGGATTTCAACCTAGCGGGCTTGGACATACCTTGAACAAAGAGTTAGGTTTAGATGAATGTTTAATGTAAGGATCATGTATTTGGATTATATGGGTTAAGGTTTGATGGATTGAAGAATTTCAATGAGGGGTAGAACTTGTGTGCAAGCCCCTTAGCTTGACTTTTTATTTCCTTACCTTTGGCTTTTTCTTTTTTAATCTTTTTTTTTTCTTTTTGTCCTGTGTGTTTTTTAGCTTTAGCTTTTTTCATTTTTTCCACACTTTGATCTTTTTCACTTTTTTTATTTTTGCCTGGCATTGAATTTTTTTTGTATGTAGTAAGGCTTTGCACACAAGTTATTGGTTTAGGGTATTGAAAGGCTTGGAGGATATTTGTGGAGCTTTGATGTTGAAGGGATAGTTTGTCTTAAAGGATGATGGAGGGAAGAGGGGAATAACTTTTAATCCAAGGTATGTCCATTTTTTTTCTCTTTTTTTTTTATTTATGATCTTTTTTTTTAATTATTATTAGTCAAGTTCGTTAGGTGATTTAAGTTTCATCATTGAATTAGAGGCATAAATAAAATGATGGAAGGCCAATGAAAACGAAAAGAAAAATAAAATGAAATCAAAATGGAAAGGCTATATTAGATGAAGTCCTATAATGACATAGACTCGATGGGAAAAGACAGAAGTGGCTTAGGGTAAGGACTCTCTGACTCATCCTAGGAAACCAGAAATAAAAGACTAAGCTTGTTGGATTGTTGATGCACTGCGCAAAAGGGTTACTGATGATGCTGATTCTCGTTGTAGCAAGCATTAGAAGTCCGTTGTCATCGACCATGTTTCGCAGCGCAGTGATGGCATTTGACACTAGATTTCAGATGTTCATTATTCTGTTGGAATTCTGATGTGTAACGTGAAAGAAGAAATCTCACACCTTACAACTCGAAAGATAGGAAACAAAGAAGAATACTCTATTCTATGAATCGGTTAGTTAGGGTATAAGAATTTGATTCTTGGATCCTAAACTAAGGGTTTTAAATTTGTTTGTATTGGAATACTCACAACACTCACAAACTCTTCGAAGATTCACTTGGAGACTCACAAGAAATCACTCGGCAATTAATCAATCAAGCAAACAATACTAGTTGCAAACTCGATGAACAAGTGTTTAACTTAAACTCAAAATTATATCATGACTGAAATAAACGTACAACCTAGGCTATTTATATGGAAAATAAAACAACTCCTATTATGCTTAGGACAAGCCCTAAGTCATATGGCTCCTAACAAGATTGAATAATGTAAAATCCATCGTTTTAAGAACGTAGGCAAAACCATGACTCCTAAGACAACTCGAATTATAAAACATAAATCAACAAAGACTCCTACTCCTAATATAACTCCTATTAACAAAACGAATAGAAATACTATATTAAATGACTCCTAATCCAACATGGACTAGTACTACCTTCTCCTAACAGAACTAGGAGAACCACCAACAACCCTAACAGAACTAGGATTGCCATGTAACCACCATGCACGCCCTTGTAGCCTCCAAACTCGGTCCATGTGCTTCACTAAACCTTCCATGGTTACCATCCAACTCCTTAGTAAGTAAAACCTCATGACCTCCCCTTGGTGAGCTACTTGCTTCCACATCATTCCCTCCTTCTTGAGAAGGAATTGTCCTCAATTCCGCCATGTCTTCATCTCCTAAATAAGGAGACAAGTCTCCAACATTGAAACTTGCGGACACTCCACCAAACTCACTAGGCAACTCAAGCTTGTAAGCACCATCACCTAGCCTATTTTCAACCACAAAAGGACCTTCAGCTCGTGGCATCAACTTGTGCTTTCTCTTCCCTGGAAACCTTTCTTTCCTTAGATGCAACCACACTAGATCACCCGGTTGAAATTCATGCTGACTTCGGTTTTTATTAGCCCTCCTTTTGTAAGCCTCGTTCATCTTCTCAATTGTTGCACGAACTTGCTTATGTAGCTTAATCATAGCAGCAGCATGCTCCCTAGCTTCCTTGTGTATATACTCATCCTTAGGCAAAGCAATGAGATCAATAGGCACATAGGGATTCACTCCATAAACTACCTCAAATGGACTATACTTGGTAGTGCTTGTAGGTGTTCTATTGTATGCAAATTCAGCATGGCTAAGCTTGATATCCCAATCCTTGCCAGTCTTGCTTACTAAGCCACGCAACAACACCCCAAGTGTTCTATTAGTAACTTCAGTTTGTCCATCCGTTTGTGGATGATGAGATGTGCTAAACAATAGTTTGGTCCCTAACAACCTCCAAAGTGTACGCCAAAAATAGCTAAGGAACTTGCTATCTCTATCCGACACTATAGACCTAGGAACTCCATGCAACTTCACAATCTCCCTAAAGTACAATCCAGCCACATTAATAGCATCATCCACCTTATGACATGGCATAAAATGAGCCATCTTGGAGAAACGATCCACTACCACCATGATAGCATCTTTACCCCTTTGTGTGCGAGGCAAAGCAACCACAAAATCCATGCTCACATCCTCCCAAGGTCTATCCGAAACTGGCAATGGAATGTATAGCCCCTTATGAAAGGTACTCTTGGATTTTTGACACAAACCACACCTCGCCAAATGTGCTTGAACATCTCCCAACATCCGTGGCCAAAAGAAGTGCTCATGAAGCAATTCCAAGGTCTTATGCACCCCAAAATGTCCAGCCAATCCTCCCCCATGCGCTTCTTTCACCAACAAGCCCCTTATAGCACACTTAGGCACACATAACTTGTTCCCCTTGAACAAATATCGCTCATTCAACACATATACCCCATGTAGACCTTTCAAACATTCATTGAACAATTCCTTGAAATCCGAATCTTCTAAGTAATATTCCTTCATTATTTCAAACCCAAGTATCCTAAAATCAAGTATTGTCAATAGATTAAACCTCCTAGATAGAGCATCATCCACAATGTTAGCCTTCCCTGCCTTGTACTTAGCCACAAAGTTAAAAGATTGCATAAATTCCACCCACTTTGCATGCCTAGCACTAAGCTTATGTTGTCCTTGAATGTATTTCAAAGACTCATGATTCGAATGCAAAACAAATGCTAGGGGACGCAAATAATGACTCCAATGATCCAAAGCCCTTACCATAGCATAGAACTCTTTATCATAAGTCGAATAGTTTAATTTTCCCCCACCAAGCTTCTCACTAAAGTAAGCAATTGGGCACCCTTCTTGTATCAACACTGCCCCAATTCCCTTACCACTAGCATCACACTTAACTTCGAAAGGTTTAGAAAAATCACGTAATGCCAAGATTGGTGCACTACACATCCTACTCTTCACCTCCTCAAAAGCCTCTTGAGCTTGTTTTGTCCATTCAAACCCCCCTTTCTTCGTACATTCAGTTATAGGAGCCAACAAAGTATTAATGTTCTTAATAAATCTCCTATAAAATGAAGCTAATCCATAGAAAGATCTTACCTCAGTCAAGGTCTTAGGAGTAGGCTAAGACTTGATTGCTTCCACTTTGGACCGATCCACCTTGATGCCATGATTAGTCACAATGTATCCAAGGAAACTAATTTCCCCTTGCATGAAGGTGCACTTCTCCATCTTTCCAAAGAGCTTCTGTTTGCGTAGTACCTCAAATAACTCCCTTAGGTGCTTCAAATGTGACTCCTTATCTCCACTATACACCAAAATGTCATCCAATTATACCACAACAAATTTCCCCAAAAATGACCTAAGCACTTCATTCATCAACCTCATGAAGGTACTTGGCGCATTAGTGAGCCCAAATGGCATCACTAGCCACTCATAGAGTCCATGCTTAGTCTTAAACGCCGTTTTCCATTCATCTCCTTCCCTCATCCTAATCTGATGGTAACCACTTCTAAGGTCCACCTTTGAATACAATTTGGCGCCACATAACTCATCAAGCATGTCATCTAGCCTAAGAATGGGAAACCTATATTTGATAGTAATGTTATTCACAGCCCTACTATCAATGCACATTCTCCATGTCCCATCCTTCTTAGGAACTAACAAAGTAGGCACCGCACAAGGGCTCATGCTCTCCTTCACATATCCCCTCTCCATTAACTCCCCAATCTGCCTTTGCAACTCCTTGGTTTCATCTGCATTTGCTCTATAAGATGGCTTGCTTGGGATAGGTGCTCCTGGAATAAGATCTATTTGGTGCTTAATACCGCGAATTGGTGGCAATCCAGGTGGTAAATGCTCCGGAAAAACATCCTCAAACTTCAACAATAGATCGGCTAATTCGGGACTTTTTCTCTCTAAACCATCCACCACTTCTTTGCTAAGCAGCATATAGCATACCTCACCATGTTCAATCTCCCTCTCCATCACCTTCCTTCCCACCAAAAGAGTCTCCTTTGGCTTCACCCTTATAGGAGCGTTGAATTTTGCCGGGGGTAAAGGAATCAAATCCTTCTTCACTCCATCCTTTCTAATGGTGTACACGTTAGTAACCCCATTGTGTTTAGATTGCCTATCATACTGCCACGACCTTCCCAAGAGAATATGGCAAGCATTCATCTTCAACACATCACACAAGATTTCATCACTATAGGATCCTATTTTGAACCCCACTAGTGCTTGTTTTCTCACGAAAGTGCCTTGCTCATCCAACCACCTTAACTTGTATGGACTAGGGTGTCGAGTAGTCTTTAGGCTCAATTTCTCCACCAAATCCTTAGACACAGCATTAGTCATACTCCCTCCATCAATGATCAAGTCACACAATTCCCCTTTTACCCTACACTTGGTTTGGAAGATATTCTCCCTTTACTCCGGTTGATTTACTACTTGAATATGCATGGCCCTCCTCAATATGAGACTCCTCTCCCCTTCTGGACCACACTTTTCCGCCTCTTCATCACTACTTTCATCAACTAGATCCATCTTCTCGTCATCTTCCTCCTCGTCAGTGAAGGCTTGAATCCCTATGGCTTGGATCTCCATCATAGTAAGGGCTCTAGGATTAGGACAATCCCTCTTGTAGTGGCCGTGTCCTTGACACTTGAAACATTTGATTTTGGATAGATCACTACTCCCTACAACCAACTACTTCCCTATATCTCCTTCAAGGCCCCTAGGGTTAGGTGTTTTGGCATTCGAACCACTCTCCTTTGTTCCCCCATAGGTACCTTTGAACTTCGAACTACTACCATTCTCATAGGTGGCAGCCCCTTTATCCTTCTTCCTATGTTTATCCAATTTCATGGCTAATTTGCACGCCTCATCATAAGTAATATAAGGATGCACTCCAACCTTCTCATAGATATCATTATTAAGACCAGCCAAGAACCGCCCTATTTTTTGCTCCTCCCTCTATTCAATCTCACAAACAATTGCTAACCTCTCGAATTCCTTAATGTAATCCTCAACACTCCCAAAGCCTTGCTTTAAAGTGCTCCACTTTACGTACAAAGTTTGTTTGAAATTGGCGGGAACAAATCTCCTCCTCAAGTGCGTCTTAAGCTTGGGCCAAGAATGAATCTTTCCCTTGCCATCCCTCCTTCTTTGAGCTTATATTCCCTCTAACCAAATCGCATCATGCTTGGTTAGTTTTAATTTAGCAATTGAAAATTGCTTCTCATCCGGTGTCTCCCTATACTCAAATAATCTTTCAATGAATCTCTCCCATTCCATATATAATTCAGGTTATAGAGTGCCATAAAAATCGTTGATGTCAATCTTCATCCCTCTATCACTCGCACCACCATCGTTTTTCCTCTCCTTGTCTTTCCCTTCCACGCTTACTGTTAATGTAGCCAAGACTTATTGCATAACTGCAAGTTGTTGTTGAAGCAAATCATTTATCCTCTCTTGGTTGTTTTCCCCCACGGTGACGAGTAATCACCCTCCAAGAACCACCAAGATCTACCAAGAAACGCTCCAAACTCCTATCTTCAAACTGTCCGAAATTACCTTTTAATACTAGGACTCTTCTTGGACAAAAATCAACACTTTTTGGAACGTCTAATGTCCCAAAAGCACGCCTTAGCTCTGATACCAATTAATGTGTAATGTGAAAGAAGAAATCTCACACCTTATGACTCGAAAGATAGAAAATAAAGAAGAATACTCTATTCTTTGAGTCGGTTAGTTAGGGTTCAAGAATTTGATTCTTGGATCCTAAACTAAGGGTTTTAAATTTGTTTGTATTGGAATACTCACAACACTCACAAACTCTTCGAAGATTCACTTGCAGACTCAAAAGAAATCACTCGGGAATTAATCAATCAAGCAAACAATACTATTTGCAAACTCGATGAACAAGTGTTTAACTTAAACTCAAAATTATATCATGACTGAAATAAACGTACAACCTAGGCTATTTATATGGAAAATAAAATAACTCCTATTATGCTTAGGACAAGCCCTAAGTCATATGACTCCTAACAAGATTGAATCATGTAAAATCCATCGTTTTAAGAACGTAGGCAAAACCATGACTCCTAAGACAACTCGAATTATAAAACATAAATCAACAAAGACTCCTACTCCTATTATAACTCCTATTAACAAAACGAATAGAAATACTATATTAAATGACTCCTAATCCAACATGGACTAGTACTACCTTCTCCTAACAGAACTAGGAGAACCACCAACAATCCTAACAAATCTAGGATTGCCATGTAACCACCATGCACCCCCTTGTAGCCTCCAAACTCGGTCCATTTGCTTCACTAAACCTTCCATGGTTACCATCCAACTCCTTAGTAAGTAAAACCTCATGACCTCTTCTTGGTGAGATACTTGCTTCCACATCAAATTCGCAACAGAAATGTAGGCCACACCTTTTGAATTTTTGTTTAGGTGCAGGGTTCGAAGTAGACCCTGTGGAAGTGGTCGCGCCTCTAATGTGAAGGCGGTAAACCCTATGGAAGTGATCGCGCCTCTATTGTGAAGGCGGTCAAAAGTAATCTTCATGACTCTAAATGAAGTCGGGGTGGTGATAGTGCGATTTATGAGTTTTAGAGTAGGCTCACATTTTGTTCCTCTTTTAGGCGATCCTAAGTTATAATCTCTCGACCGGTCATGAACAGAATCGAGTGGACCTCGCTTGTAAATTTTAAGAAATAATGTTTTTGAAATGAGAAATGAAATGAGAAATGAAATGAGAAATGGGGATGGGAAATGGAAGAAATGGAAATGGGAATTGATTAGAAATGGGCATGATTTTGGACTAGTTTGGGCTTGACCATGATGAAGATGTGAGCGTAACTAAATGCATATGCAGACATGGACTGGACTGGACTATGTAAGCAGACTAGATTCCACGACTGTGCTTTGGTGATGATAGGGGAGACTAGACTTTGAACTTACAGGTGAGCAAGTAGGCTAGACATTAAGGAATGTTGGACAATAATGGAGACTAAACTCTTAGCTTAAGGCAAGCAGGCTAGGCAACTAGACTTTGAACTTACGGGTGAGCAAGAAGGCTAGACAACTAAACTTCAGAACTTACATTAGACTAAGCAGGCTAGACTCAAAAATTGCCTAAGTGGACTTATGGAATGCTAGCTTTGCTAGGCTTAGGGTTGCCATTATGGACTTACAAGGATGAGTAGCTTTGCTATACTCGAGGATTTGGGTAGTTATGGATCTATGGAAGGACCAGCTGCGCTAGACTTAAGGGATTTGGGCCGTTATGGACTTAGGGAGGAGTGGATTAACCTATAGGTTTGACTTAGACGGGGAAATGTACATGAGCTTGACATTGGAGATGGACTAGGATTGGACTTAGAATGGAATGGACTGGGATTAGACTTGGACGGGGTTTGACATAAACTAGGGTTCACATAAAGATGCAAATGGGCCTAGATTTGAGTTGAACTAGACTTATATGGGCCTAAGATGGACTCTAATGCTGGCCTAATATGAATGCATGAACTCAAATTTAGAAGGACCTAATATGAATGCAAAATGGAGTCTAATGCATATGGGCCTAGAATGAATGCAAATTGGATTGGATTTGGTTGATTGGATTAGATAGAAGGTATTTCGAATTTATGAAATTCGTTTTTCAAAGGAACCCCTTTTTTTTATCTTTTATTATGAAAAGATGAAGGATTAATTTTGAATTTTTTTTTTGTAAATGTCATGTATGATGATGTTTAGTAAATGCTTTTGAAAAAGAGTAGAATAAAAGAGAGTGTAGGATTGATTTTGAAAAAAATATAAGTTTTTTTTTTGAAATTAAATGAATATGGTAAGGTAAGATTGATAGGGAAGATTTGTTGAACAGCAAGGGAGAAGGTAGACATGCATGATGACCATTTTTTCTAGATGCCCTTTTTTTAGGACAGACTCAACCTTGCATGAAAAGACTGACCCTTTTTTTTGCTTGAATTAGGTGAGACCCCTAGAATGACCATGCTTTTTACACGAATGCAGACATACGAACATAAGACTGAACATAGGATCGACCACCACTGTAATAGCCTTATTTTCAAGAGCGTTTATTAAACATTGATTATATTTATTAAGTTAATTATGTTACGAATATTCTTATTTTATTTGAGTTGGAGTATGAATTATATTGTCGTATTTGTAATGTATTTATTTAATTAATTTCATGAGGTTATTATTATTATTATTATTATTTTATATTTTGGGTTTTGTGTGCAATTAGTTGAGCGGTATTAGGCGAATTAGAAAACCAAAGTCTGTTCTATTTCTTTTGGCTTGTCGGTTTTCGTTCAGAACCATCAAACCTCCCTTTGTTATTTTTGTCGCTCAAGGAAAGAAAACCCCACACTTACCCATTTCCCTCTCGTCATTTCCCAAAAACCCCAAAACGAAAAACCCCATTCCCGTGAATTTCCCTCACTCGCATCTCCCTTCCCCTGCCTGCTTGCTGCTCCTCCGCCGTCCCTGAGCTCGCCGGTCTGCAGCTCACGTTTTCTCTCTCCTCTCTTGGTGTTGTCCGCGGGTGTGGTGCTTCTGCATCGTTTCTTCTCTCTCTTCCTTTTGTGCGTGTCGTCGTTGTTGTTGTTTTGGCGGTGCTGCTGCACCGTCCTCTAGTCGGTTCGTGGTGGTGGTGCCACCGCTTCTGGGCACGTCGTGGCTGCCGCTCGCCGTTCTCCCCTGTTCTTGCTCGTGACTGCTGCTTCTTTTGTTGTTCTTGTTGTGGTTTGTTTTTGTTATTGCTATTGTAGTTGTCGTTACTGCTCTTAGTTGTTGCAGGGTTGTTGGGTTGTTGTTGGGTTGCTGTTGGGTTGTTGTTGTTGTGTTGTTACTGGTTGTGGGCGGTAAACCCAGTTGGAGTGGTCTATTAGTTGATTAGTAATTGTAGTTAGTGTTCTATTGTTTTTGAAAAAGAGTTATGGGTTATAAATTCTTATGTGAGTTTAGTATAATTTGTTAGTAATAGTAATATGTTTGATGTGTGAATTTGCCAAATTAGTTTCTTGTTGGGCTTAATTAAGCTTGTTAGCTAAGTTCAGATAGTTTAGTTCAATAAGTTAGTTTTATGATTTTAAGATATGTACAATGGGTTTACATAATTGAGGATTGGGGAATTGGAATTAGATTGTAAAGGATTTCTAAATTGTGAATTGGTTATAGTTTCATTTTCTAGTTTGGATTAATTTGAGAGTGGTTCTTAATTATTGTTATTAATGTGAGGTAAATTGTTGGAGAATGATTATGGAGTTGAGTATCGTTTGGAGATCATTAATGAAGGAGATGGTATTGTTGGAATTTGGAATGCATTCAGGTAACTTTTATGTTCAGTAAAATGTATTACTTATGCCCTCATGTATGGATCTCTCTATTCTATTTTTGATATATAAGTTCGTACTATGGCCATAGTTATGAATGGGTTGATTGTGGAAATATCATTGATCGATTATAAATAAGCAATTGTTTTGCTGTCTTATTTTATGAACTGAAAATAGAAAGTGGCAAGGTATGGGTGGAGGATGGTTACTCTTTTGACCTGATATGGTCGGCTACGCCTCATAACGAACCTTGGGGGTAGTATTGCTGGGCTCCATAACGAACCTTGGAGGCAGCGTTTGTCCAAATCCCGTACTTGACACTGATTTGTTTAAGAGAATGAGCTATGCCAGCGCTGTAACGAAAGGAAATGCTTTGACAAATAAAATGTTTATAACGGGTTGAAGTAAAGGTTATGAGTTTTCCACTCATTTTGGAATTTTGTTTGTTTTGTATTCTTCTCTGAATTTGCAGGTTGGTATTAAGAGCTCGGGATTGGAAGTGGACCGAGATTAAGATTATGCGTATTGTGGATATCTAATTCAAGACTAGTTGTTAATATTTCGATGTATATAATATTTGGGAATTTTAGTCGAGATATTGGTGTAATTAAGGATATTTTTCCGCTGCGATTTTATTTAATTAAGAGTTAATTCTAGTTTGTGGTTGTTGAGTGTGTTTCGTTAACAGCTCGGAAGAGCGGGCTGTTACAACCACGACGACTAAATCAACGAAAAACATGCGATGCACAGACTGCGTGCCGCGCAGCATTGCTGCGCGCGGCGCACAGCCGTGCGTCTGGCGTGGGAGTGGTGCGCCAGGCGCAACTTAATGCGCTTGGCGCGCTACTCCCCCGACCTGTTTTTCGGGGATTTAGGCGACGTTTTGGTCAATTGACGGTCTTTTGTTTGTTATTTAGACGCGATTTTAGGTACGACGCATAATAATGACAATTTGACAAGTTAATAACAGGCAAAATTGCAATCACAGACAAATGTCATATAACATGGATGCAAAAGTTCCAACCTAAAGTCCAGTTCTATGTTTGAAACTATGGTCAGGTTTACGTTAAGACTGAAAAGGGTCCATGACTAAGAGATTGATCTCACGCTTCGTACCTTTGTTTAAAAAGGTGGCCACGTGTAAGACGCACTCTAGTTCTCAAGTCAGGTTCAAGAGAACAATGCCATGGTTGGGTAGATTTATCTATAACTAAGATCCAACACTATCGCTCAGGAAGCTTTTTCGAAGGACAAAGCAAAAATCCCCCGGGGGTGACCTCACGCATAGAATATGTGCTAATGAGGCAAGGTAGATTGTCCTTATGGCGGCTGAAACAATAGCCATGCATATGCAAAACAGTAATGTCATTCTAAAGCATAAAAAGAGTATGAATCGTATTTTTCGAGTTTCACCCACTCATTAAAAAAATTAGTTTTTTAAAATCCTCCCCAGTGAAGTCGCCCAATTGTAGGCGAGTTTTCATTTCGCCTACGCGGTGTGAGCGCATAGTTGATTTGACTACCCCATTGTAAAGGTTTTATTGAAAGTTGTTTTGAAGTCGCCAACAAGTCTTTAAAGGAAGACTCATAAACCTAATTAGATACTGAGAAATCCAGGGGACAAATTAGGGACTTATCCAATGTAGATTTCCCCGTCCTGACTCCATAGATGGTCAAAATGAACCAAAGATTGAGTTCGGGGGTGAGGGTACGAAAACGGTCATAATGAACCACATTCGCCCATTGCTGGCCTCTACTAAATATCGATTCACAATAAATTTTATGCCAAAGAATAATCATATAATATTTTATACACCCTAAAAATAATTTAGTCTAGGTTGGTCCAGGAAATACATAAAAGACAAATTTTTAGCGACAAGTTATTATGCAATCAATATTACAAGGTACCTAGCAAGTTGTCCAAATTATCTGAATTAGTTAGAACAATTCTTTAGGTCTTGTTTAGCAATAATAACATGTTGTCCAAGAATATACAGTAGAACGATTTTATATTAAAGATCTACAACAGGAAAGAAACAGTTAGTAACTTCAATATAAAAATAGAGAATATATTTAAGGACCCTCAGGATTATACCGTGGCTTGGGTCTGCGAGATTGACAACCTTCGGGACGAGCAATCGTGAATCCTGAAAATCCAAATGTCTGAAAGCTTTGAATGTGTTTTTATGTGTTTTGTAGAGACAATATGTATTTCGTAGAGAGGTTCGTAATATAAAAGTCGAGTTGTTGTGTGAAAATCCGTTCTGAAATTTGTACGGAAATCAGGTGTATTTATAGGAAAAACGAAACTGCTCTTCATTCGTCAACTGCGCCTGGCGCAGACTAACGTGTCATGTGCAAATCCACGTGTCAGGCGCAGATTGGCGCGCCTGACGCGACATGCCCAGTAGAAAGCGTACACGTGGTACGCGCTTTGAAAAAGATAAGAAAGAAAAAGATGCGCCTCCCATAGAGAAGTGCGCTTGGCGCAAGACTCTATATGACACATAAGTCTACGTGGCAGTCTTGTGAGCTTGGCGCAGCCTGTGGGCTAGGCGCACGCTTACGTGGCAAAGTATGTGGCAAAACGGTGCGCTTAGCCCGTGCGCTCGGCGCACGTTGGTGCGCTCAGCGCACCGCCTTGCTTTTGACACGTTATGATTACTTTTTGATAAAAACGCGTTTTGACAATTTTCTTTTATCTTTTAACTATGGAAATCTGATTTTACGGGATAAAATCCGATTATGAAAATACCATTGAAAATAATTATTTATTTAAATAAAATAATTAATTATTATTAAACAATTAGTTGGGCTTTTCAAAGGATTGGGCTCAAAATGCAATTAATTATCATGAATAATTAATTGGGCTTTAAAATAGGACTTTAACAATTTTTCAATATAGTTTTGGGATGGCTCTTCAGGCTGCTCTCCGCTTGGGTTGGACCAATTAAGACCACGGTATGTTTCATCATCGGATCCTTAAATGGGGAGACACAATTAGGTGTCTACAATCATTGAAAAAAAGACAACAAATTTCCTTATATTAAATTATTCCTTTAAGGTGATACAATTATTTGGGTTTGTATGAATCTAAATATGTTTGCTTTCTAAACTTTTTCGATACCTTTTTAAAAACTTCTAGGTCATATTTTTGCACCCCTGTTATATAATTTCTAGGTCCACCACTGATCTGTGCATTAGTACTGATCTGTTACTTGTTTGCAATCAGCTTAGTTGGAGTGTATTAGTAAAGTGGGAGGACATCTAATGCATTCTTTAATAGGTGCCAGGTTTTTTGGTTTAGAAAGCTATGTTTTCAATGTGGAGAATTATGGAGAAAGAGGATACAACTCTCTTTAGTTCTCGCAATCATCGCTCTTAAGCAGGGTGTTATACGCTTTACCTTTTCACTACAATCTTAACTACCTGATATATGAAGATCACATTAAGTTTTGTTTAGTCTATGTGCATAACATTGAAAGAGCTATTATATTGTCTTAGTAGTTCATCTTTATTTTTAACAGTTAACTACTTCCAAAGATGCTACTGCCAGGTGATGGCACTTGGTTCGACATACAAGTAATATATATTGTTATGTCTATAAATAATTGTAAGTTTTTGTCGTTATATAATTTTATTTCACTAGGAACAATACAAGAGGGGGGGTGAATTGTATGTGTAGAAATAAACGTAACTTTTTGCGGAATTTTAAACTTAAACAAAGAAACAAGCTAAAGGAACACAAGGGATTTTTACGAGGAAAAACTTCTTGGGCCCAACAAGAAGAAACAACCTCGACCACTAGGGATTTTAAACTCAACACTTTCACTAATTAGGCCAAACAATTTTGTTACAACCTAATGCTACTGACGGGCCACACCTTGAGTTCCTAAACTCAAGTTCCTGAACAACTGTTCCCTTAACAGCTGTTCCTCTCTTATAGAACTTCACTCAAAGTCCCCTTAGCCCAAAAACCAAAATACAATAGATCAATTAAACTTAGTGGAGTTAGAGTAAGAAGGCAAAGAACAAATGGCTTTTATGAGAGAATGAAGGCACTGACACTTTACTTAGTTAAACTCACTAAATCACTTGGCCAGACACAAATTGGAACGTCATTAGACACTAGTATTTATAGTGATAATAACTTAGAACGTGGGATTAAAACATGTGTTAGTGGTAAAACCATTATCCCATGATGTTCCTTACTCGGAGGAATACGTTCCTCTTTAAACCCATGATCTCCATGATCACTGTTAAACGTGGGAGATAAACATGTTACTGCTCCCTTAATTTTAGCAACCACTTCAAGTAGTAATTCGAAAATCTAATTTAATTAAAAACATTATAATTAATAAAACCAAAATAGAATCCTTTTGCCAAAAATATTATCTTTAAAATATTTTCCATAAAAACCGAAAAGGATATTTATTATCTTTATAAAATCTTTTCCTTAAAAAGAATTTCCATAAAAAGATTTTCCTTAAAAAGATTTTCCTTAAAATCAGATTTTAGCATAAATAAAACGGTTACCTACAATCTAGGCATAAATTACTCAACAGACATATTAAACCGCTGTACTGCTTCACCCTAGGTCTAGTTCCTTTTAATAGTTAGTTCCTTTAACTTATTAGTTAAGCGCCAGTTCGTTTGTTCCTGATAAAGGAACAAACGATCATTCTCATTCTAAATTGCCACAGTTCCTTACCATTCTTACTCGTTCCTTTACATTGGAACTAGAAACAAAAAGGCCTCTCTTTAGTCTTCTTGCTCCAATGCTGCTCCAGTACCAAATCTTTGAACATCTTCACTTAGTCTTCAAAATTCAAACTTGATTTCTTCTTTGACTTAGTATTCTCTTTGTTCCTTTCATTGATACCTTGAAATTCATTCACTTAAACAACTTCTTAATCCAATACTTAGTTTGCATCTTTGTTCCTTTGTCATCATCAAAACTAGGGTTCAACAATTTTCCCCTTTTTGATGATGACAACAAAGTTACAAACTAAGGAGAACAACAAATAATAAAGGAGAATGATAAAGATAAAATAATAATTTTTATAATTTAATTAAGGAAGATTAAGAATTTAAATTTTTCATTTTTTGTAGCTTTTTAATTTTTCAGTTTTCATTTTTGTCAACTTACTTAGTTTGTTCCTTATCTTTTCCCCCTTTGTCATCGTCAAAAAGATCAAACTCTTGGTGATTTTTGGAAGACTGATTTTACAAGACCTTTGGACCATTAACAAGCACAAAAAAAAAATGGTTAAGTCAAGAATTTCAAAGATTAGGCTTGCTCAAACAGTAATCACATAATACTAGCCATTCCTAGTAAGAAATTATGCAATCAAATCACAAATGAAGACAAATATAGCAAAAGTCATTATATTCATAGCACTTGTTCCATTAAAGTACAAAAGGGAAAAAGAAGAAAAGAAAAGAAACAAAAGCTAAGAGCTCCTGTTCCTTTAAGAGAAACAAGAACTAGATATTAGGAAGGGAAGTGGAGTTGCGTTCCTCTACAACTTCTTCCTCAACCACTTCTTCCAACTTCTTCATCACCTCTCCATGATGCCCATCAAGTTGTTGCTTCAAACTGTTAATGGCTTGGGCCATCATCTCCATGTTCTTTTGTTGTTCAATCACAGTATTACTAAGAACTTTCATTAAACTCATCATTTAATCAGTTTTAGCATCTAAAGTCTTGTGAAGGTGATTGTAAAACTTAATCATATGTTGAGCAGGGAGACACACTTCATTAACCCAACCAAAATCATTCGAATGAACTTGTTCCTTTCCCTTAGAACTAGAGGCAGGGGATGGTTTAGGTGGAGGAACTGGGGGTGTTTTCTTGTGATGGACCTGTTGTTCCTTTGAGAGAAACAGAAGGTGAGGTGGTGGTGTAAATGGCAGGAAGAAAAGGTGGTTGTGGTGGAAGGTCAGTGGATGTAGAGGAGAAAGGGTTTGGTTCTTTCATCTCAACCTTCAACTGTTCAAAACTGGAAGGAACAGAGAAGGATAAGGGAGAGATGGAAGAAATATCAGTGAGGGTTACTGGTATTTTTGGTGAGGATGGAGGTGTTGGTTCCTTAGGTGCATTGTGATCTTATTCCTATGCATCAGATAGGACTAATGGAGAGTCCTTATTTGAAGGACCAGGGGCAGTTTTAGCAGTTTTCAACCTAGTGCTATCTCTAACTCTTTTAGGAACAGGAGGGGAAGGCTTTTTGGCAACAGTTTTGCGCCTCTTGGGTTTCTGTTCCTTTGGTTTCGTAGGGGCAGGAACTTGTTCCTCCAGTATTACTTCCACTGGTTCCTCTTCCACTGCCTTAGGCAGTTTTCTCTTGTGAAAGGAACTAGTAGTTATCCTCCCTTGAGTTAACACTCCATATTGGACAGAGAGGTCCAAGTCATATATGGTATTTTCATTTAGAATATTACCTTGTTTTATACCCAAGGTAGGCCAACCAGTAGTCTTAATCTTATAGTGAGAAAGAAGAGAGGTGATCAATGCACCATAGCCAACAACACAGTGATTCTCAATACAGTGAGTGAGATGATGGATAAAGAGAGAAGGGAAGTTAATTTGAATGTGGTGGTCAAGGCAAAAACATATAATACATATCCAAGAGACCAACCTCATTCCTCTTTTTCAGTCCGAGGAATGAGTGCTCTCCAAACAAGATTAAACAAAATTTTGTGGACAGGAGAGAGAAGATTGTGATTTATTTTGGTTTAGCCAGCAATTCCCCCAAAGGATTCAACAATATCATCTTCGGAGAAATTGGGAAAGGTGACAGTTCCTTTCCTCTTAAAATATAGATTAGTTCCTTTGCAAGGAACTTCCCATATCTTTCCTAAAGTTTCTTGAGAAAATTTAATTTTCTTCCCCCTAACTTCAGTAGTACATACTCCATCAATGTTGATGAAGTTTGCACAAAACTCATCCATAGCTAAAGGAACTAAGGCATTATTATATGCGTTTTCAAATAGGCGTTCCATACCTTGTTCCTTTAGTATATCGACTAATTCATTGAATCTAACTTTATTGGCCCACTTTAAATCAACACAGAATCCTAAAATATACCTTGATTCACTTTGCTCCACTCTTTTCTTGGAGGAAGAAGCAGCAGTTCCTTTGGAAGGAACAAGTGTAGCTTCTTCTTCCCCCTCAACTAGTTCCGAGGTTTCTTCCTCATCATCTTCCTCCATTAGTTTTATTCATCTCACACTTCTCCTAGGTGACTCCAATTTTTGTTCTTCAACCGCCATTGTTGTTTCTTGAAAATTTTCGGCTTCTAGGGTTTTAGATGGAGAAGAGGGGTTTTCCATTTGAGAGGTTTTGGGAGTTGTTGCTTTTGGAAAAGTTGAATTGATAGAGGTAATTGCCATTTGGTGAAAAGAAATTGTGGTTTTATGTGGTGCGAAGAGGTGTGAAGGAGATGAACAATGGTGAAGTTGAAGCGTTTAAGGAACACGGTTTTGGAAGGGAAGAAGGAAAAAGAAAGAAGATACATGTAACAGTAAATGAAGAGTTACACGCGGAAAAAAAAATAAAAAGATAAAAATAAAAATAAAAGATAAAAGAAAAGAAAGGAAATCATGACTTGATTAAATCTTATTGCTATATTTTTGGGATTTTTCGGATTTTTTGATTTTTATGGACTTTTTAATTTATGGAAAGAAAATAAACTCTAAGGAACTTGTGCTATAGGAACAACTTATGCTAAATATCAATATTCTTCATATCATGCATGTTTCTATAACTTAGGAACAATAAGGGGAGTATTATGTGACATTAGTAGCTTTATTCCATTGAATCCATGTTTATGTTTTCAACATCTTAATTTGCAATGGTCTTAGGCAGTTAATCACAGTCACTTAATATCACATAGAGTAAAACAAATCAATTCAGACATAGGGGATTGGAATAGGAACAATTACTTAAGTTTTACTAAACCTAACTCAAGCCTTAATTTTTCATATCTATCTCTTTGTAGTGGCTTGGTTAGTATATCAGCAATCTGATTTTCAGTTTGATAAAACTCAAGTTTAATCAAACCTTTTTCCACATTTTCTTTTAGAAAGTGATGTCTGATATGTATATGCTTAACTCTTGAATGATGCACTGGATCTTTTGAAATACTAATGGCACTTGTATTATCACAATAAATAGGAACACAATTAAAGATTATTCCATAGTCACAAAGTTGTTGTTTTATCCAAAGCATTTGAGAGAAACATGTAGCAGCAGCCACATATTCTACTTCAGCAGTGGATAAAGCAACTGTGTTTTGTTTCTTGGTGCTCCAAGAAACTAAACTATGACTAAGAAATTGAATCATACCTGAGGTGCTTTTCCTATTTACAAGATCTCCAGCATAGTCAGCATCAGCATATCATCTTAACTCAAATGTATCACTTCTTGGATAGAAAAGTCCAAGATCATTTGTTCCTCTAAGATATCTAAGAAATCTCTTTACAGTAGTTAGATGAGATTCCTTGGGTTTTGCTTGAAATCTAGCACACAAACCAACACGAAAAGCTATGTCTGGACGACTAGCAGTTAGATACAAAAGTGAACCAATCATGCCTCTATATTTTATTTGATCAACACTTGTTCCTATGGATTCTTCATCTAATCTAGTTGAAGTTCCCATAGGAGTGTGGTTTATCTTTGAATTTTCAAGGCCATATTTCTTTAACAGTTCCTTTCTGTATTTTTGTTGGTGAATGATTTTTTCTTTTTCTGTTTGCTTAATTTGTAACCCAAGAAAGAAATTTAACTCACCCATCATGCTCATTTCAAATTCATTACTCATAAGGTTAGAGAATTCTTTGCATAATGATTCATTAGTTGCTCCGAAAATAATGTCATCAACATATATTTGAACAAGTAGTATGTCAGTTCCTTTCGATTTTAGAAACAAAGTTTTATCCACTTTTCCTCTTTTAAAGTTGTTTTCTAAAAGGAACTTAGATAATCTCTCATACCATGACCTAGGCGCTTGCTTTAACCCATAAAGAGCCTTGTCAAGCATGTAGACATGGTTTGGGAGATCATTGCTTTCAAATTCAAGGGGTTGTTCAACATATACATCTTCATTTAAATAGCCATTAAGAAACGCACACTTGACATTCATTTGATACAATTTAAATCCCATATATGCAGCAAATGCAATTAGTATTCTAATGGCTTCAAGTCTAGCAACAGGAGCAAAGGTTTCTTCATAGTCAATTCCTTCTTGTTGATTATAACCTTTTACTACAAGTCTGGCTTTGTTCCTTACAATTGTTCCATTCTCATCTAGCTTGTTTCTAAACACCCATTTTGAGCCAATCACTTTTTGTCGTTTAGAAGAGGGAACTAGATGTCATACCTTGTTTCTTTCGAATTCATTTAATTCAGCTTGCATAGCAGTGATCCAATCATAATCAGTTAAGGCTTCTTCATGATTTATTGGTTCTATCATTGATAAGAATGCATGAAATGCACAAAAGTTCCTTAACTGAGATCTAGTTTGCATACCTTTTGATATGTTACTTATTATGAGTTCCACTGGATGTGATTTTTGATGTCTCCAAGATTTTGGTTGAAACTCCCTTATAGGAACAGGTTGTTCCTCTTGAGTTTCTTGAGAGGATGAGGAGCCTTGTTCATTTGTTCTTCTTTCAGCAATTGTTGAATCAGTTCCTTCAACATTTTCGTTCTTAGCAGGAACAGGAACAACTCCATCATATTGAGGAACAGGAACATCATTATTTTGAAAGTTTTCATCTTCTTCGTTCCTTTCCTCTTTTAATTCTTCTTCCTCAATTGAATCTGCATCTTTTTCATTTGATCGAACCAAGCCTATCTCAAAGTCATCAACCTGTTTGCTTGGATTACAATTGTCAGATTCATCAAAGATTATATGAACACTTTCTTCAACACACATAGTTATTTTATTATAAACTCTATAAGCCTTACTATGTGATGAATATCCTAAGAATATTGCTTCATCACTCCTTGCATCAAATTTTTCAATATTATCTTTCCCATTATTATGAACAAAACATTTGCAACCAAATGTTCTGAAATAAGTAATATTGGGTTTCTTTCCAAAATAAAGCTCATAAGGAGTTTTGTTAATGATAGGTCTCATCATGGCACGATTTATTATGTTACAAGCAGTATTAACAGCCTCAGCCCAAAAGTTCCTTCGAAGTTCACTAGCAATTAACATAGTCCTAGCCATTTCCTCCAAAGTTCTATTTTTTCTTTCTACTATCCCATTTTGTTGTGGTGTCCTAGGGGGAGAAAAATTATGATCTAGGCCATGGTCTCTGCTTAAGTCATCAAATTTATAATTTTCAAATTCTTTACCATGATCAGATCTTATATGCATCAATTTGTGAGCACTCAAATTTTGAACTCTTTTAGCATAAGTCTCATCCTTGCTAGAGAGAAAAATAACCCCAGTGTACCTAGAGTAGTCATCAACAATAACTAGCACATACCTCTTGCCACTTCTACTTTGAATTCTCATGGGACCACACAAATCCATATGAATTAATTCTTATAGCTTTGTGGTGCTAACCACAGTTTTAGATTTGAAAGAGGATCTAATATGCTTACCTTTTGCACATGCATCACAAACTTGATCAATATGAAATTTTATAGATGGTAATCCCAAAATAAGATCTTTTGATCGAAGTTTGTTAAGTAATGAAAAGCTAGCATGTGTTAGACGCTTATGCCATAAGAGTGGATCATCTTCAATAACACTCAGGCATGTCAATTTTTTTTTAGGAACAAGATCAAGATCCACAATATATGTGTTCCCCTTCCTTGTTCCTTCCAAGATAACATTCTTAGAGTTAATGTTAACGATCAAGCATTTTTCACTATTAAATTTAACAACATTTCCCTTGTCACAGAATTGGGAAATACTTAATAGATTGTGCTTTAAACCTTCAACTAGAAACACATTATCAACGGAATGTGATGGTGACTTACTAACCTTACCCATGGCAACTATGTTACCTTTCTTATTATCACAAAAAGTCACACTTCCACCTTCATAGGTTGAGAGTGAGAGAAACTTAGATTTATCTCCTGTCATATGCTTAGAACAACCACTATCAAGATACCAAGTGTTTTTCCCCCTCACTCCAACCTACAAAAATCAACTAGTTGTTAGTTGTAGGAACCCCTTGTTTCGTGGGTTCCTGTTCTTGACTAGCATTTGATTTAGCAACCCATTTCATGTTGCTTAACTTCATATTTTTGCCAATCATTCCAGTTCTTAGTTGACATTGATTTATGTAATGACCTATCTTTCCACAGTGTATGCAAATTTTATCACTAGGTAGGTCAACATATTTCTTAGGCTTGTTCCTCTTCTTGTAGTTTTCAAAACCAAGACCTTCTTTTCTTTTAGTCTGTGGTCTCTCAATCCACTTAGGAACAACCATCACTTTGCCTATGTTCCTTGCAACAACAAGTTCCTTCTTGAAATTACTGATCTGTTCCTTTAAAATAATTTTCTCTTTATTTAAATTTTCGATTTCAGATCTGTAACCTTTCAAGGGAGTTGATCTAATATCAAAGGAACTTAGAATAGGGACAAATTCCTGTAAGTGTGAAATTTTTAAATTGATTAGATAATTTTCATTCTTCACACTCTCATATAATTCTTTGATTTTTAAATTCTTATCAAATAAATCAAAGAACCTACTTTCAACATCCGTTCTCATTTTCTTAAGCCATTCTATATGTTCTTTGCAAACATTAATAGCTTGTTCAGTTTGTTCACGTTTTTTACGTTCATCTCTACATTCAAGAATTGCATCATAAAGAAGATCATAAATTTCAGGCCTAGTTTTTCCATCTAAGTCTGATTCAAGTCCATGTTGGCATACCTAAACATTTTCTTCATCTTCTTTTTCTTCAATGTTTGCCATGAGGCGAAGATTTGCAGTTTCTTCAGTTTGTTGTTCCTCTTCCTCTTCAGTCTCTGAATCTCCCCAAGCTGCTATCATAGCGTTTCGAACGTTCGCTTTAGAGAAAGCTGTTTTAGATTCCTTATTCCTTTCAGCGAAGCGTTCCTTGTTCCTTTCTTTGGTCTTATCATTTTCCCAAAGTGGACATTCCTTGATGAAATGATCTGTACTACCACATTTATGACAAGCAGCTTTGTTAGAAAACTTTTTAGTTATACCTTTGAAGTTCCCATTCTTCATGTTCCTCTACATCCTTCGAAATTTTCGGACCATGAGTGTTACTTCCTCTTCTTCTGAGTCAGAGTCATCTTCATCATCTGCTTTGAGGGCAATGGACTTTGACTTAGAGCTTTCACCATACTCAGTATCAAGATGGATCTCATGAGTCATAAGTAATCCAACAAGCTGTTCCAAGTTGAACTTAGTGAGGTCTTTTGTTTCTTGTAAAGCAGTGACCTTAGCCATCCATCTGTCCTTAGGAAGACTCCTAAGAACTTTTCAAACCTGTTCCTCTGATGAAATAAACTTACCAAGAGAAGCTAACTGATTAATAATGTTAGTAAAACGAGTAAACATCTCTTGTATGTTTTCCTTAGCCTTCATGGAGAACAGTTTAAATTGATTCATTAGTAAATCAATTTTAGATCTCTTGACTTCATTAGTTCCTTCATGGGTTACTTCTAGTAAATCCCATATTTGCTTTGCGGATTTGCATCCCATGATCCTATTGTGTTCATGGGGTCCAAGTCCACAATGCAACAATTTAACAACCACAACATTAACTTCCATTTTTTCGAAATCAGCTTTGTCATATTTAGAGAAGGGTTTAGGAATTACCTCATTCTTGTCATTAGTAGTTGTGACCTTAAAATCACCAACTTCAATGACTCTCCATACCTGGTAGTTTTCGGCCTTGATGACTATCTCCATTATGTTCTTCCAGTAGGAATAGAACTTCCCATTGAACATAGGAGTCCTTTGCGTAGAATAACCTTCCTCAAGTTTCTCGGTGGTATTCATTGCTCCTTGGATCTTTTTCTCAATAGGGTTTCCTATCTTTCGTGAGTTCTGGCTCTAATACCAATTGTTATTTCACTAGGAACAATACAAGAGGGGGGTGACTTGTATGTGTAGAAATAAACGTAACTTTTTGCGGAATTTTAAACTTAAACAAAGAAACAAGCTAAAGGAACACAAGGGATTTTTACGAGGAAAAACTTCTTGGGCCCAACAAGAAGAAACAACCTCGACCACTAGGGATTTTAAACTCAACACTTTCACTAATTAGGTCAAACAACTTTGTTACAACCTAATGCTACTCACGGGCCACACCTTGAGTTCCAAAACTCAAGTTCTTGAACAACTGTTCCCTCAGCAGCTGTTCCTCTCAACTTCACTTGAAGTTTTCTCACTTTAACTCGCTTCACTTAAAGCTTTCTCTCTTATAGAACTTCACTCAAAGTCCCCTTATCCCAAAAACCAAAATACAATAGATCAATTAAACTTAGTGGAATTAGAGTAAGAAGGCAAAGAACAAATGGCTTTTATGAGAGAATAAAGGCACTGACACTTTACTTAATTAACTCACTAAATCACTTGGTCAGACACAAATTGGAACTTCATTAGACACTAGTATTTATAGTGATAATAACTTAGAACGTGGGATTAAAACATGTGTTAGTGGTAAAACCATTATCCCATGATGTTCCTTACTCGGAGGAACACGTTCCTCTTTAAACCCATGATCTCCATGATCACTATTAAACGTGGGAGATAAACATGTTACTGCTCCCTTAATTTTAGCAACCACTTAAAGCAGTCATTCGAAAATCTGATTTAATTTAAAACATTTTAATTAATAAAACCAAAATAAAATCCTTTTACCAAAAATATTATCTTTAAAATATTTTCCATAAAAACCAAAAAGGATATTTATTATCTTTATAAAAGATTTTCCTTAAAATCAGATTTTACCTTAAATAAAACGATTACCTAGAATCTAGGCATAAATTACTCAACAGACATATTAAACCGTTGTACTGCTTCACCCTAGGTCTAGTTCCTTTTAATAGTTAGTTCCTTTAACTTATTAGTTAAGCGCCAGTTCGTCTGTTCCTTACAAAGGAACAAACGATCATTCTCATTCTTAATTGCCACAGTTCCTTACCATTCTTACTCGTTCCTTTACATTGGAACTAGAAACAAAAAGGCCTATCTTTAGTCTTCTTGCTCCAATGCTGCTCCAGTACCAAATCTTTGAACATCTTCACTTAGTCTTCAAAATCCAAACTTGATTTCTTCTTTGACTTAGTATTCTCTTTGTTCCTTTCATTGATACCTTGAAATTCATTCACTTAAACAACTTGTTAATCCAATACTTAGTTTGCATCTTTGTTCCTTTGTCATCATCAAAACTAGGGTTCAACATATAATATAATTTTCCGGCTTTTTTTACAATAATTGAGTTATATTGTACAGTTGAAAGCTAGTAATGATGTAAATGAGTAATGGACTCTAACTTGTTGAGATGTGAAGTGGAGGATAATTTTGGGTATATAATTTATGATTTTTGACTTAGTATTGCCTGCATTATTATCAGAGAGTTCTTCTAGTTTTTTTTATTAAAGTCTTTTGCATTATTTGATATTATTCTCTTAAGGCGATATGCTAATGATTGTTGTAGACCTTATGAGATGTCAATGTATTATCGTTCATTTTACATTCTTCTGTTTCACTCATGTGCTGTCTGCTGAATTTTGTGTCATATATATCCTTAATTCTGAAGATTTTAAACTATGCGATAAATTATTCTCGGATGGAGCGAGTAGAATTTGAGCATCCATCGATAAGTCACATGGTTTCTTGTTATGTACTATCATTTATAATCATGCCACAATGTCCAACAGTGCCCATTACTTTACCATTTGACTACATTGGCTGTTACAATTACCATAGGGAACTGGGGAAGACCTTCATTTAGTTAAAGTACATGAATAAAAGAAATTAATTATGCTTTTTCCCTCTTCTGCAGTGTGTCCCTCTTTGGTGTGGTTACTTAAATTTTATGCAAGAACACGAGCCTTCAATCAGCGAGTGTTCTGTTGCTGACGTTTCAAAGTCAAGAAACTTATTTGAGCGTGCTCTTACAGCTGCTGGTTTGCATTTTAGTGAGGGCATTAAGATATAGGAAGATTACAGAGAATTTTGAACAAGCTATTTTGCCTTACAATTGAATATTATGATAGTGAGGTGTGATTTCTTTCTTGTCTTACATCATGAATCATGATCTCCTTTCTACCTATGTAGTCCATCTATGCATGCATTCTCGCTTAATACAAATTGACATCTACCAACTTCATCCAAAATTTTATTATTGCATAACATGTCATTGTACATGTGGATGTTGATCTTGCCTATTCTATCCTTGCTTGAATTGCACATCTTAATGCTCATAGAGTGAATTTCACATGGGTCGATGTTTAGAAGATGAAATAATTTCAGGAAAGCTTTGTGTTGTCTACTGAGTTTAATGGTTGCACAGGGTGAAGTCCTTGAGGAAAAGGCTGAAGTCTTTCCAGTCATGTTGAAGTATATAATGAACGTTTCATACATGTGCAGATCTTATCTTCATCATGTTGATGCTTACATTGATGTGTAGTTGCAGTGACTCACATTGTGCTCTATTCAGTATATGCTCAAGTGTTGCAGGGCTTTGGGAGCATTTTATATGTAGTGATTGTATATCATACTCTATTTTAAGAGTAATTTATTGGAGCATTTTATATGTAGACGTTCTCTCGAAGAGAATTGAAAAATCATGGATTTTGTTTATTAGTTTATTGGTTAATAGATTTGTAATTATGTACTTTGTAAAATTTCCCATGGGGATGAATATTGTATGCATAATTTTTATTTCAGTTATAAAATTTCAAGTTTTTTTATATATATTGATCTACTATTACTACTATTAGACTACAATGAAATTAGAGAGTTGCATTAGCTAAAGGCGTAATGCGTAATAATAGGTGCTAAAAAGAAGCATGATATTAGTGATAGAGGCGTTGCAATAGCTGTACAATTGTGTTGCAATGTATATGGAGGCGTTGCAATAGATGCCAAACTGGGACACAATATGAGTGCTAGAGGCGTTGCAATAACTATCCTATGGCGTTGCAATAGGTTATATAGCTGATGCAACAGCTATTTATACCTATTGCAACGGCTCTGTGGTAGCCGTTGCAATAGTCATAAAAATTGTTGCATTAGGTCTAATGCAACGGCAGTAACAACAACAGTTGTTTGACCATTGCAGTAGCTCTATTGCAACGGTTTTTGGCTCTATTACAACGGTTTTCAGGGGTTGTAATAGCTCATTGATGTAGTAGTGTATTGTCTTGGTCCTTGTGAATGATATCTATGATGGTTTTAGGAAGTCATTGAGCCTCTTAGGTAAGATTTTGTGGTTGTTCTTCCACTTGGACTTTCGCTGTTTGTTTTCTATGTTTTGGAATTTTGAGGTCTATTTACCTCTTGAGATGACTTTTTGTCTATTTTATTTAGAGATATTACTTTATAATAATGATGTATTTTTTAAACTTTAGAGTAACTTATCCGGCTCGAAGATATTTTCGTTGTCGTCTATTTATTATTCGTGGTTGTCTATTTATTTTATTTCTCTTTCGCATAAGGACGAAATGTTACAGTTGCTATCACAGTAAACGTTCCCAAAACTCTCTCTAAGTTGCTACATGTTCCATGTGAAATGTGCAGTCTTGTAACTGAGATTCAGATTGTCTTAGGTTTCAAGGAAAATTTTTAGTGAGAGTTACTTGGGTAAGAAGAAAGCCTTGGAAATTATTTTTATTAATTAATGTGATATGTGTTTCTTCCGTAATGTGTGATTTACTAACTGTCAATTCCTTTATCTTGTAGTATGTCTCCCTGATATACATTAGATGCGCGTAAAGTGTCTTGTAAAAGACGCCAAGTCCTAGAGAATGCTATCATAGCTATGGTCAATCGCTCTACTGCTCCTGCTGGTGTGCAGTCGATTTTTGACATGTTCGATCGTCATAGGCTGTGATGTGGAACTTGTTGTTCCAGATGGATATGGAGGTTTCTTGGTTAAAAGAAACGATTATGGATGTGTTTGAAGGGTGGATGTGGAGTGAATCTTGAAGGCAACGACTTCAAGTTTGGTCCAAAGGCAACGACTTTGGTCCACTAGTCAAGCTAGTCTCTAAACTTTATTTCAAGTATGCTCAGCAATACTCTCAATATTTCTTAATCAAAATCAACAACGTCTATGTATTATTATGAAAATAACTGAATATATAATACATCATAAGTCCTAATCCAACTAGAGTTAGAACAAGTCTAATCCAACTAGAATTAGAACAACTAGACTAATCCAACTAGCTAGACCAATCCAACTAGAATTAGAACAACTAGACTCCTAATCCAACATGGATTAGTTACAACCGACTCCTAAACAACTTGAATCATGTAAAATTCATCGTTTTAAGAACGTAGGCAAAACTATGATTCCTACTAAAACAAAAAACAAAGAAAACACGAATTGAACTAACTAAAACACATGATTCATTAAATATACTACGTTTAACTGAACCATACTACGTCGGATCTTCTTATTCCACATCGGACGAGGATGATGATGGTTGTGTAGAATCGTTAAAGGTAGGCTTATTTTTGTAGGAAGTGGAATAGGAGTTGCTAGAGTACGTTATATCCTTCCCCTTGCTCACCTCCTTTTCTTGCTTCTCAAATCTCTCGGCCAACCTAAGCACATCATCAAAAAAAATGTAATTAGACGTTTTTTACCTTATTGGCTATGGAGGACCTCAATCCAGTGATGAATCGTCCAATCTTCATCTCCTCTTTCTTGTCCAACTCACACAAAATACACAACTTTTCAAACTCCTTAGTATAATCAGCCACGCTCTTGGAGTTTTGTTGTATTTGGTTAAGCTTTAGGAACTGCCCTTGAAGATATTCACGAGAGATGAATCTCTTCTTGAGTTGCCTCTTCAACTCGGACCAAGTATCAATCTTTGGATCACCATCTCTCATTCGCTTGTTCTTCAAACTTTCGAACCATATACTAGCATACCTAGTAATCTTCAAGTGTGCAACTTTGAAAGCCTTTTGTTCATCGAAGCCTTTATAGTCGATTAGCTTCTCAAACTGTCGAACCCACTCTTGGAGATCCTCAATGTCTCCTTCACCAGTAAATTCCTTCAAATCGATGAGTTTAAAGTCTCTATCACTCTCTACAGGAGTCCTTATTGGTGGCTCCCTAGTTGGACGCCTTTCTCCTTCTTGTTCTTCCAGATTTCCGGCCAAGGATTCAACCCTTTGGTTGGTCATCTGGATGGCATTCGTGCTGTTGGTTAACTTTTAATTGATGGAGGCAAAGCTTTCATTAAAGTCCTTCATCATACTCGCCATCATAGTCTGCAATTCTTCTCGAGTAATAGGAGTCCCCATGATCAAGAAAGTCTTAACAAACCGACTCAACTTAGGAAATCCGTAACTTCCTAAAAACATGGCTAAAATTTGTGAAATTTGGACACAATCTAGCTTTGTATGTTGTAAGATTCCAGTTAAAAGTTCGTAGCAAAATTCGTTCTCAAACACTGGTAATCTTTGTTTTAATATCGTTGTTCTTGATTCCAGCGATTCTTGTACGCCTTCAAAGAACGATCTCGAAACTATATCAAAAATCCTCGCAATCTCGTGAAATTTTGACACAATAAACTAGACAAGATGTAGTCCAGTATAGACTCAAGAAACTCCGAAAAAGTTGAAGTCTTCTGGGAGAACGAATCCTCCAAAGTGACTGCAAATTCGGGATGAATTCGGACAGTAAAAACAAGCGTTGCCCTGGGATCTTGGGCAAAGCTCTGATACCACATGATGTGGAACTTGCTGTTCCAGATGGATATGGAGGTTTCTTGATTAAAAGAAATGGTTATGGATGTGTTTGAAGGGTGGATGTGGAGTGAATCTTGAAGGCAACGAATTCAAGTTTGATCCAAAGGCAACGACTTTGGTCCATTAGTCAAGCTAGTCTCTAAACTTTATTTCAAGTATGCTCAGCAATTCTCTCAATATTTCTTAATCAAAATCAACAACGTCTATGTATTATTATGAAAACAACTGAATATATAATACATCCTAAGTCCTAATCCAACTAGAGTTAGAACAAGTCTACTCCAACTAGAATTAGAAAAACTAGACTAATCCAACTAGCTAGACTAATCCAACTAGAATTAGAACAACTAGACTCCTAATCCAACTTGGATTAGTTACAACCGACTCCTAAACAACTTGAATCATGTAAAATCTATCGTTTTAAGAACGTAGGCAAAACCATGATTCCTACTAAAACAAAACACAAAGAAAACACGAATTGAACTAACTAAAACACATGACTCATTAAATATACTACGTTTAACTAAACTATACTACGTAGGATCTTCTTGTTCCGCATCAGGTTGTTGCCATACTGATCTAGTGGTGCTTGAAACTTGGCTTTGGGAAATGGATAAGTTATTTGGGGCCACTGGTTGTCTCACTACTTAGATGATACCCATTGGTACCCATTATCTAAAACTTGAGGCTGATAATTGGTGGAGTATGATGAAGGGAAGTTTGTCGTGAAGTTGAAGGAGAGATTTTATCCAGATGAGCTTCGTTGGAAAAAGTAAGAGGAATTCCTTTCCTTATCTCAAGGTTCGATGATTGTGCAGGAGTACCCTAATAAGTTCACGGAGCAGTTAGGTTTGCTTCTTCGGTTGTTCGTACTGAGGCATGAGAGGGTAAAGGGGTATATTGATGAGAGACATTAATGTCACTCATAGGGTAGTAATTCGTGCTTAATTAGAGTCGTTTTAGTTTAATTTTCGTAATTATTCTTCTAATTTTATTTTCTTTTTAGTTATTATTGTTTTATTTATTTACTTTCATTTTATTATTTTATATGTATAGTTTCTCCCCTTGTGTTTGGTTTTCTATGTAGGTAAGCATTTTGGAGCTACATGTTCGAGTTTCAAAGTTAGAGGGGTGGCTTGATTTAGTGCTATAATATAGATCTTATCCTACACCACACTTCCCACCTATCCTACACCACACCAAGCCACAAGCACCATCTTTCTTCACCAACTAAACACCACCATACTCCATGCATAAATCTCGCCCAAGTAAGCAAAAGCCTGCCCGAGCAAGCAAAAGCCTGCCCGAGCAAGCATCAGCACGCCCGAGCTATGAAGCCCGCCCGAGCATATACCAAGCCCGCCCGGGCTGCTTGATGCTGGAAGTTCCTGCCAATATCGTCAAAAACGTCCCACGCCCGGTAGCTGTACTCGAGCCCGTTTAGCCTGCCCCGCCCGGGCCTCAACCCAGCCCGCCCGGGCTGCTGGAGTGCTGAAGTTCGGCCTCGACGAAGAAGAAAACCGTGTTGTAAAAATTCATTAAATATTTCTATGGCTGTGATTTATTGAAGCAAAATCAATCGCGAAGATTAAACATCAAAAGATGGAATTGAGACAGAAGGACCAACGGCAGAGATTGAAGTTGAGTAGCAAAATGAATTTGATTTGGTGAAAATCGACGGCCTTGGCTTAATGATGATGCGTTGATGATGGGGGACGATGCAGGGAATTCGAACCCCTTTGAAACTGAAGCAGTGAAGAAGACAAGAAAGTGGGGGACTTAATTTTCATTTTTTCCTTTTATTTTCTCTTTTTCTTTCTTTTTCTTTTTCCCCCTTGTTACCGGCACTTCAATTCGTTGTTTTCCACATTTTACACTTTTTCATTTCATTTATTTTCTTTCTCCTTTTTATTTTACCTCCTTTTATTTACCTTTTTCTATTTTCTTTTCCATTTTCTTTATTCTCTTTTTATTATTAGGAGTAGTATAAATACCCTTAATTCTATTTTTAGGGGAGGAAGTTTTTAAAAAAGTTTTATTTTATTCCCTACTTTTAGTTTTAGAATATTTTTAGGGTTTTAGGGAGTGAGAAAACTCAAAGAAAGATTGAAGATTTGGAGATTTAAGGGTGACAACTTGTATTTGAAGATTCAATAATTTATCAATGAGCATTTCTTACTCTCTCTCTCTTCTTTTATTGCTTTATTTTAATTGTTTTTATTGTTTAATCTTCATGTTTAATAGTTAATCTAGATTAAAGTTTTTATCTTTTCCTAGTTTCTTCATGTTTGTTCACTAGATTTTGTTTTGTTTTTGCTTTAAAGTCTTAATTTTTGGTTTTTGCTATATTTAGATTGGTGATTTATTGCTAGTTTTTCCATGTTTAGGATGTTTGGTAGTATAATGGATAGTGAGTAGTTCATTAACTAGGATTGGGAGTAGCCCAATCATTGTTTCCATCCTATTTTCATGAGTAGAGTTTATTAGGTTGGTTATGTTTGGGATTTGTGCAATTTCAATCATTGATGTTGATTGGTGACTTAGTTGATGTGAGCTCCATCACCTTTTGATCCTTTTTGTTGTACATTTAATGGTTTTCTTTTATGTGGTTGACCTTCATGATTAATTGATTAGTTGATATACATCACTTGTTGATTGTTATTAACTTGGGTTTGATTTCAATTCCTGACTTGACCTAGTTAGGTGATAACACCTCGAAATATAGGTTTTGTTGCCATAATTAGGACTCTAAACTCCCTAACAACGAATTTAGAGGTGTTTAGGTTTGTTTGTTCCCTTTGCATATCTCCAATACATGCCAATCCCTATATCTCTACTCGGTTATTGGATGTGAACTATGATTGTGGTGTTTTCCCATTCCTAGTGCTTTTCCAAATTTGATTTCAATAGTTTATACCATTAGTTTAACCAAAACTTGATGATTTCTTCGGCCTAGCTTATTGTTAAATTAACACATATTGGTGCTCCTTAGTCCTTGTGGAAGAATGACCCTTACTTGTCACTTTACTTAGTTTAGTGGTCTAGTTAGGTTTTGTTTGACTTTAGGAGACTAGTAATGACCTAGTTTTCCCATATGTATAATAGGTTTTTTTTTCTTTTCTTATTCTTACTATAAAAAAAATGGCAAATATCTCTTTTCCTCAATATGAGAATGAGTCCTTTTGGGTTTACTTTGATAAACTTAAAGACTTTATAAAGTACTATGGTTATGGTCTTTGGGAAACTTGTGAGATTACTTATGGGGGTTTAAAGGAGCATACTAGAGGAGTGGTTGAAAATATGTTTAATGGTGAATTTCGAGCTATATCTTTAGATGAAGCTTGGGATTTTTATATGTGGTTAGCTAGGGATACTTATGATTTTAATTGTGCAAATTCTCATAATTCATCTAATGTTTGCATGAATTCCTTTGATGAGTCAAATGTTCCCACTAGTGACCCTATTATACATGATTTTAATCCCCCTCCCTCTTATGCTTATAACAATAATGTTGATGATATTCATGCTACTTCTCAATATTCATCGAATTTGTACATGGATTTCAATCAAGTGCCTCATATTCCCGATATTGATTCTCATATGCTTGATTGTAACCCCCCTCCCCAAAATGGTCTCCAAATTAGACTCCAAGTACCTCTTCAATTAAGACCGTCCACCAACACCACTAGTCTAGAGAGTATGATGCAAACTTTCATGACTAATTAAACTAAAGAGACTAGTGAGTTGAGAGAGAGCTTAAAACAAATGCAAGTTCATAATAAAATGCTTGAAACTCAATTGGCTCAAATGGCGGGTTATATGAAAAGTGCTTCCACTACCCAACTCCCTAGTCAAGGTGTAAATCCCAATGAACAAGCCCATGCTATAATCACTAGGAGTGGTAGACAATTGGGGGATGTGTGTGTAAATGGGGGTAAGGCAAAGAAGGATGAGAAACAATTGACCAATGACTTGAATGATGATGGTTTTTGGAGTAGTGATGAAGGGTATGTTTTTGAGGAGAAAAGGCCCATTATTGAAGATGTTGTTGAAAGTGAGGATGTTTATGAGCCTCTACATACCCTTTTTGAATCTCATGTGTCTACCTCTAGTGGTTTGGACCTTACTATCCCTTCTTGTACTTTTGAGCACCCATCCTCTCCTACCAATTTTAACTTGAGTGACGATCTTGGTCATTTTGAAAGTAAGATACCTCACTTAGTGGTTAGTGATGAATTTGGAGTTTTGATGGATAATGAAAATGTTGTTGAGGATAACTCATATGTGGAAAAAGTCTTTCCTCTTAATTCTTGTGATGTGAGTGAAGTGGTTAGTGAAAGTCTTGTTTCTATCCATTCCCCTCATATTCCATTTAGAAGAAGAATTGACCTTATTCCTTCTACTCCTATCTCATATCCATTCTCATCTCTTAAAACTCCACATCTTGATGAGTTTCTTGCCTCTTTTGACCTTCAAGTGCCCAAATCTTTTATTATTGAGGAGAAGAGTGAGCTTGCCACCGAAAAAGATTTTGTTGAGGAGAGTTTGCCATTTTATTCATCTTTTTTTTTCTTATTTTGATTCTTCTTCTACTTCAAATTTCTTTCTTTTTCCTTTTGTTCCTTCTTTTAGGCATCCTTTTCCTCATTTGCATGGAGTTGCATTGCACTTTATGCATATTTTGCATTGTGTCATTGCATACTTAATAATAATGAAAATGTGTGCTAGTGCATATGACAGACTCGATCTTGCGATCTTTATCGGGATATTTACTAGGAATGTCATGCTTGGGACCTTTAACAAGCCTTTCTCGGGAAGTAACCCGTGATTTATTGCTTTCATTTTTTTTTTCTTTTATTTTACTTAATTTTCTTTTCTATCCTTGATTTATTTAGGTACATAAATGGAATAACACTCATTCTCAATAGCACGTGGAAAGTAAATCATGGTGTTGAAAAGTTGATTATAAGTGGAGAAATTGGGTCATTTGCGGGTATTATACCCACCTACTATCCGGTAGCTTCCTTCCTTTTCTATTTTGCCAATGTTTTATGATTTGCGGAGCATATGCTTGTTGGTTTGGATGTTTGTTCCCTCCTTTCCTCCCTTTCATCGTCTTGTTCAAGCATTGAGAACAATGCTTTATTCTAGCTCGGGGGAGTAGCTATTCGCTAGCTTGGGGGAAATGTTCATACTCTATTATTTACTTTTCTCTTCTTACAAAATTTTAAAATCCAAAAATATTTTCTTCCATGTTTTGATTCTCTTTAATTATAGAAAAAATGAAAAAAATGAAAATCCCAAAGAAATGAGGAATAAAGAAAAGTACAAAACATTTTGCGTCCAAGGAAAGATTCTTGTTGTTGGCAAATTTACGTGGATTCCTTTGCTTTGGTAATTTGGGTGGATGAGTATAAGTGTTACCATCGAATGCATGTATGTGTAATTTGGGGCGATTAGGGATGGATAAATCTTTGTTGCTTGATTTTCTACTTGAAAAAGCATTATATAGTTCTAAATGTTGTCAAACTTTGAGTTGAAAAGAGTCGAATTATTTCTCTTATGGAAGTTGTAGTGACCCTAGTTGAATCTTGAAATCTTCTTTGGTACACAAGTTTTACCTCCAAATAAGCTATGCTAAGAGTTAAATTCGATTGAAAAAAAAAAGTGTTTTATGTCTTGAGTCCAATAAGTGGAGCCAATGAGCCCACAAGGCATAATAAGCCTATTAAAGTCCATGAAAAGAAAAAAAAAACCGAAAAAGAGTCAATAAATGGTAACTACCACATGATTTGAGAAAGTGGGTTAGTCGAAATGGTGGAGTGGGAGCTTGAAAATTTAATAAGTAGAGTCTCCCTATTAATGATGAATGTCATTATGGCTTAAACATTGAGACTCTAGGCCCATTGCTCAATCGTTCTAATCCTACAATCATGGTTTTCTCTTAGCAAAAGTCAAGTTTGGGGGAGTTCATGTGCACTAGTTAGGATTGATCTTGGGACCTTCTTCATCCATTTGAGAACGATATTGATGTTTTGAAGCTTTTGATAGTGTCAATTTTGCACCTTAGATTAGCCTATCCCCTATATTCCTAAGTTATGGATACATATTGATGATGGTTATGCTATGAAAGTTTGCCTAGATCGTCCATTGCTTTGTGAACCATGTTTAAAGAGATGACTTTGGCTTACTATATGTTTGTGCTTGATTAGAGTTGTGGGTTAAGCCTCTTGGGAAACCCTCGCAAGATCTCACTCGCCCTCTAGAGCGATTTAGGGGTTTAAAGAGCTTGTTGCATATGCTAAATGCAACCGTGATTCCTACGAAAGTGTGTTAGATTTCTTGCATTCTTAGTTTAGCTCTTAATAAATCTTTTTGCTCAATTCATCTATCCTATTTCCCTTTTGTGTCCAATTATTTTGCTCGAGGACAAGCAAAAGCTCAAGTTTGGGGGCATTTGATGAGAGACATTAATGTCACTCATAGGGTAGTAATTCGTGCTTAATTAGAGTCGTTTTAGTTTAATTTTCATAATTATTCTTCTAATTTTATTTTCTTTTTAGTTATTATTGTTTTATTTATTTATTTTCATTTTATTATTTTATATGTATAGTTTCTCCCCTTGTGTTTCTTTTTCTATGTAGGTAAGCATTTTGGAGCTACATGTTCGAGTTTCAAAGTTAGAGGGGTGGCTTGATTTACTGCTATAATATAGATCTTATCCTACACCACACTTCCCACCTATCCTACACCACACCAAGCCACAAGCACCATCTTTCTTCACCAACCAAACACCACCATACTCCACGCATAAATCTCACCCAAGCAAGCAAAAGCCTGCCCGAGCAAGCATCAGCCCACCCGGGCTATGAAGCCCGCCCGAGCATATACCAAGCCCACCCGGGCTGCTAGATGCTAGAAGTTCCTGCCAATATCATCAAAAACGTCCCACACCCGATAGATGTACCCGAGCCCGTTTAGCCTGCCCCGCCCGGGCCTCAACCCAGCCCGCCCGGGCTGCTGGAGTGCTGAAGTTCTGCCTCGACGAAGAAGAAAAATGTGTTGTAAAAATTCATTAAATACTTCTATGGTTCTGATTTATTGAAGCAAAATTAATGGCGAAGATTAAACATCAAAAGATGGAATTGAGACAGAAGCACTAATGGCAGAGATTGAAGTTGAGTAGCAAAATGAATTTGATTTGGTGAAAATCGACGGCCTTGGCTTGATGATGATGCGTTGATGATGGGGGACGATGCAGGGAATTCGAACCCCTTTGAAACTGAAGCAGTGAAGAAGACAAGAAAGTGGAGGACTTTATTTTCATTTTTTTCCTTTTTCTTTTCTCATTTTCTTTCTTTTTCTTTCTCCCCCTTGTTACCGGCACTTCAATTCGTCGTTTTCCACATTTTACACTTTTTAATTTCATTTATTTTCTTTCTCCTTTTTCATTTACCTCCTTTTATTTACCTTTTTCTATTTTCTTTTCTATTTTCTTTATTCTCTGTTTATTATTAGGAGTAGTATAAATATCCTTAATTCTATTTTTAGGGGAGGAAGTTTTTAAAAAAGTTTTATTTTATTCCCTACTTTTAGTTTTAGAATATTTTTAAGGTTTTAGGGAGTGAGAAAACTCAAAGAAAGATTGAAGATTTGGAGATTCAAGGGTGACAACTTGTATTTGAAGATTCAATAATTTATCAATGAGCATTTCTTACTCTCTCTCTCTTCTTTTATTGCTTTATATTAATTGTTTTCATTGTTTAATCTTTATGTTTAATAGTTAATCTAGATTAAAGTTTTCATCTTTTCCTAGTTTCTTCTTATTTGTTCACTAGATTTTATATTGTTTTTGCTTTAAAGTCTTGATTTTTGGTTTTTGCTATTTTTAGATTGGTGATTTATTGCTAGTTTTTCCATGTTTAGGATGTTTGGTAGTATAATGGATAGTGAGTAGTTCATTAACTAGGATTGGGAGTAGCCCAATCATTGTTTCCATCCTATTTTCATGAGTAGAGTTTATTAGGTTGGTTATGTTTGGGATTTGTGCAATTTCAATCATTGATGTTGATTGGTGACTTTGTTGATGTGAGCTCCATCACCTTTTGATCCTTTTTGTTGTACATTTAATGGTTTTCTTTTATGTGGTTGACCTTCATGATTGATTGATTAGTTGATATACATCACTTGTTGATTGTTATTAACTTGGGTTTGATTTCAATTCCTGACTTGACCTAGTTAGGTGATAACACCTCGAAATATAGGTTTTGTTGCCATAATTAGGACTCTAAACTCCCTAACAACGAATTTAGAGGTGTTTAGGTTTGTTTGTTCCCTTTGCATATCTCCAATACATGTCAATCCCTATATCTCTACTCGGTTATTGGATGTGAACTATGATTGTGGTGTTTTCCCATTCCTAGTGCTTTTCCAAATTTGATTTCAATAGTTTATACCCTTAGTTTAACCAAAACTTGATGATTTCTTCGGCCTAGCTTATTGTTAAATTAACACATATTGGTGATCCTTAGTCCTTGTGGAAGAATGATCCTTACTTGTCACTTTACTTAGTTTAGTGGTCTAGTTAGGTTTTGTTTGACTTTAGGAGACTAGTAACGACCTAGTTTTCCCATATGTCATATATCAAGTAGATGGATCTGAGGGTAAGGACTCATGTCTTGAGTTTCGATGCTAACTTTTTTCAGGGAGCGTATGAAATTGCTCTTGAGGAGGAACAATCATTAGTTCTAGAATCAGTGATTGCAAAACCATTGGTTATTGAACTTTTGAGTGAAAACTCATTTGTCGACAAGCTTATTAATGAGGGTGAATTTTTAGGTAAAAGTATTAATGGTCCTATGCTAGATGAGGCTTTTCATAGAAGTGATGCTATTGATGTGTCAGTTAATGATGATTTGTGTCAACCTTTTATACGGGATCATTTGGAGGCTTTGCTTTGTCTGGAATCATCTGCAGGTAATTCTAGTAGATGGAAGGATGAGGTGGACGCCTTAGAGGCTGCTCTTGAAGGTAAAGAGTTTGACTATGCTGAAAGCGTATAAAAATTTGATGATGAGCCTAACCCGCATAAACCTCATATATATCCCATTTTCACAGAAGCTTGATCTTGTACCTTCATCCTCTGCTTTATATCCTCCTTGTTCTCTTAAAGAGCTGTTGTTGCATGCTAATATTGACCAAGTAAATATTCATGTTCATCCTGTGAGACCTACGGAATTGTAAGATAGTTGTACATTTTTTTATTTTTCTTCTTCTTTTTCCTTTTCTTATGATTCTTTTTCTTTGGATATTTCTAACCCCTTATTAATGCACATAAATATGCTTGTAGTCAAGCTATGTCAAGTGTTCAAAAACATGTTTGCAGGGGACTTTGATAATGAAGGCATTGGATTCTTCATAATGTAAAAAGTATTTCGGTCGTGCGGGATCCTAAAAACTAGCGCTTATCGGGAGGCAACCCGACTTTCTAACCTTTACTTGTTATATTTATTTTTACTTTATGATTAACTTTGCTAACGTGTATTTCAGTAATATGTTGTTGATATGGTTGTGGTGGAAATGTCAATACTGTTTACACTCTATATTCATTCCCACCTTTTCTGTGAGTTGCACCCTTCCCTTATCTTTTGCTTCTTTGATGTTCTCAATCTTCACATTGAGGACAATGTGATGTTTGGCTTGGGGAAGGATGTCACTTCATGCATGTTAGTTTCATACTAGTTTAATTAGATTTATTGCTTTAGTAGGATTGTTACATGGTTTGTATCGCTCACTTGGGGTGGGAGTTTACATGTAACGAAAAAAATGTACTTCTTTCTTAGTTGCATTAGCATTTTTCCTTTCATATTAGATTTCATCTCATGTTAGTTTGCATCTATGGGACTATTGCTAGCACTTTTTGAGAATCATGTTGATATTTCACTACACATCATAAGCGTCATTCATCTTGTTCATAATTCTTCATAGCACAATTGTATTGTAATTGATTGTTTGTGGTAAGATTGTTTGATGCTCTCTGGCTCGATTTCACTTTACTGTGCAGACACTTTAACTCAAGTGTGCTTCCATGCCTTAAACTGATGTATCCGTATCAGTTCCGTTCTCTCATGCGTGATTAGTTCCTCAGTTGTCGGATTGATCTTAATTTTGACTTGGTACTCTTTGATATATGATAGTGTAGACATTTTGATATGATTAAGGCATTTTATTTCACGATCTTAGCTCCAGAGTTATTCTTTTTTTCATGTTTTCCTTTCTCTAGCCCCGTTGAGCCTTTCTAACTATGTTTTATTAATACCTACATTATAAGCCTTAGCCTCATTTGATTCTTGTCCCAAACCTAGCTTAGGAGAGCCAGTATTGGTTTTGGTTTGGTAAATATTGAATGAAAGTGCTCAAAATATGGTTTAGTTGGAGGAAAAGTATGTTACGAGCTTGAAAATTGAATCGAAAAACAAAAGCTTGAAAAAAAAATTGAAAAAAAGAAGTAAAAAAAAAGAGGTATCTATAAAGTGAAAGAAAAAGGGTTAGTTTTGAATTGCTTGAGCAAAAGGATTGTTGATTATATTTTTGGGGATTGTTGGTTGTGGTGTGGAGTTGTTGTGACTTTTCTTAGTCATGATTTCAGCGATATGATGCTCCACCAACTTGGTTTTTCTCCCACAATGATCAAAATACTACCCATACTTTAACATCAACCCCATTTCAACCCTTAAAGTCCTCTTGATCATTGTGTGTTATATTATTTAATAAAGAGTGAGTCAAAGGGACAAAGTGAAATAGCATATTATTTATCAGAGTCGACTTGATTTAGGTTGAGTGTCAATTATTATCCCTTAAACACATGAGAGATTTGAGTGCACAAGGCTATAGTGAGGTATGCCGTGTTTAGTTAATTCCGTCTTTGGGAGACGGTTTGTGGCATGATTGGAGAGTTGATTGTGTTACATGACGTGTTATGTGGCTTTGTTCGAGATTATTTCGATGCTTGGCTCATGTTGTGATTATATCGATCGTGTTTTCGATTCTGTGTTTGGCCCTATTGTAGTCCCATATATATTGTTGGTTGTCTTACTTTTTCCATGTCTATTGTCTTATTGCTTAGGACAAGCAATGGTTTAGCTTGGGGGAGTTTGATATGTCATATTTGTACATAGATTTTAGGTGCATTTAGGTTTTATTTCTAGTTCATATTAGAGCATTTTGGTGCATATTTCCAGGATTTACTCAAGTTTTGCTCTACTGCTCTCTGTTTGCTTGTTTTGGATAAATTTCAGGTTATTTTAATGCAAGTAGACTATGGCTGGCTAAGCTTGAGTAAAACAAACATGAATAAAGAAGGTAGATTGCATGAGAATATCAAAGTATCTCTCTGGGATGAATTTAAGCTAGAATGTAGGAAAGCATTACTGGAAGAAGTGCCAAAACAAATGATAATGGAGTGATTCTAATTTAGTTGGAAAGTATACTTGAATAGCTTTCCAACGACAGGTAACATGCCTAATTTCGATAAGAGATGAGAAAGTTATGAAGTTTTAAAGATGAGCAGTTCTGATTTTTGTCGCAGGCCCGAATGGGCGGGATCTTGCATGGTCGGGCAGGTCGCTGTTTCACTTAATTCTACGGAAAATGACATGACTACCGCCTGTCGAGCGGATTTCTTCCCACCACCCCATGTGTGTTACAGTTTTTACCGTTTTAATGCACGTGTTGTGTAGTTTCTTGTTTTAATATAAATACTTCTCCTTTAAGTAGAAAAAAACCACGTTTTATATATTATTATTCAGTTTATTTGTTTTCAAAGTAATTTTATTCTCTCAAGAACCCTAGTTTCTCTTTAGTCTACTTTGTGATACATTTAAGATTTCAATAGATAAATTGCTTTCAAGATTTGTTCTTCGATTGGTATTGTCTCTCATCCTTACTATTCCATTTTTAATTCTTCCTTATTATTTCATCATTATGATTATATTTTCCCTAATTATGAGTGAGTAGTTTAATTTCTAGGGAATAGGGGATCTATGTATGCATATGAGGGATTGATTGAATGATTATTTACTTTGATGATTTGTCTTATTCTTATTATTGAGTTATTTTGTTAAACATCAAGTTCGGCCAAATTTGTTTGATTATTTTTGCAATACAAAGTTATAAACCGAGAGGTAGGATTTTGTATAGGCTCTCAATAGTAGGCTCAGCTATCTATGACCATGCGAGAGCGGCTTAGCGTGCTTCGAGGGAGGTAATGTTCGAGAGAAATTACATGTGCCCTATTCAGATGGATTTATTTAGTTTCTCCTATCATTCCTGATATCCTCAATTGCATACATAGTGAACCGTTTCCCTAGTCTTTCTCTTATTTGATATTTGTGATTCGATTATTTGCAATTAGTTCAGTAAACCAACTTCTTTTCTATCTGATTTAGTTAGTTTAATATTAGAGTTCAGACATCATAGTAAAGCAATCTCCCTGTGGATTCGATCCTAACTTCCTTGACTACCCAATTAGTGGACCTTGGATTTATTTTTTATTAGGTGATACGAGTTTTCCCTGTGAGCTGCTGGTGGTAAGAATGTTGTGTGGGTAATAGTGGACCGTTTGACTAAGGTAGCTGATTCGTTGCTATGAAGAACACCTGGTTGATGGGGGAGTTTGCCAAAATTTATGCTAATGAGATCATTCGTCTACACGGGGTTCCTAAGGATATTATATTTGATTGGGATCCGTGATTCTTGTCTCTTTGTGGACTACCTTACAGAAAGCTTTTGGTTCGAAGTTATGTTTCGAGCCTGTGCTCTGGGATTTCAGCAGTCTTGGATCAACTCTTTTAGCTCGGTGGAGTTTACTTATAATAACAACTATCAAGCTAGTATCCAGATGGCTCCTTATGAGGCTCTCTATGGAAGGAAGTGTCGTAGTCCTACTTGTTGGACCGACATTAGCGATTCCCTAATTTTGAGGCCAGAGTTGTTTCTGGATGCCATTGAGCAGGTCAAGGTCATTCGAGCTAAGTTGAAGGCTTCTCAAGATAGGCAAAAATCCTATGATGATCTTTGTTGGAAGCCAATTTCCTATAAAGTTGGGGATAAGGTGCTTTTGAAGGTGTCTCCTATGAACGGAGTGATGTGGTTTGGACAGAAGGGCAAATAAAATCCGAAGTTTGTGGATCCCTATGAGATTATTGAGAGAACTGGGGAAGTGGCATACCGATTGGCGTTACCGCCTAAGTTGTCTAAGGTTCATGAAGTCCTCCATGTGTCGTAGTTGCGTAGGTACCGCAACTATCCTTCACATGTGTCTCCTATAGAACCTCACATTTGAGGAGCGACAAGTTCGTATTCAGGATCGTGATAACCGTGTTTTAATGAGGATGGTGATCCCTTTAGTTAATGTGCTTTCGAGGAGTCAAAAATATGAGGAAGCCACTTGGGAAACCAAGGAGTCTATGAGCCTTAAAATACCCAGAGTTGTTCGTTCCATGTATTTTATATGTTATTTCAAGTTTCGAGGAAATGTACATATACATATACATATACATATACATATACATATACATATACATATACATATACATATACATATACATATACATATACATATACATATACATATACATATACATATACATATAAGTATGTGTGTGCCATGTGTTATGGAGTATTGCAGGAGAAATTTTTGTGTGCGTCTTGTGTTTTATAAATTATTCTTGAAGGGTACATATAAATATCATGCTTGTAATTTGTTGTTTAAAAGGATAATCTTTATGCTTTGTGTAAATACTTTATTCTGGATGTGATGCAAGTCTTGAATTATTTTCAAATTACTTGTGCTTGTATGAGATTTGTGGTGTTAATTATGCTTTTGGTTATGGATTGATGTGACCAAGTTATGTGCGATTATAGAGCGTTGATAAGTCCATTTCACTAAGGTTTAAGTCTTAAGAAGGTGAGTTTTACTCATCTAAACCTTAGTGTGGAGAAGAGGGAGTTATGATGATTTTGATGTATTAGAGAAGATTTTGATGTTGTGGTTCTATATGCTTATGATCATTTACAGGTGGATTTCCGTCTCGTGTTTGCGATCCATTCAACATAAAAGCTCACAAAGTCCCTTGAAGTCTAGAGTTTGATGGTTGATGTCAAAGTGCACCCTCTTAGTTTGCTACAGCAGTGTTTGCCCACCCTGGGCGTTGAAGAGCCAACCTCGGGCATTTTTTGAAGACCAAAGAACCCAGGCAGTAGCAAATGTCCAGGCCGCGCATCAAAAATGCCCGGGCCGCGTATATCGAGCAAAGTGAGAATTTAGCACAGCAGCGAGAGACCGGGTCGCGTGTTTCTTGCGCCCGGGTCGCGCGTTTCGGGCCTGTTAGGATTCTTTGGCGGTTTTCAGTCTTTCGTAGGTTTTATTATTATTAGAAAAACATTGTTTTGTTTTATGTGATGTAATCCCAGACTTAATTAGGGAGATAGAGAGGAAGAACACTAATCATATATTTCTCCTTTGAGTTTTCATAGTTCATGGAAATTATTACTTTGGAGATTTCTTCGATGGAGACTATGTTGATCTTGAGAACGGTTAAACAAGCTTCATTCTATTATTGTGAGGTTTCTCTTTGTTAACTACTTCTTAATTATAATTGTGATTTCTTGATTTTAATTTATGATTATTGTGTGTATTGCTAGGAGTACTACTAGCTTTTGCATTCAATCTATCTTTTGCTAGGATTTAGAATTGATACCGATTTATCTGTTCTTCTTTCATGAGTAGCAACCTAGGGTTTGATTAATGAATCTGATTATTCTTGATTAATCACTAGGGAAATCATAATTTCCAATTTGAATACTTTGTGCTAGCAATTTGTTGATTGGCTCATTGATTCCTAGTTCGTTAACAATCTATCGATTTGAATCTAATCTCTGAATAGGTTAGATTAATCTATAGTTCAAGTTTTATGATCATCTGATTATGATTGTCCAACTGTTCTTTTGTGGGAAAGGGATTTAATTTCCAACTTTGAGTAATTAAGAGTTAAAGTACATACTTGAGAAACCGATGATCAATAGTATGAATTGAAGTGGCCGTTAACTGAACTCAAGATTCTTCTCTTATTGATTACCTTACTTGTTTATTATGCTTTAGTTACTTAGTTGTTCATTTCTTTAATCACAAAATCCCCAATTGATCTACTATAAGCACGAATTAGTCCCCAAGTCTTTGTGGATACGACTCTACTTGCCACTTACATTTATTTGTATTGGAAAGAAGGAAAATATAACTTTATCTTTGGTTGCGCGTGCGACCGCGTCTCACCATGGATTAATCTTAGTTTGAATTATGTATCAGTCGTTTAGAAATGTTTAACATGATTTGTTGACAAGTCCGGGTTACTGTCTATCCGGTGAAATTCTAAGGGTTGCATCTGGTGCATGGTTGTTGTGCCAAGCGCAAGTTGATTAAACTTATGAGTCCCGCGCTAAATGCCTGCTCATGTATGGAGTGCACGGATTATTTTAATTATGCCGAGCTCACTTACTTCATTAGGTAGATTCCAGTATGCCAATATATGCGTGGTTGTATGAGATGCTTAAATTTATTTCAAGGTTGAAAATCTTGGTTAATGAATCCCATAAATGTTAGTGTTATATGGTGACTATGTCTCAAGTGAATTTTTCTTTTTTGTATTCAAGTTAAGATTACAAGAATAATGATTCTTGTTTGGTGCTTATGATGATGTTGTGTTGTATAAGTCAATATCTAAGTTGTCGACATTACAGTAATCGAGGGAGAATAATAAAACACTATCTTTAATATTGTTTTGCCACGAGTTATGTACCGGGATTATTATAACTAACGTTCTAATTAAGCTTGTACCCAAACTGAGTCAACGAGGTGTGACGAGTGAATTTGTGTTCATGTACGTTGAATTCTTAATGTTTAATTATGTTATAAGGAAGATTATTTGTTTATTAATTTCGATTTATAAATATTTGAGGAACTTGGTTAATTTTTAGAATTTGATGTTATTATTCCTATGTGGAGAAGAATGTGAGTTTTTGTGGTGAATTGAATTAATTGGGTTGAGATCCTAGTTTTTTTGTTGACATGGGTATAAGGCCATATGGGCATCCCTGTTGTTGTTTTGCTTTGAAGAATTGTTGAGATAAATTTATATCCTATATTTTACTTTGAGATGTAAGATATCCAGTGTGATAGACGTAGTCCCGGGTGTAGAACATCCCAAGCACTTAGTTTGCGATTTAGGGGTATTACATGGATTAATTATTATCGTACTACGGGTCGAAAAGTACTGAGCAGGGTACTATCCTGCATCGGGAGTTTTTGCCATTCTTAGACGCAAGCAGTAACGAATGTAATCCCATAGGCTGTCTGGAGTTTGCGATCTAACAAACCATAGGAAGTGGGTTGGGATCCACTAGCTTTTTGTTCTTTCTCAAACACTTTACATTATTGGTTTTTGGATGGCTTTTCGAGTTATTATTGTGTTGTTTAGAAAGGTTATTATTTTCTGTTAATTATGTATCTTCATGATAATTTCTTTGATCTCTTTATTTGTGAAATGATTTATTCCTGCCTATACCATATTGTTTTTTCTTATTCATGTAAGTTGATGTGATGGCTTATTGCCTGTTAAGTCTTATTACTAATACTATCTTGATTATATTTGTTATAGGAGAACTGCTAGTTACTCCTCAATGATTGTTGAATATTTGTAGTTTTTATGTACTTTTGCAGATGGAGTTGAAAGCTAGATTGATCACATTATGGGCTCGGAAAGTGAGGATAAGAAATGTGCCTAAATTTCTTGTCTTGGTCTTTGTGGAAGATATTTATGATGGTTTTAGGATGTCATTTAGCCTCTTAGGTATCAAGTAACTTAGGTTGGATTTTGTGGTTGTTCTGCCACTTGGAGTTAGGATTTTTTTTTTCTATGTTTTGGGCTTTTGTGGTCTCTTTGCCTCTTTAGATGACTACATGACTATTTTTATCTAGAGGTATTACTTTTATAATAATGATGGCTTTTTGAACCTTTAGAGTAATTTATCCGTCTCGATTATATTTTCACTATCGGCTATTTATTATTTTGGTTTTTCTATTTCTATTATTTCTCTTTCGTATAACGACAGAGTGTTACAAATTCAATTTACCTCCACCAAGCTTCTCATTGAAATAAGCAATTGGACGCCTTTCTTGAATCAACACAGCTCCAATTCCCTTACCACTTGCGTCACACTCAAAAGGCTTCGAAATATCTGGAAGTGCTACAATGGGAGCATTAGACATCCTTCTCTTCACCTCTTGAAATGCTTCTAAAGCTTGAGTTGTCCACTCAAAACTCCCCTTCTTTGTGCATTTAAGTTATCGGAGCCAAAAGAGTCAAAAGTTTTTAATAAACATCCTATAAAACCATGCCAAGCCATGGAAAGATCTTACCTCGATTAATGTTTTAGGAATTGACCAAGATTTCATCTCCTCCACTTTAGATGGATCCACCTTGATCCCTTGATCTCTGATAATATACCCAAGAAAGCTAATCTCTCACTACATGAACGACCACTTCTCCCATACAACTTTTGCTTCCTTAATACCTCAAACAACTCCCTTAAATGTTGTAAGTGTGATTATTCATCCACACTATACACGACTAGAGCATCTAGATACACCACTACAAACATACCCAAAACAACCTAAGTACTTCATTCATGAGCCTCATAAAAGTACTAAGAGCATTAGTGAGTCCAAATGGCATTACCAGCAACTCATAGAGACCATGTTTCATTTAAATGATGCCTTCCATTAATTCCCTTCTCTCATCCTAATTCTATAATATCCACTTCGAAGATCCACCTTGATAAATAACTTTGAGCCATGCAACTCATCTAACATGTCATCTAATCTAGGAATTGGGAATCTATACTTGATAGTGACATTGTTTATTGCCCAATGATCAATACACGACGTCCAAGTTTCGTCCTTCTTAAGCACCAATAAAGTAGGTACATCGCAAGGACTCATACTCTTCTTCACATACCCTCGCTCCATTAATTCCCCTATTTGCCATTGAAGCTCCTTTGTTTTTTCTGTATTCGCCCTTTAAGATGGTATTTTAGGAATTGATGCTCCTGGGATTATGTCTATTCGATGCTCAATGCCATGAATAGGGGGTAAACCTGGTGGCATATCTTCTAAAAATACATCATCAAACTCCTCTAACAACCTCCCCAATTAAGGACTCTTCTCCTTAAACTCCTCCATTACCTCCTTGCTGAAACACAAATAGCACTCGGGTCCTAGCTCAATCTTCCACTCCATTACTTTTCTTCCCACCAAGAGTGTTTCTTTTGGCTTAGGCTTAGTAGGGGGGACTGGTTTAACCGAGGTATTGGTAAGAACTCCTTATTTACTCCATCTTTCTTAATGGTGTACACAATAGTGAATCCATTGTGCTTGGACTCCCAACCATATTGCCAAGGTATCCCTAGTAGAATACGGCACGCATCCATGTTTATGACGTCACATAAAATCTCATCACCATAGGATCCAATTTGAAACCCTACTAGTGGTTGCTTTATCACGGATGTACCTTGGTCATCTAGCCACCTCAACCTGTATGGCATGGGGTGCCTTGTAGTCTTCAAGTTAAACTTCTCTACAAGCTCCTTTGAACCCACATTAGTCATGCTTCCACCATCTATGATTAAGTCACACAACTCACCTTTCACTCTACACTTGGTTTGGAAGATATTCTCCCTTTGCTTCAGTTGGTCCACCACTTGTTGCACATGCATAGCCCTTCTAATGATGGAACCTATCTCGCTTTCCGGCCTACAAACCTCAATCTCCTCGTTACTACTCTCCTTGTCCATATCTAGATCTTCCTCCTCCTTGATAGTTGGATTCATATGGTTATGAATCTCCATAATGGTGAGTGCCCTAGGATTAGGACAATTTCGCTTGTGATAGTTATGGCCCTGGCACTTGAAGCACTTAATTTTAGACAAATCTCAACCTACACCTGTCACCTTCAAGGCTATCTTCTATAATTTAGGGGCCTTATATATGCTCAATTAAATTATGAGGCCCCAAAGGGTAAAAAAAGACTTCACACAAATATCAAAAGTAAAATTCCATACAACTAATAAAAGTTTTTTTGCCAAAAAAAAATTCAACATACTATCAACAAGTTCTCACTCACATTCACATCATTATCATCAACGACATACAATTAACATTATAATCATTCTCATTCAAATTCACATCACTCCAATAGAGGAATAAAATATCATCTAACTAACAAAAAAAATATATGCCACATTAGTACATTACTAGTTAACGAATACACATAGATTGAGGAATAAAATTTTGAGCAAGCATGAATCACTTTAAAAAATTATCCAATTAATAAATAAAAAATCGATATTCGATAATGGAACAATTTACAACCCCCAAAAATAATCAAAAAATTGTAATAAAACTAACCACAATTCCATATTATCAAATTTAAAAAAAAAACACAATAACTAAAAAACAAAAATTTCAGTATTTTGAAATTATCTTTGCCAAAAACATAGAACATTTGCCAATTTTTGTAGAGTTGTTGCAAATCTGAATAGGAGAGTTGTATAATGAGTAAGATGGTTGATCATGGTTGAATAATTGAATTACTTCTCGTTATAATATGAAAATCAAATAATCTCACAAAATGCTTTTTTCTATTTGGAAATTGGGGACTAGGTTATTGAATTAGAAAGTTGGGTTGGGTAATTAGGAAAAAAAAAAGAGATTTTGATTTCTGCTTTTAGGTTAAAAAAAGGTTTAATGGCCAACAAAAAAACTTTAGAGTTGTAATAGAGAAGGATTGAAATTTTATGGAGAATAGGAAGAGATGGAGCTGTCACTAATGGGGATTTAGAAATCGAAAAGGATTAAGGCGTCAATCTGTTTAGACGCGTGAAATTAGATTTAGGCTTTTTTAACTTTGGGCGGACAACAAAAATAATTGGGCACTTATATTTTGGGGGCCCTGTGCAGTTCCTCGGTCTGCATAGGGCCTCTTCACCATCTTCCTCTTATCCACCTCTACACATCGAGTTATAGGTGTTTTAGAGCTACAACTTGCCTCCTTTCCTCCCACATAAGAGTTCTTGAATTTTGAGCCACCTCCCTTCTCATAGGAAGTAGTAGACTTGTTGTTCTTCTTATGCCTATCAAACTTCATGGCTAGTTTGCATGCCTCATCACAGGTAGTGCAGGTAGGGATGCACCTCCATCTTCTCATAGATGTCGTTATCAAATTCGAAAGAAATCTCGCTAATTGTTGCTCCTCCCTCTCCCCAATCTCACACACTATGTCGAGTCTCTCAAACTCCTCAATGTAGTCCTCCACCGAGCCAAATCCTTGCTTCAAGGTAACATAGATATTTTGTTTGAAGTTGGTGAGTACGAACGTCATCATTAGGTAAGTCTTGAGTGTGGGCCAAGATTGAATCTTTCCCTTGCCATCCTTCCTTCTTTGGCTTGCAAACCCTGTAACCAAATCGCATCAAGTTTCGTTAACTTCAATTTAGCAATTTGGTATTGCTTCTCATCCGGTGTCTCTCTATACTCAAATAATCTTTCAATGGACTTCTCCCACTCCAAGAATACTTATGCATCTAGAGTGCCATCAAAATCATTAATATCTATTTTTATCCCTCTATCACTCGCACCACCTTCATTCTTCTTCTCCTTCCCTAGCACGCTCACAGTTAGTGTGGGTCAAGACTTGTTGCACAGCAGCAAGTTGTTGCTACAACAATTCATTAATCCTCTCTTCGTTATTCTCCCCCATGATTATATGCCATCACCTCCATGAATATAAGGAAGCTCCCTCAAAATAATCGTTCCAAAACTACCGAGAAGAACGAGTCAATTACTAGCCTTTCTTGCACTCCAAGTAACGTTCTTCACACGTCAAAACCTCGAAATCACGCCTTTGCTCTGATACCAAATCATGTGTAAATGTATGGATAAGTGCCACAATTTACAAGAAACAAGCGTTTGATTTAGAGAAGGAATACTCATTCTCTAAGTTGGTTTAGTTAGGGTTCAAGAAAGTGTTTCTTGGACTCTAAACTAAGGGTTTAATTTGTTAGTCTTGGATTTAATCACAAACTTTTCAAATTACCTTGGATAAACTCACAAGAATTTCGGATTAAACAAAAGCAAGCAACCTGTGCAAAACTCTCAACAAACATGTGTTTGGGCTTAAAATTCTGAATGTATTAACTAAGGAATGAAAAACATATATCTAATGTACTTGTCTTAAAGCTAATTAAATAAGAAAATAAAGATAGACTCTAAGTAAGTAATTCCTAGCTTTAAGAGATAGAAATACACTAAACTTGGGCAATTGAGTAATGGATAAACACGTCTTTAACCAACCTCCTACTCCTATGCTTAAACCAAGTAAAACCTTGCCCTAGTTGGAAAGGAATCCTGGAAGCAAAAGACCATTAGCTTAACTATTACTCCTATTCTAACATGGATTAGAATTACAAACCAACTCCTAACAAAACTAGGAGTTATACACCTAATTAGAACTAGAATTATACATCTCCTAATCCTAATCAAAACTAGGAGTATTCTTCTATCTTCTAACTCCACAAGATCATCATGAACACTTGCTTCTCCTCTAACCTTGGTTTGTGAGCTTCACTAAACCTTCATTTGTAAGCTTCCATTTCTTTGATTAGTAGAACCTTATTTGTTATAGTAGCTAGCTCATCAATGTTGGACATATCATTGGATCTTGTATGTATCACCTTCGGTGAAGTTGGGAAATGACATCTTTTGGTTGTTGTTGGTCTTATACTAATTGATGTGTCTTGATTTGGTTAATAGCTAGTTTTTAAGTAATTTTCACCATCAAAACTCGCTTTCGGCTTAGCTTAGCTGTTCATTAACTCCAATTAATGTTACCTTAGTCTTTGTGGATTTCGATCCTTACTTATCACTCTCTTTAATTTATTGATAGTTTGGTTTTGTTTTATTTAGGTGTTTTGTCAACGACCAAAAATATTCTATCTCAAGATTTGTGTTGATTAGATGAGTCTAGGCTAAATGTGAATATTTCTTTTTTTTTCTTTTCCTTTTCCTTTATTAAAAAAAGAAAATATTTAAAAAAATGGCAATCTTCTCCCTTCTTCAATATGAGCATGAATTATTTTGGAGATATAATTGGAGGCTTGGAAATTCTCTTGGTTGTGATCATTGCTTCGAATAATGCAAAATCTGTGATGTGATGTTTGAGGGTCTAAATTAAGAAAATAAAAGGATAGTAAAGTCTATATCTAATGATGGTGTTCATGGTCAATCTTTGGATGAGGCTTGGAGTCTATTTGAGTGGTTGGCTAGAGATACCTATGAATGGGATATGTCAATGCTAATCAAAATCTTGAAAATCTCTCTTGACATGAACCCGAGACTTATATTTCTCCCTATCTTACTCTCATTTGGATGAAGTTCTAATGCTAATGTTGTCAATGCATCTTATGAAATATCCTCAAATTATTGCATGAATTTTCATGATCTACCATATGCCCTCAATGACGAAATGCATATGCTTGATCGTGAACCCCTTCCCCAATTGGTTTAAAGCACCCATCCTCTCTTACCCCTTCTTGCTTGAGTGAAGATCTTCGTCAATTAGAAAGTGAAATTCTTCATTTAGTGGTTGAGGATTGTTTTTGAGATTTTGAAGGATAGTGAAGATGTTTTTGAGGAGAACTCCTTGATTGAAGAGCCATTAATGGATAAAGTTTACCCTTTAAAGTCTTGTGATGTGAATGAAGTGGTTAGTTAAAGCCTTGTTTCTATCCCTACCCCTCATATTCCATTTCCAAGAATGATTGATTTTATTCCCCTGCACTCCTATCTCATATCCATTGCCATTCCTTGAAACTCCCCCAAAGAGTGAGATTGTCAAGCAAAAAATAGTTTGTCGATGAGAGTTTACTGGTTTGTTCTTCGTCTTCTTATTCTTTTGATTCTTTTTCTTCTTATTTTCTTGATTTTTCTTTTGGTTCCACTTCTTTTCGACACTCCTCTTCTGCGCATGCCTTTTCATTTAAGTATTGTATGTGCTATCTTCTTTGAGATGTGTGTTAGTGCATTTGACAAACTCTTGCTATTGTTGAATAGTTGTTTACTAGAAAGGTCATGCTTAAGACCTTAAATAAGCCTTTCTTGGGGAGTAACCCATGTTTTATTGGTTTCCTTTTCTTTCTTTCTTTGCATTTTCTTACTTTTGTTGCTTATTTGAGCATGATTTCCTTTTTTATTTTAGTTTAACTATACTTTTGCCTAATATTTGAATTTGCAACCTATATGCCCCTTTATAGTGCTTGGACTTGATTTGTTTTTGTAGCTGAGACAACACAATTGACTACAAAATTGTTGCATTCTTATTTTTCACTTGCTACTGTAGGAGTGTTAATCGAGTTGAGCTGGTCACAAGCAACTAAAACTTGACTCAACATCTTAATGAGCACATGTTGAAGAAGGGCCTAAGAAGTAGAGCAAAGTGAGATAGTTTGATTAGCACCCCTAGAATTGACAACAGAATCTAGTTATGCTTATCCCATTGAAATAATAATGTGAATGCATCAACATGGATGAAATACATCATTTTATTGATGTTGCGCATTTGAGCATGATTTGTGGTTTTGATTTTACTTTGACTATGCTTTTGCCTACTATTTGACTTTGCAACCTATTTGCATCTTTATAATACTTGAATTACATTTTTTTGCTAGCTGATACAAAATGATTGACTACGGATTTGTTGTATTCTTATTTCACTTGCTATTATAGGAGTGCTAATAAAATTAAGCTAGTCGCAAGCAACTCGAACTTGACTTAACATCTTAACAAGCACAAGTTCAGCAAGGGCCTAAGTTGATTAGCACCTTGAGAATTGACCACAAAATCAAGTTATGCTTATCTCATTGAAATAATAATGTTAATATATCAACATGGATAAAATACATCATTATACCCACCCCCCTTCAAAAATGAAAATACATCACTATACTCTACATGAAGCTAAATGGTTTGGACAGTGTTTTACCAACCTATGAAATTGATGAGTTTCAGGAAGCAAGAACAGCAGCAGCAACAACAAAGAAATAAAAAAGAAAACGTCGTAGTTTTTAAAGTTGCATGACAAAGTATGAGAACTCAAACCCCATTTATGACAAGCAGCTTTGTTAGAAAACTTTTTAGTTATACCTTTGAAGTTCCCATTCTTCATGTTCCTATACATCCTTTGAAATTTTCGGACCATGAGTGCTGCTTCCTCTTCTTCTGAGTCAGAGTCATCTTCATCATCTGCTTTGAGGGCAATGGACTTTGACTTAGAGCTTTCACCATACTCAGTATCAAGATGTATCTCATGAGTCATAAGTAATCCAAGAAGCTGTTCCAAGTTGAACTTAGTGAGGTCTTTTGTTTCTTGTAAAGCAGTGACCTTAGCCATCCATCTGTCCTTAGGAAGACTCCTAAGAACTTTTCGAACCTGTTCCTCTGATGAAATAAACTTACCAAGAGAAGCTAACTGATTAATAATGTTAGTAAAACGAGTAAACATCTCTTGTATGCTTTCCTTAGCCTTCATGGAGAACAGTTCAAATTGATTCATAAGTAAATCAATTTTAGATCTCTTGACTTCATTAGTTCCTTCATGGGTTACTTCTAGTAAATCCCATATTTGCTTTACGGATTTGCATCCCATGATCCTATTGTGTTCATGGGGTCCAAGTCCACAATGCAACAGTTTAACAGCCACAACATTAACTTCCATTTTTTCGAAATCAGCTTTGTCATATTTAGAGAAGGGTTTAGGAATTACCTCATTCTTGTCATTAGTAGTTGTGACCTTAAAATCACCAACTTCAATGACTCTCCATACCTGGTAGTTTTCGGCCTTGATGAATATCTCCATTATGTTCTTCCAGTAGGAATAGAACTTCCCATTGAACATAGGAGTCCTTTTCGTAGAATAACCTTCCTCAAGTTTCTCGGTGGTATTCATTGTTCCTTGGATCTTTTTCTCAATAGGGTTTCCTATCTTTCGTGAGTTCTGGCTCTAATACCAATTGTTATTTCACTAGGAACAATACAAGAGGGGGGTGACTTGTATGTGTAGAAATAAACGTAACTTTTTGCGGAATTTTAAACTTAAACAAAGAAACAAGCTAAATGAACACAAGGGATTTTTACGAGGAAAAACTTCTTGGGCCCAACAAGAAGAAACAACCTCGACCACTAGGGATTTTAAACTCAACACTTTCACTAATTAGGTCAAACAACTTTGTTACAACCTAATGCTACTCACGGGCCACACCTTGAGTTCCTAAACTCAAGTTCTTGAACAACTGTTCCCTCAACAGCTGTTCCTCTCAACTTCACTTGATGTTTTCTCACTTTAACTCGCTTCACTTAAAGCTTTCTCTCTTATAGAACTTCACTCAAAGTCCCCTTATCCCAAAAACCAAAATACAATAGATCAATTAAACTTAGTGGAATTAGAGTAAGAAGGCAAAGAACAAATGGCTTTTATGATAGAATGAAGGCACTGACACTTTACTTAATTAACTCACTAAATCACTTGGTCAGACACAAATTGGAACTTCATTCGACACTAGTATTTATAGTGATAATAACTTAGAACGTGGGATTAAAACATGTGTTAGTGGTAAAACCATTATCCCATGATGTTCCTTACTCCGAGGAACACGTTCCTCTTTAAACCCATGATCTCCATGATCACTATTAAATGTGGGAGATAAACATGTTACTGCTCCCTTAATTTTAGCAACCACTTAAAGCAGTCATTCGAAAATCTGATTTAATTAAAAACATTTTAATTAATAAAACCAAAATAAAATCCTTTTACCAAAAATATTATCTTTAAAATATTTTCCATAAAAACCAAAAAGGATATTTATTATCTTTATAAAAGATTTTCCTTAAAATCAGATTTTACCTTAAATAAAACGATTACCTAGAATCTAGGCATAAAATACTCAACAGACATATTAAACCGTTGTACTGCTTCACCCTAGGTCTAGTTCCTTTTAATAGTTAGTTCCTTTAACTTATTAGTTAAGCGCCAGTTCGTCTGTTCCTTACAAAGGAACAAACGATCATTCTCATTCTTAATTGCCACAGTTCCTTACCATTCTTACTCGTTCCTTTACATTGGAACTAGAAACAAAAAGGCCTATCTTTAGTCTTCTTGCTCCAATGCTGCTCCAGTACCAAATCTTTGAACATCTTCACTTAGTCTTCAAAATCCAAACTTGATTTCTTCTTTGACTTAGTATTCTCTTTGTTCCTTTCATTGATACCTTGAAATTCATTCACTTAAACAACTTGTTAATCCAATACTTAGTTTGCATCTTTGTTCCTTTGTCATCATCAAAACTAGGGTTCAACATATAATATAATTTATCCGGCTTTTTTTACAATAATTGAGTTATATTGTACAGTTGAAAGCTAGTTTTGATGTAAATGAGTAATGGACTCTAACTTGTTGATATGTGAAGTGGAGGATAATTTTAGGTATATAATTTATGATTTTTGACTTAGTATTGCCTGCATTATTATCAGAGAGTTCTTCCAGTTTTTTTTATTTAAGTCTTTTGCATTATTTGATATTATTCTCTTAAGGCGATATGCTAATGATTGTTGTAGACCTTATGAGATGTCAATGTATTATCGTTCATTTTACATTCTTCTGTTTCACTCATGTGCTGTCTACTGAATTTTGTGTCATATATATCCTTAATTCTGAAGATTTTAAACTATGCGATAAATTATTCTCGGATGGAGCGAGTAGAATTTGAGCATCCATCGATAAGTCACATGGTTTCTTGTTATGTACTATCATTTATAATCATGCCACAATGTCCAACAGTGCCCATTACTTTACCATTTGACTACATTGGCTGTTACAATTACCATAGGGAACTGGGGAAGACCTTCATTTAGTTAAAGTACATGAATAAAAGAAATTAATTATGCTTTTTCCCTCTTCTGCAGTGTGTCCCTCTTTGGTGTCGCTACTTAAATTTTATGCAAGAACACGAGCCTTCAATCCGCGAGTGTTCTGTTGCTGGCGTTTCAAAGTCAAGAAACTTATTTGAGCGTGCTCTTACAGCTGCTGGTTTGCATTTTAGTGAGGGCATTAAGATATAGGAAGATTACAGAGAATTTTGAACAAGCTATTTTGCCTTACAATTGAATATTATGATAGTGAGGTGTGATTTCTTTCTTGTCTTACATCATGAATCATGATCTCCTTTCTACCTATGTAGTCCATCTATGCATGCATTCTCGCTTAATACAAATTGACATCTACCAACTTCATCCAAAATTTTATTATTGCATAACATGTCATTGTACATGTGGATGTTGATCTTGCCTATTCTATCCTTGCTTGAATTGCACATCTTAATGCTCATAGAGTGAATTTCACATGGGTCGATGTTTAGAAGATGAAATAATTTCAGGAAAGCTTTGTGTTGTCTACTGAGTTTAATGGTTGCACGGGGTGAAGTCCTTGAGGAAAAGGCTGAAGTCTTTCCAGTCATGTTGAAGTATATAATGAGCGTTTCATACATGTGCAGATCTTATCTTCATCATGTTGGTGCTTACATTGATGTGTAGTTGCAGTGACTCATATTGTGCTCTATTCAGTTTATGCTCAAGTGTTGCAGGGCTTTGGGAGCATTTTATATGTAGTGATTGTATATCATACTCTATTTTAAGAGTAATTTATTGGAGCATTTTATATGTAGACGTTCTCTCGAAGAGAATTGAAAAATCATGGATTTTTTTTATTAGTTTATTGGTTAATAGATTTGTAATTATGTACTTTGTAAATTTTCCCATGGGGATGAATATTGTATGCATAATTTTTATTTCAGTTATAAAATTTCAAGTTTTTTTATATATATTGATCTACTATTACTACTATTAGACTACAATGAAATTAGAGAGTTGCATCAGCTAAAGGCGTAATGCGTAATAATAGGTGCTAAAAAGAAGCATGATATTAGTGATAGAGGCGTTGCAATAGCTGTACAATTGTGTTGCAATGTATATGGAGGCGTTGCAATAGATGCCAAACTGGGACACAATATGAGTGCTAGAGGCGTTGCAATAACTATCCTATGGCGTTGCAATAGGTTATATAGCTGATGCAACAGCTATTTATACCTATTGCAACGGCTCTGTGGTAGCCGTTGCAATAGTCATAAAAATTGTTGCATTAGGTCTAATGCAACGGCAGTAACAACAACGGTTGTTTGACCATTGCAGTAGCTCTATTGCAACGGTTTTTGGCTCTATTACAACGGTTTTCAGGGGTTGTAATGGCTCATTGATGTAGTAGTGTATTGTCTTGGTCCTTGTGAATGATATCTATGATGGTTTTAGGAAGTCATTGAGCCTCTTAGGTAAGATTTTGTGGTTGTTCTTCCACTTGGACTTTCGCTGTTTGTTTTCTATGTTTTGGAATTTTGAGGTCTATTTTCCTCTTGAGATGACTTTTTGTCTATTTTATTTAGAGATATTACTTTATAATAATGATGTATTTTTTAAACTTTAGAGTAACTTATCCGGCTCGAAGATATTTCCGTTGTCGTCTATTTATTATTCGTGGTTGTCTATTTATTTTATTTCTCTTTCGTATAAGGACGAAATGTTACAGTTGCTATCACAGCAAACGTTCCCAAAACTCTCTCTAAGTTGCTACATGTTCCATGTGAAATGTGCAGTCTTGTAACTGAGATTCAGATTGTCTTAGGTTTCAAGGAAAATTTTTAGTGAGAGTTACTTGGGTAAGAAGAAAGCCTTGGAAATTATTTTTATTAATTAATGTGATATGTGTTTCTTCCGTAATGTGTGATTTACTAACTGTCAATTCCTTTATCTTGTAGTATGTCTCCCTGATATACATTAGATACGCGTAAAGTGTCTTATAAAAGACGCCAAGTCCTAGAGAATGCTATCATAGCTATGGCCAATCGCTCTACTGCTCCTGCTGGTGTGCAGTCGATTTTTGACATGTTCGATCGTCATAGGCTGTGATGTGGAACTTGTTGTTTCAGATGGATATGGAGGTTTCTTGGTTAAAAGAAACGATTATGGATGTGTTTGAAGGGTGGATGTGGAGTGAATCTTGAAGGCAACGACTTCAAGTTTTGTCCAAAGGCAACGACTTTGGTCCACTAGTCAAGCTAGTCTCTAAACTTTATTTCAAGTATGCTCAGCAATACTCTCAATATTTCTTAATCAAAATCAACAACGTCTATGTATTATTATGAAAACAACTGAATATATAATACATCATAAGTCCTAATCCAACTAGAGTTAGAACAAGTCTAATCCAACTAGAATTAGAACAACTAGACTAATCCAACTAGCTAGACCAATCCAACTAGAATTAGAACAACTAGACTCCTAATCCAACATGGATTAGTTACAACCGACTCCTAAACAACTTGAATCATGTAAAATTCATCGTTTTAAGAACGTAGGCAAAACTATGATTCCTACTAAAATAAAAAACAAAGAAAACACGAATTGAACTAACTAAAACACATGATTCATAAAATATACTACGCTTAACTGAACCATACTACGTCGGATCTTCTTATTCCACATCGGACGAGGATGATGATGGTTGTGTAGAATCGTTAAAGGTAGGCTTATTTTTGTAGGAAGTGGAATAGGAGTTGCTAGACTACGTTATATTCTTCCCCTTGCTCACCTCCTTCTCTTGCTTCTCAAATCTCTCGGCCAACCTAAGCACATCATCAAAAAAAATGTAATTAGACGTTTTTTACCTTATTGGCTATGGAGGGCCTCAATCCAGTGATGAATCGTCCAATCTTCATCTCCTCTTTCTTGTCCAACTCACACAAAATACACAACTTTTCAAACTCCTTAGTATAATCAGCCACGCTCTTGGAGTTTTGTTGTATTTGGTTAAGCTTTAGGAACTGCCCTTGAAGATATTCACGAGAGATGAATCTCTTCTTGAGTTGCCTCTTCAACTCGGACCAAGTATTAATCTTTGGATCACCATCTCTCATTCGCTTGTTCTTCAAACTTTCGAACCATATACTAGCATACCTAGTAATCTTCAAGTGTGCAACTTTGAAACCCTTTTGTTCATCGAAGCCTTTATAGTCCATTAGCTTCTCAAACTGTCGAACCCACTCTTGGAGATCCTCAATGTCTCCTTCACCAGTAAATTCCTTCAACTCCATGAGTTTAAAGTCTCTATCACTCTCTACAGGAGTCCTTATTGGTGGCTCCCTAGTTGGACGCCTTTCTCCTTCTTGTTCTTCCAGATTTCCGGCCAAGGATTCAACCCTTTGGTTGGTCATCTGGATGGCATTCGTGCTGTTGGTTAACTTTTAATTGATGGAGGCAAAGCTTTCATTAAAGTCCTTCATCATACTCGCCATCATAGTCTGCAATTCTTCTCGAGTAATAGGAGTCCCCATGATCAAGAAAGTCTCAACAAACCGACTCAACTTAGGAAATTCGTAACTTACTAAAAACACGGCTAAAACTTGTGAAATTTGGACACAATCTAGCTTTGTATGTTGTAAGATTCCAGTTAAAAGTTCGTAGCAAAATTCGTTCTCAAACACCGGTAATCTTCGTTTTAATATCGTTGTTCTTGATTCCAGCGATTCTTGTACGCCTTCAAAGAACGATCTCGAAACTATATCAAAAATCCTCCCAATCTCGTGAAATTTTGACAAAATAAACTAGACAAGATGTAGTCCAGTTAGGGCTCAAGAAACTCTGAAAAAGTTGAAGTCTTCTAGGAGAACGAATCCTCCAAAGTGACTGCAAATTCGGGATGAATTCGGACAGTAAAAACAAGCGTTGCCCTGGGATCTTGGGCAAAGCTCTAATACCACATGATGTGGAACTTGCTGTTCCAGATGGATATGGAGGTTTCTTGATTAAAAGAAATGGTTATGGATGTGTTTGAAGGGTGGATGTGGAGTGAATCTTGAAGGCAACGACTTCAAGTTTGGTCCAAAGGCAACGACTTTGGTCCACTAGTCAAGCTAGTCTCTAAACTTTATTTCAAGTATGCTCAGTAATTCTCTCAATATTTCTTAATCAAAATCAACAACGTCTATGTATTATTATGAAAACAACAGAATATATAATACATCCTAAGTCCTAATCCAACTAGAGTTAGAACAAGTCTACTCCAACTAGAATTAGAAAAACTAGACTAATCCAACTAGCTAGACTAATCCAACTAGAATTAGAACAACTAGACTCCTAATCCAACTTGGATTAGTTACAACCGACTCCTAAACAACTTGAATCATGTAAAATCCATCGTTTTAAGAACGTAGGCAAAACCATGATTCCTACTAAAACAAAACACAAAGAAAACACGAATTGAACTAACTAAAACACATGACTCATTAAATATACTACGTAGGATCTTCTTGTTCCGCATCAGGTTGTTGCCATACTGATCTAGTGGTGCTTGAAACTTGGCTTCGGGAAATGGATAAGTTATTTGGGGCCACTGGTTGTCTCACTACTTAGATGATACCCATTGGTACCCATTATCTAAAACTTGAGGCTGATAATTGGTGGAGTATTATGAAGGGAAGTTTATCGTGAAGTTGAAGGAGAGATTTTATCCAGATGAGCTTCGTTGGAAAAAGTAAGAGGAATTCCTTTCCTTATCTCAAGGTTCGATGATTGTGCAGGAGTACCCTGATAAGTTCACGGAGTAGTTAGGTTTGCTTCTTCGGTTGTTCGTACTGAGGCATGAGAGGGTAAAGGGGTATATTGATGAGAGACATTAATGTCACTCATAGGGTAGTAATTTGTGCTTAATTAGAGTCGTTTTAGTTTAATTTTCGTAATTATTCTTCTAATTTTATTTTCTTTTTAGTTATTATTGTTTTATTTATTTATTTTCATTTTATTATTTTATATGTATAGTTTCTCCCCTTGTGTTTGGTTTTATATGTAGGTAAGCATTTTAGAGCTACATGTTCGAGTTTCAAAGTTAGAGGGGTGGCTTGATTTAGTGCTATAATATAGATCTTATCCTACACCACACTTCCCACCTATCCTACACCACACCAAGCCACAAGCACCATCTTTCTTCACCAACTAAACACCACCATACTCCATGCATAAATCTCGCCCAAGCAAGCAAAAGCCTGCCCGAGCAAGCATCAGCACGCCCGAGCTATGAAGCCCGCCCGAGCATATACCAAGCCCGCCCGGGCTGCTTGATGCTGGAAGTTCCTGCCAATATCGTCAAAAACGTCCCACGCCCGGTAGCTGTACCCGAGCCCGTTTAGCCTGCCCCGCCCGGGCCTCAACCCAGCCCGCCCGGGCTGTTGGAGTGCTGAAGTTCTGCCTCGACGAAGAAGAAAACCGTGTTGTAAAAATTCATTAAATATTTCTATGGCTGTGATTTATTGAAGCAAAATTAATGGCGAAGATTAAACATCAAAAGATGGAATTGAGACAGATTCACCAACGGCAGAGATTGAAGTTGAGTAGCAAAATGAATTTGATTTGGAGAAAATCGACGGCCTTGGCTTGATGATGATGCGTTGATGATGGGGGACGATGCAGGGAATTCGAACCCCTTTGAAACTGAAGCAGTGAAGAAGACAAGAAAGTGGAGGACTTTATTTTCAATTTTTCCTTTTCTTTTCTCATTTTCTTTCTTTTTCTTTTTCCCCCTTGTTACCGGCACTTCAATTCGTTGTTTTCCACATTTTACACTTTTTCATTTCATTTATTTTCTTTCTCCTTTTTCTTTTACCTCCTTTTATTTACCTTTTTCTATTTTCTTTTCTATTTTCTTTATTCTCTTTTTATTATTAGGAGTAGTATAAATATCCTTAATTCTATTTTTAGGGGAGGAAGTTTTTAAAAAAGTTTTATTTTATTCCCTACTTTTAGTTTTAGAATATTTTTAGGGTTTTAGGGAGTGAGAAAACTCAAAGAAAGATTGAAGATTTGGAGATTTAAGGGTGACAACTTGTATTTGAAGATTCAAGAATTTATCAATGAGCATTTCTTACTCTCTCTCTCTCTTCTTTTATTGCTTTATTTTAATTGTTTTCATTGTTTAATCTTCATGTTTAATAGTTAATCTAGATTAAAGTTTTCATCTTTTCCTAGTTTCTTCATGTTTGTTCACTAGATTTTGTTTTGTTTTTGCTTTAAAGTCTTAATTTTTGGTTTTTGCTATATTTAGATTGGTGATTTATTGCTAGTTTTTCCATGTTTAGGATGTTTGGTAGTATAACGGATAGTGAGTAGTTCATTAACTAGGATTGGGAGTAGCCCAATCATTGTTTCCATCCTATTTTCATGAGTAGAGTTTATTAGGTTGGTTATGTTTGGGATTTGTGCAATTTCAATCATTGATGTTGATTGGTGACTTAGTTGATGTGAGCTCCATCACCTTTTGATCCTTTTTGTTGTACATTTAATGGTTTTCTTTTATGTGGTTGACCTTCATGATTGATTGATTAGTTGATATACATCACTTGTTGATTGTTATTAACTTGGGTTTGATTTCAATTCCTAACTTGACCTAGTTAGGTGATAACACGTCGAAATATAGGTTTTGTTGCCATAATTAGGACTCTAAACTCCCTAACAACGAATTTAGAGGTGTTTAGGTTTGTTTGTTCCCTTTGCATATCTCCAATACATGTCAATCCCTATATCTCTACTCGGTTATTGGATGTGAACTATGATTGTGGTGTTTTCCCATTCCTAGTGCTTTTCCAAATTTGATTTCAATAGTTTATACCCTTAGTTTAACCAACACTTGATGATTTCTTCGGCCTAGCTTATTGTTAAATTAACACATATTGGTGCTCCTTAGTCCTTGTGGAAGAATGACCCTTACTTGTCACTTTACTTAGTTTAGTGGTCTAGTTAGGTTTTGTTTGACTTTAGGAGACTAGTAATGACCTAGTTTTCCTATATGTATAATAGGTTTTTTTTTCTTTTCTTATTCTTACTATAAAAAAAATGGCAAATATCTCTTTTCCTCAATATGAGAATGAGTCCTTTTGGGTTTACTTTGATAGACTTGAAGACTTTATAAAGTACTATGGTTATGGTCTTTGGGAGACTTGTGAGATTACTTATTGGGGTTTAAATGAGCATACTAGAGGAGTGGTTGAAAATATGTTTAATGGAGAATTTCGAGCTATATCTTTAGATGAAGCTTGGGATTTTTATATGTGGTTAGCTAGGGATACTTATGATTTTAATTGTGCAAATTCTCATAATTCATCTAATGTTTGCATGAATTCCTTTGATGAGTCAAATGTTCCCACTAGTGACCCTATTATACATGATTTTAATCCCCCTCCCTCTTATGCTTATAACAATGATGTGCACTCTAATGTTGATGATATTCATGCTACTTCTCAATATTCATCGAATTTGTGCATGGATTTCAATCAAGTGCCTCATATTCCCGATATTGATTCTCATATGCTTGATTGTAACCCCCCTCCCCAAAATGGTCCCCAAATTAGACTCCAAGTACCTCTTCAATTAAGACCGTCCACCAACACCACTAGTCTAGAGAGTATGATGCAAACTTTCATGACTAATCAAACTAAAGAGACTAGTGAGTTGAGAGAGAGCTTAAAACAAATGCAAGTTCATAATAAAATACTTGAAACTCAATTGGCTCAAATGGCGGGTTATATGAAAAGTGCTTCCACTACCCAACTCCCTAGTCAAGGTGTAAATCCCAATGAACAAGCCCATGCTATAATCACTAGGAGTGGTAGACAATTGGGGGATGTGTGTGTAAATGGGGGTAAGGCAAAGAAGGATGACAAACAATTGACCAATGACTTGAATGATGATGGTTTTTGGAGTAGTGATGATGAAGGGTATGTTTTTGAGGAGAAAAGGCCCATTATTGAAGATGTTGTTGAAAGTGAGGATGTTTATGAGCCTCTACATACCCTTTTTGAATCTCATGTGTCTACCTCTAGTGGTTTGGACCTTACTATCCCTTCTTGTACTTTTGAGCACCCATCCTCTCCTACCCATTTTAACTTGAGTGACGATCTTGGTCATTTTGAAAGTAAGATACCTCACTTAGTGGTTAGTGATGAATTTGGAGTTTTGATGGATAATGAAAATGTTGTTGAGGATAACTCATATGTGGAAAAAGTCTTTCCTCTTAATTCTTGTGATGTGAGTGAAGTGGTTAGTGAAAGTCTTGTTTCTATCCATTCCCCTCATATTCCATTTAGAAGAAGAATTGACCTTATTCCTTCTACTCCTATCTCATATCCATTCTCATCTCTTAAAACTCCACATCTTGATGAGTTTCTTGCCTCTTTTGACCTTCAAGTGCCCAAATCTTTTATTATTGAGGAGAAGAGTGAGCTTGCCACCAAAAAAGATTTTGTTGAGGAGAGTTTGCCATTTTATTCATCTTTTTTTTCTTATTTTGATTCTTCTTCTTCTTCAAATTTCTTTCTTTTTCCTTTTGTTCCTTCTTTTAGGCATCCTTTTCCTCATTTGCATGGAGTTGCATTGCACTTTATGCATATTTTGCATTGTGTCATTGCATACTTAATAATAATGAAAATGTGTGCTAGTGCATATGACAGAATCGATCTTGCGATCTTTATCGGGATATTTACTAGGAATGTCATGCTTGGGACCTTTAACAAGCCTTTCTCGGGAAGTAACCCGTGATTTATTGCTTTCATTTTTTTTCTTTCTTTTATTTTACTTAATTTTCTTTTCTATCCTTGATTTATTTAGGTACATAAATGGAATAACACTCATTCTCAATAGCACGTGGAAAGTAAATCATGGTGTTGAAAAGTTGATTATAAGTGGAGAAATTGGGTCATTTGCGGGTATTATACCCACCTACTATCCGATAGCTTCCTTCCTTTTCTATTTTGCCAATGTTTTATGATTTGCAGAGCATATGCTTGTTGGTTTGGATGTTTGTTCCCTCCTTTCCTCCCTTTGATCGTCTTGTTCAAGCATTGAGAACAATGCTTTATTCTAGCTCGGGGGAGTAGCTATTCGCTAGCTTGGGGGAAATGTTCATACTCTATTATTTACTTTTCTCTTCTTACAAAATTTTAAAATCCAAAAATATTTTCTTCCAAGTTTTGATTCTCTTTAATTATAGAAAAAATGAAAAAAATGAAAATCCCAAAGAAATGAGGAATAAAGAAAAGTACAAAACATTTTGCGTCCAAGGAAAGATTCTTGTTGTTGGCAAATTTACGTGGATTCCTTTGCTTTGGTCATTTGGGTGGATGAGTATAAGTGTTACCATCGAATGCATGTATGTGTAATTTGGGGCGATTAGGGATGGATAAATCTTTGTTGCTTGATTTTCTACTTGAAAAAGCATTATATAGTTATAAATGTTGTCAAACTTTGAGTTGAAAAGAGTCGAATTATTTCTCTTATGGAAGTTGTAGTGACCCTAGTTGAATCTTGAAATCTTCTTTGGTGCACAAGTTTTACCTCCAAATAAGCTATGCTATGAGTTAAATTCGATTGAAAAAAAAAAGAGTTTTATGTCTTGAGTCCAATAAGTGGAGCCAATGAGCCCACAAGGCATTATAAGCCTATTAAAGTCCATGAAAAGAAAAAAAAAAACGAAAAAGAGTCAATAAATGGTAACTACCACATGATTTGAGAAAGTGGGTTAGTCGAAATGGTGGAGTGGGAGCTTGAAAATTTAATAAGTAGAGTCTCCCTATTAATGATGAATGTCATTATGGCTTAAACATTGAGACTCTAGGCCCATTGCTCAATCGTTCTAATCCTACAATCATGGTTTTCTCTTAGCAAAAGTCAAGTTTGGGGGAGTTCATGTTCACTAGTTAGGATTGATCTTGGGACCTTCTTCATCCATTTGAGAGCGATTTGTAACTCTTGAATGCCTTAGTAGACTCTAATTGATGTTTTGAAGCTTTTGATAGTGTCAATTTTGCACCTTAGATTAGCCTATCCCATATATTCCTAAGTCATGGATACATATTGATGATGGTTATGCTATGAAAGTTTGCCTAGATCGTCCATTGCTTTGTGAACAATGTTTAAGGAGATGACTTTGGCTTACTATATGTTTGTGCTTGATTAGAGTTGTGGGTTAAGCCTCTTGGGAAACCCTCGCAAGATCTCACTCGCCCTCTAGAGCGATTTAGGGGTTTAAAGAGCTTGTTGCATATGCTAAATGCAACCGTGATTCCTACGAAAGTGTGTTAGATTTCTTGCATTCTTAGTTTAGCTCTTAATAAATCTTTTTGCTCAATTCGTCTATCCTATTTCCCTTTTGTGTCCAATTATTTTGCTCGAGGACAAGCAAAAGCTCAAGTTTGGGGGCATTTGATGAGAGACATTAATGTCACTCATAGGGTAGTAATTCGTGCTTAATTAGAGTTGTTTTAGATTAATTTTCATAATTATTCTTCTAATTTTATTTTCTTTTTAGTTATTATTGTTTTATTTATTTATTTTCATTTTATTATTTTATATGTATAGTTTCTCCCCTTGTGTTTCTTTTTCTATGTAGGTAAGCATTTTGGAGCTACATGTTCGAGTTTCAAAGTTAGAGGGGTGGCTTGATTTAGTGCTATAATATAGATCTTATCCTACACCACACTTCCCACCTATACTACACCACACCAAGCCACAAGCACCATCTTTCTTCACCAACCAAACACCACCATACTCCACGCATAAATCTCGCCCAAGTAAGCAAAAGCCCGCCCGAGCAAGCATCAAAAACGTCCCACGCCCGGTAGATGTACCCAAGCCCGTTTAGCCTGCCCCGCCCGGGCCTCAACCCAGCCCGCCCGGGCTGCTGGAGTGCTGAAGTTCTGCCTCGACGAAGAAGAAAAACATGTTGTAAAAATTCATTAAATACTTCTATGGTTGTGATTTATTGAAGCAAAATTAATGGCGAAGATTAAACATCAAAAGATGGAATTGAGACAGAAGCACCAACAGCAGAGATTGAAGTTGAGTAGCAAAATGAATTTGATTTGGTGAAAATCGACGGCCTTGGCTTGATGATGATGCGTTGATGATGGGGGACGATGCAGGGAATTCGAACCCCTTTGAAACTGAAGCAGTGAAGAAGACAAGAAAGTGGAGGACTTTATTTTCATTTTTTCCTTTTCTTTTCTCATTTTCTTTCTTTTTCTTTTTCCCCCTTGTTACCGGCACTTCAATTCGTTGTTTTCCACATTTTACACTTTTTCATTTCATTTATTTTCTTTCTCCTTTTTCTTTTACCTCCTTTTATTTACCTTTTTCTATTTTCTTTTCTATTTTCTTTATTCTCTTTTTATTATTAGGAGTAGTATAAATATCCTTAATTCTATTTTTAGGGGAGGAAGTTTTTAAAAAAGTTTTATTTTATTCCCTACTTTTAGTTTTAGAATATTTTTAGGGTTTTAGGGAGTGAGAAAACTCAAAGAAAGATTGAAGATTTGGAGATTCAAGGGTGACAACTTGTATTTGAAGATTCAATAATTTATCAATGAGCATTTCTTACTCTCTCTCTCTTCTTTTATTGCTTTATTTTAATTGTTTTCCTTGTTTAATCTTCATGTTTAATAGTTAATCTAGATTAAAGTTTTCATCTTTTCCTAGTTTCTTCTTATTTGTTCACTAGATTTTATTTTGTTTTTGCCTTAAAGTCTTGATTTTTGGTTTTTGCTATTTTTAGATTGGTGATTTATTGCTAGTTTTTCCATGTTTAGGATGTTTGGTAGTATAATGGATAGTGAGTAGTTCATTAACTAGGATTGGGAGTAGCCCAATCATTGTTTCCATCCTATTTTCATGAGTAGAGTTTATTAGGTTGGTTATGTTTGGGATTTGTGCAATTTCAATCATTGATGTTGATTGGTGACTTAGTTGATGTGAGCTCCATCACCTTTTGATCCTTTTTGTTGTACATTTAATGGTTTTCTTTTATGTGGTTGACCTTCATGATTGATTGATTAGTTGATATACATCACTTGTTGATTGTTATTAACTTGGGTTTGATTTCAATTCCTGACTTGACCTAGTTATGTGATAACACGTCGAAATATAGGTTTTGTTGCCATAATTAGGACTCTAAACTCCCTAACAACGAATTTAGAGGTGTTTAGGTTTGTTTGTTCCCTTTGCATATCTCCAATACATGTCAATCCCTATATCTCTACTCGGTTATTGGATGTGAACTATGATTGTGGTGTTTTCCCATTCCTAGTGCTTTTCCAAATTTGATTTCAATAGTTTATACCCTTAGTTTAACCAAAACTTGATGATTTCTTCAGCCTAGCTTATTGTTAAATTAACACATATTGGTGCTCCTTAGTCCTTGTGGAAGAATGACCCTTACTTGTCACTTTACTTAGTTTAGTGGTCTAGTTAGGTTTTGTTTGACTTTAGGAGACTAGTAACGACCTAGTTTTCCCATATGTCATATATCAAGTTGATGGATCTGAGGGTAAGGACTCATGTCTTGAGTTTCAATGCTAACTTTTTTCAGGGAGCGTATGAAATTGCTCTTGAGGAGGAACAATCATTAGTTCTAGAATCAGTGATTGCAAAACCATTGGTTTTTGAACTTTTGAGTGAAAATTCATTTGTCGACAAGCTTATTAATGAGGGTGAATTTTTAGGTAAAAGTATTGATGGTCCCATGCTAGATAAGGCTTTTCATAGAAGTGATGCTATTGATGTGTCAGTTAATGATGATTTGTGTCAACCTTTTATACGGGATCATTTGGAGGCTTTGCTTTGCCTGGAATCATCTGCAGGTAATTCTAGTAGATGGAAGGATGAGGTGGACGCCTTAGAGGATGCTCTTGAAGGTAAAGAGTTTGACTATGCTGAAAGCGTATAAAAATTTGATGATGAGCCTAACCCGCATAAACCTCATATATATCCCATTTTCACAGAAGCTTGATCTTGTACCTTCATCCTCTGCTTTATATCCTCCTTGTTCTCTTAAAGAGCTGTTGTTGCATGCTAATATTGACCAAGTAAATATTCATGTTCATCCTGTGAGACCTACGGAATTGTAAGATAGTTGTACATTTTTTTATTTTTCTTCTTCTTTTTCCTTTTCTTATGATTCTTTTGATATTTCTAACCCCTTATTAGTGCACATAAATATGCTTGTAGTCAAGCTATGTCAAGTGCTCAACAACATGTTTGCAGGGGACTTTGATAATGAAGGCATTGGATTCTTCATAATGTAAAAAGTATTTCGGTCGTGCGGGATCCTAAAAACTAGCGCTTATCGAGAGGCAACCCGACTTTCTAACCTTTACTTGTTATATTTATTTTTACTTTATGATTAACTTTGCTAGCGTGTATTTCAGTAATATGTTGTTGATATGGTTGTGGTGGAAATGTCAATACTGTTTACACTCTATATTCATTCCCACCTTTTCTGTGAGTTGCACCCTTCCCTTATCTTTTGCTTCTTTGATGTTCTCAATCTTCACATTAAGGACAATGTGATGTTTGGCTTGGGGAAGGATGTCACTTCATGCATGTTAGTTTCATACTAGTTTAATTAGATTTATTGCTTTAGTAGGATTGTTACATGGTTTGTATCGCTCACTTGGGGTGGGAGTTTACATGTAACGAAAAAAATGTACTGCTTTCTTAGTTGCATTAGCATTTTTCCTTTCATAGTAGATTTCATCTCATGTTAGTTTGCATCTATGGGACTATTGCTAGCACTTTTTGAGAATCATGTTGATATTTCACTACACATCATAAGCGTCATTCATCTTGTTCATAATTCTTCATAGCACAATTGTATTGTAATTGATTGTTTGTGGTAAGATTGTTTGATGCTCTCTGGCTCGATTTCACTTTACTGTGCAGACACTTTAACTCAAGTGTGCTTCCATGCCTTAAACTGATGTATCCGTATCAGTTCCGTTCTCTCATGCGTGATTAGTTCCTCAGTTGTCGGATTGATCTTAATTTTCACTTGGTACTCTTTGATATATGATAGTGTAGACATTTTGATATGATTGATGCATTTTATTTCACGATCTTAGCTCCAGAGTTATTCTTTTTTTCATGTTTTCCTTTCTCTAGCCCCGTTGAGCCTTTCTAACTATGTTTTATTAATACCTACATTACAAGCCTTAGCCTCATTTGATTTTTGTCGCAAACCTAGCTTAGGAGAGCCAGTATTGGTTTTGGTTTGGTAAATATTGAATGAAAGTGCTCGAAATATGGTTTCGTTGGAGGAAAAGTATGTTACGAGCTTGAAAATTGAATCGAAAAACAAAAGCTTGAAAAAAAAATTGAAAAAAAATAGTAAAAAAAAAGAGGTATCTATAAAGTGAAAGAAAAAGGGTTAGTTTTGAATTGCTTGAGCAAAAGGATTGTTGATTATATTTTTGGGGATTGTTGGTTGTGGTGTGGAGTTGTTGTGACTTTTCTTAGTCATGATTTCAGCGATATGATGCTCCACCAACTTGGTTTTTCTCCCACAATTATCAAAATACTACCCATACTTTAACATCAACCCCATTTCAACCCTTAAAGTCCTCTTGATCATTGTGTGTTATATTATTTAATAAAGAGTGAGTCAAAGGGACAAAGTGAAATAGCATATTATTTATCAGAGTCGACTTGATTTAGGTTGAGTGTCAATTATTATCCCTTAAACACATGAGAGATTTGAGTGCACAAGACTATAGTGAGGTATGTCGTGTTTAGTTAATTCCGTCTTTGGGAGACGATTTGTGGCATGATTGGAGAGTTGATTGTGTTCCATGACGTGTTATGTGGCTTTGTTCGAGATTATTTCGATGCTTGGCTCATGTTGTGATTATATCGATCGTGTTTTCGATTCTGTGTTTGGCCCTATTGTAGTCCCATATTGTTGGTTGTCTTACTTTTTCCATGTCTATTGTCTTATTGCTTAGGACAAGCAATGGTTTAGCTTGGGGGAGTTTGATATGTCATATTTGTACATAGATTTTAGGTGCATTTAGGTTTTATTTCTAGTTCATATTAGAGCATTTTGGTGCATATTTCCAGGATTTACTCAAGTTTTGCTCCACTGCTCTCTGTTTGCTTGTTTTGGATAAATTTCAGGTTATTTTAATGCAAGTAAACTATGGCTGGCTAAGCTTGAGTAAAACAAACATGAATAAAGAAGGTAGATTGCATGAGAATATCAAAGTATCTCTCTGGGATGAATTTAAGCTAGAATGTAGCAAAGCATTACTGGAAGAAGTGCCAAAACAAATGATAATGGAGTGATTCTAATTTAGTTGGAAAGTATACTTGAATAGCTTTCCAACGACAGGTAACATGCCTAATTTCGATAAGAGATGAGAAAGTTATGAAGTTTTAAAGATGAGCAGTTTTGATTTTTGTCGCAGGCCCGGATGGGCGGGATCTTGCATGGTCGAGCAGGTCGCTGTTTCACTTAATTCTACGGAAAATGACATGACTACCGCCTGTCGAGCGGATTTCTTCCCACTACCCCATGTGTGTTGCAGTTTTTACCGTTTTAATGCACGTGTTGTGTAGTTTCTTGTTTTAATATAAATACTTCTCCTTTAAGTAGAAAAAAACCACGTTTTATAGATTATTATTCAGTTTATTTGTTTTCTAAGTAATTTTATTCTCTCAAGAACCCTAGTTTCTCTTTAGTCTACTTTGTGAGTACATTTAAGATTTCAATAGATAAATTGCTTTCAAGATTTGTTCTTCGATTGGTATTGTCTCTCATCCTTACTATTCCATTTTTAATTCTTCCTTATTATTTCATCATTATGATTATATTTTCCCTAATTATGAGTGAGTAGTTTAATTTCTAGGGCATAGGGGATCTATGTATGCATATGAGGGATTGATTGAATGATTATTTACTTTGATGATTTGTCTTATTCTTATTATTGAGTTATTTTGTTAAACATCAAGTTCGGCCAAATTTGTTTGATTATTTTTGTAATACAAAGTTATAAATCGAGAGGTAGGATTTTGTATAGGCTCTCAATAGTAGGCTCAACGATCTATGACCATGCGAGAGCGGCTTAGCGTGCTTCGAGGGAGGTAATGTTCGAGAGAAATTACATGTGCCCTATTCAGATGGATTTATTGAGTTTCTCCTATCATTCCTGATATCCTCAATTGCATACATAGTGAACCGTTTCCCTAGTCTTTCTCTTATTTGATATTTGTGATTCGATTATTTGCAATTAGTTCAGTAAACCAACTTCTTTTCTATCTGATTTAGTTAGTTTAATATTAGAGTTCAGACATCATAGTAAACTATCTCCCTGTGGATTCGATCCTGACTTCCTTGACTACCCAATTAGTGGACCTTGGATTTATTTTTTATTAGGTGATACGAGTTTTCCCTGTGAGCTGCTGGTGGTAAGAATGTTGTGTGGGTAATAGTGGACCGTTTGACTAAGGTAGTTGATTCGTTGCTATGAAGAACACCTGGTTGATGGGGGAGTTTGCCAAAATTTATGCTAATGAGATCATTCGTCTACACGGGGTTCCTAAGGATATTATATTTGATTGGGATCTGAGATTCTTGTCTCTTTGTGGACTACCTTACAGAAAGCTTTTGGTTCGAAGTTATAGTTGAGCACTGCATTCCATGCTGCTATTGATGGCCAGATTGAGAGAAACATTCAGACTTTGGAAGTTATGTTTCGAGCCTGTGCTCGGGGATTTCAGCAGTCTTGGATCAACTCTTTTAGCTCGGTGGAGTTTACTTATAATAACAACTATCAAGCTAGTATCCAGATGGCTCCTTATGAGGCTCTCTATGGAAGGAAGTGTCGTAGTCCTACTTGTTGGACCGACATTAGCGATTCCCTGATTTTGAGGCCAGAGTTGTTTCTGGATACCATTGAGCAGGTCAAGGTCATTCAAGCTAAGTTGAAGGCTTTTCAAGATAGGCAAAAATCCTATGATGGTCTTTGTTGGAAGCCAATTTCCTATAAAGTTGGGGATAAGGTGCTTTTGAAGGTGTCTCCTATGAACGGAGTAATGTGGTTTGGACAGAAGGGCAAATAAAATCCGAAGTTTGTGGATCCCTATGAGATTATTGAGAGAACTGGGGAAGTGGCATACCGATTGGCGTTACCGCCTAAGTTGTCTAAGGTTCATGAAGTCCTCCATGTGTCGTAGTTGCGTAGGTACCGCAACTATCCTTCACATGTGATTCCAGTTGAGACAGTTGTGGTAGAGTAGAACCTCACATTTGAGGAGCGACAAGTTCGTATTCAGGATCGTGATAACCGTGTTTTAATAAGGATGGTGATCCCTTTTGTTAATGTGCTTTCGAGGAGTCAAAAATATGAGGAAGCCACTTGGGAAACCAAGGAGTCTATGAGCCTTAAAATACCCAGAGTTGTTCGTTCCATGTATTTTATATGTTATTTCAAGTTTCGAGGAAATGTACATATACATATACATATACATATACATATACATATACATATACATATACATATACATATACATATACATATACATATACATATACATATACATATACATATACATATACATATACATATACATATACATATACATATAAGTATGTGTGTGGCATGTGTTATGGAGTATTGCAGGAGAAATTTTTGTGTGCGTCTTGTGTTTTATAAATTATTCTTGAAGGGTACATATAAATATCATGCTTGTAATTTGTTGTTTAAAAGGATAATCTTTATGCTTTGTGTAAATACTTTATTCTGGATGTGATGCAAGTCTTGAATTATTTTCAAATTACTTGTGCTTGTATGAGATTTGTGGTGTTAATCATGCTTTTGGTTATGGATTGATGTGACCAAGTTATGTGCGATTATAGAGCGTTGATAAGTCCATTTCACTAAGGTTTAAGTCTTAAGAAGGAGAGTTTTACTCATCTAAACCTTAGTGTGGAGAAGAGGGAGTTATGATAATTTTAATGTATTAGAGAAGATTTTGATGTTGTGGTTCTATATGCTTATGATCATTTACAGGTGGATTTCCGTCTCGTGTTTGCGATCCATTCAACATAAAAGCTCACAAAGTCCCTTGAAGTATAGAGTTTGATGGTTGATGTCAAAGTGCACCCTCTTAGTTTGCTACAGCAGTGTTTGCCCACCCTGGGCGTTGAAGAGCCAACCTCGGGCATTTTTTGAAGACCAAAGAACCCAGGCAGTAGCAAATGTCCGGGCCGCGCATCAAAAATGCCCGGGCCGCGTATATCGAGCAAAGTGAGAATTTAGCACAACAGCGAGTGACCGGGTCGCGTGTTTCTTGCGCCCGGGTCGCGCGTTTCGGGCCTGTTAGGATTCTTTGGCGGTTTTCGGTCTTTCGTAGGTTTTATTATTATTAGAAAAACATTATTTTGTTTTATGTGATGTAATCCCAGACTTAATTAGGGAGATAGAGAGGAAGAACACTAGTCATATATTGCTCCTTTGAGTTTTCATAGTTCATGGAAATTATTACTTTGGAGATTTCTTCGATGGAGACTATGTTGATCTTGAGAACGGTTAATCAAGCTTCATTCTATTATTGTGAGGTTTCTCTTTGTTAACTACTTCTTAATTATAATTGTGATTTCTTGATTTTAATTTATGATTATTGTGTGTATTGCTAGGAGTACTACTAGCTTTTGCATTCAATCTATCTTTTGCTAGGATTTAGAATTGATACCGATTTATCTGTTCTTCTTTCATGAGTAGCAACCTAGGGTTTGATTAATGAATCTGATTATTCTTGATTAATCACTAGGGAAATCATAATTTCCAATTTGAATACTTTGTGCTAGCAATTTGTTGATTGGCTCATTGATTCCTAGTTCGTTAACAATCTATCGATTTGAATCTAATCTCTGAATAGGTTAGATTAATCTATAGTTCAAGTTTTATGATCATCTGATTATGATTGTCCAACTGTTCTTTTGTGGGAAAGGGATTTAATTTCCAACTTTGAGTAATTAAGAGTTAAAGTACATACTTGGGAAACCGATGATCAATAGTATGAATTGAAGTGGCCGTTAACCGAACTCAAGATTATTCTCTTATTGATTACCTTACTTGTTTATTATGCTTTAGTTACTTAGTTGTTCATTTCTTTAATCACAAAATCCCCAATTGATCTACTATAAGCACGAATTAGTCCCCAAGTCTTTGTGGATACGACCCTACTTGCCACTTACATTTATTTGTATTGGAAAGAAGGAAAATATAACTTTATCTTTGGTAGCGCGTGCGACCGCGTCTCACCATGGATTAATCTTAGTTTGAATTATGTATCAGTCGTTTAGAAATGTTTAACATGATTTGTTGATAAGTCCGGGTTACTGCCTATCCGGTGAAATTCTAAGGGTTGCATCTGGTGCATGGTTGTTGTCCCAAGCGCAAGTTGATTAAACTTATGAGTCCCGCGCTAAATGCCTGCTCATGTATGGAGTGCACGGATTATTTTAATTGTGCCGAGCTCACGCACTTCATTAGGTAGATTCCAGTATGCCAATATATGCGTGGTTGTATGAGATGCTTAAATTTATTTCAAGGTTGAAAATCTTGGTTAATGAATCCGAGAAATGTTAGTGTTATATGGTGACTATGTCTCAAGTGAATTTTTCTTTTTTGTATTCAAGTTGGTTAAGATTACAAGTATAATGATTCTTGTTTGGTGCTTATGATGATGTTGTGTTGTATAAGTCAATATCTAAGTTGTCGACATTACAGTAATCGAGGGAGAATAATATAACACTATCTTTAATATTGTTTTGCCACGAGTTATGTACCGGGATTATTATAACTACCGTTCTAATTAAGCTTGTACCCAAACTGAGTCAACGAGGTGTGACGAGTGAATTTGTGTTCATGTACGTTGAATTCTTGATGTTTAATTATGTTACAAGGAAGATTATTTGTTTATTAATTTCGATTTATAAATATTTGAGGAACTTGGTTAATTTTTAGAATTTGATGTTATTATTCCTATGTGGAGAAGAATGTGAGTTTTTGTGGTGAATTGAATTAATTGGGTTGAGATCCTAGTTTTTTTGCTGACATGGGTATAAGGCCATATGGGCATCCCTGTTGTTGTTTTGCTTTGAAGAATTGTTGAGATAAATTTATATCCTATATTTTACTTTGAGATGTAAGATATCCAGTGTGATAGACGTAGTCCCGGGTGTAGAACATGCCAAGCACTTAGTTTGCGATTTAGGGGTATTACATGGATTAATTATTATCGTACTAGGGGTCGAAAAGTCCTGCATCGGGAGTTTTTCCCATTCTTAGACGCAAGCAGTAACGAATGTAATCCCATAGGTTGTCTGGAGTTTGCGATCTAACAAACCATAGGAAGTGGGTTGGGATCCACTAGCTTTCTGTTCTTTCTCAAACACTTTACATTATTGGTTTTTGGATGGCTTTTCGAGTTATTATTGTGTTGTTTAGAAAGGTTATTATTTTCTGTTAATTATGTATCTTCATGATAATTTCTTTGATCTCTTTATTTGTGAAATGATTTATTCCTGCCTATACCATATTGTTTTTTCTTATTCATGTAAGTTGATGTGATGGCTTATTGCCTGTTAAGTCTTATTACTAATGCTATCTTGATTATATTTGTTATAGGAGAACTGCTAGTTACTCCTCAATGATTGTTGAATATTTGTAGTTTTTATGTACTTTTGCAAATGGAGTTGAAAGCTAGATTGATCACATTATGGGCTCGGAAAGTGAGGATAAGAAATGTGACTAAATTTCTTGTCTTGGTCTTTGTGGAAGATATCTATGATGGTTTTAGGATGTCATTTAGCCTCTTAGGTATCAAGTAACTTAGGTTGGATTTTGTGGTTGTTCTGCCACTTGGAGTTAGGATTTTTTTTTTCTATGTTTTGGGATTTTGTGGTCTCTTTGCCTCTTTAGATGACTACATGACTATTTTTATCTAGAGGTATTACTTTTATAATAATGATGGCTTTTTGAACCTTTAGAGTAATTTATCCGTCTCGATTATATTTTCACTATCGGCTATTTATTATTTTGGTTTTCTATTTCTATTATTTCTCTTTCGTATAACGACAGAGTGTTACAAATTCATTTTACCTCCACCAAGCTTCTCATTGAAATAAGCAATTGGACGCCTTTCTTGAATCAACACAGCTCCAATTCCCTTACCACTTGCGTCACACTCAAAAGGCTTCGAAATATCTGGAAGTGCTACAATGGGAGCATTAGACATCCTTCTCTTCACCTCTTGAAATGCTTCTAAAGCTTGAGTTGTCCACTCAAAACTCCCCTTCTTTGTGCATTTAAGTTATCGGAGCCAAAAGAGTACTAAAGTTTTTAATAAACATCCTATAAAACCATGCCAAGCCATGGAAAGATCTTACCTCGATTAATGTTTTAGGAATTGACCAAGATTTCATCTCCTCCGCTTTAGATGGATCCACCTTGATCCCTTGATCTCTGACAATATACCCAAGAAAGCTAATCTCTCACTACATGAACGACCACTTCTCCCATACAACTTTTGCTTCCTTAATACCTCAAACAACTCCCTTAAATGTTGTAAGTGTGATTATTCATCCACACTATACACGACTAGAGCATCTAGATACACCACTACAAACATACCCAAAACAACCTAAGTACTTCATTCATGAGCCTCATAAAAGTACTAAGAGCATTAGTGAGTCCAAATGGCATTACCAGCAACTCATAGAGACCATGTTTCATTTAAATGATGCCTTCCATTAATTCCCTTCTCTCATCCTAATTCTATAATATCCACTTCGAAGATCCACCTTGACAAATAACTTTGAGCCATGCAACTCATCTAACATGTCATCTAATCTAGGAATTGGGAATCTATACTTGATAGTGACATTGTTTATTGCCCTATGATCAATACACGACGTCCAAGTTTCGTCCTTCTTAAGCACCAATAAAGTAGATACATCGCAAGGACTCATACTCTTCTTCACATACCCTCGCTCCATTAATTCCCCTATTTGCCATTGAAGCTCCTTTGTTTTTTCTGTATTCGCCCTTTAAGATGGTATTTTAGGAATTGATGCTCCTGGGATTAGGTCTATTCGATGCTCAATGCCATGAATAGGGGGTAAACCTGGTGGCATATCTTCTAAAAATACATCATCAAACTCCTCTAACAACCTCCCCAATTAAGGACTCTTCTCCTTAAACTCCTCCATTACCTCCTTGCTGAAACACAAATAGCACTCGGGTCCTAGCTCAATCTTCCACTCCATTACTTTTCTTCCCACCAAGAGTGTTTCTTTTGGCTTAGGCTTAGTAGGGGGGACTGGTTTAACCGAGGTATTGGTAAGAACTCCTTATTTACTCCATCTTTCTTAATGGTGTACACAATAGTGAATCCATTGTGCTTGGACTCCCAACCATATTGCCATGGTATCCCTAGTAGAATACGGCACGCATCCATGTTTATGACGTCACATAAAATCTCATCACCATAGGATCCAATTTGAAACCCTACTAGTGGTTGCTTTATCACGGATGTACCTTGGTCATCTAGCCACCTCAACCTGTATGGCATGGGGTGCCTTGTAGTCTTCAAGTTAAACTTCTCTACAAGCTCCTTGGAACCCACATTAGTCATGCTTCCACCATCTATGATTAAGTCACACAACTCACCTTTCACTCTACACTTGGTTTGGAAGATATTCTCCCTTTGCTTCAGTTGGTCCACCACTTGTTGCACATGCATAGCCCTTCTAATGATGGAACTTCTCTCGCTTTCCGGCCTACAAACCTCAATCTCCTCGTTACTACTCTCCTCGTCCATATCTAGATCTTCCTCCTCCTTGATAGTTGGATTCCTATGGTTATGAATCTCCATAATGGTGAGTGCCCTAGGATTAGGACAATTTCGCTTGTGATAGTTATGGCCCTGGCACTTGAAGCACTTAATTTTAGACAAATCTCTACCTACACTTGTCACCTTCAAGGCTATCTTCTATAATTTAGGGGCCTTATATATGCTCAATTAAATTATGAGGCCCCAAAGGGTAAAAAAAGACTTCACACAAATATCAAAAGTAAAATTCCATACAACTAATAAAAGTTTTTTTGCCAAAAAAAAATTCAACATACTATCAACAAGTTCTCACTCACATTCACATCATTATCATTAACGACATACAATTAACATTATAATCATTCTCATTCAAATTCACATCACTCCAATAGAGGAATAAAATATCATCTAACTAACAAAAAAAATATATGCCACATTAGTACATTACTAGTTAACGAATACACATAGATTGAGGAATAAAATTTTGAGCAAGCATGAATCACTTTAAAAACTTATCCAATTAATAAATAAAAAATCGATATTTGATAATGGAACAATTTACAACCCCCAAAAATAATCAAAAAATTGTAATAAAACTAACCACAATTCCATATTATCAAATTTTTAAAAAAAACACAATAACTAAAAAACAAAAATTTCAGTATTTTGAAACTATCTTTGCCAAAAACATAGAACATTTGCCAATTTTGTAGAGTTGTTGCAAATCTGAATAGGAGAGTTGTATAATGAGTAAGATGGTTGATCATGGTTGAATAATTGAATTACTTCTCGTTATAATATGAAAATCAAATAAACTCACAAAATGCTTTTTTCTATTTGGAAATTGGGGACTAGGTTATTGAATTAGAAAGTTGGGTTGGGTAATTAGGAAAAAAAAAAGAGATTTTAATTTCTGCTTTTAGGTTAAAAAAAGGTTTAATGGCCAACAAAAAAAACTTTAGAGTTGTAATAGAGAAGGATTGAAATTTTATGGAGAATAGGAAGAGATGGAGCTGTCACTAATGGGGATTTAGAAATCGAAAAGGATTAAGGCGTCAATCTGTTTAGACGCGTGAAATTAGATTTAGGCTTTTTTAACTTTGGGCGGACAACAAAAATAATTGGGCACTTATATTTTGGGGGCCCTGTGCAGTTCCTCGGTCTGCATAGGGCCTCTTCACCATCTTCCTCTTATCCACCTCTACACATCGAGTTATAGGTGTTTTAGAGCTACAACTTGCCTCCTTTCCTCCCACATAAGAGTTCTTGAATTTTGAGCCACCTCCCTTCTCATAGGAAGTAGTAGACTTGTTGTTCTTCTTATGCCTATCAAACTTCATGGCTAGTTTGCATGCCTCATCACAGGTAGTGCAGGTAGGGATGCACCTCCATCTTCTCATAGATGTCGTTATCAAATTCGAAAGAAATCTCGCTAATTGTTGCTCCTCCCTCTCCCCAATCTCACACACTATGTCGAGTCTCTCAAACTCCTTAATGTAGTCCTCCACTGAGCCAAATCCTTGCTTCAAGGTAACATAGATATTTTGTTTGAAGTTGGTGAGTACGAACGTCATCATTAGGTAAGTCTTGAGTGTGGGCCAAGATTGAATCTTTCCCTTGCCATCCTTCCTTCTTTGGCTTGCAAACCCTGTAACCAAATCGCATCAAGTTTCGTTAACTTCAATTTAGCAATTTGGTATTGCTTCTCATCCGGTGTCTCTCTATACTCAAATAATCTTTCAATGGACTTCTCCCACTCCAAGAATACTTATGCATCTAGAGTGCCATCAAAATCATTAATATCTATTTTTATCCCTCTATCACTCGCACCACCTTCATTCTTCTTCTCCTTCCCTAGCACGCTCACAGTTAGTGTGGGTCAAGACTTGTTGCACAGCAGCAAGTTGTTGCTACAACAATTCATTAATCCTCTCTTCGTTATTCTCCCCCATGATTATATGCGATCACCTCCATGAATATAAGGAAGCTCCCTCAAAACAATCGTTCCAAAACTGCCGAGAAGAACGAGTCAATTACTAGCCTTTCTTGCACTCCAAGTAACGTTCTTCACACGTCAAAACCTCGAAATCACGCCTTTGCTCTGATACCAAATCATGTGTAAATGTATGGATAAGTGCCACAATTTACAAGAAACAAGCGTTTGATTTAGAGAAGGAATACTCATTCTCTAAGTTGGTTTAGTTAGGGTTCAAGAAAGTGTTTCTTGGACTCTAAACTAAGGGTTTAATTTGTTAGTCTTGGATTTAATCACAAACTTTTCAAATTACCTTGGATAAACTCACAAGAATTTCGGATTAAACAAAAGCAAGCAACCTGTGCAAAACTCTCAACAAACATGTGTTTGGGCTTAAAATTCTGAATGTATTAACTAAGGAATGAAAAACATATATCTAATGTACTTGTCTTAAAGCTAATTAAATAAGAAAATAAAGATAGACTCTAAGTAAGTAATTCCTAGCTTTAAGAGATAGAAATACACTAAACTTGGGCAATTGAGTAAAGGATAAACACGTCTTTAACCAACCTCCTACTCCTATGCTTAAACCAAGTAAAACCTTGCCCAAGTTGGAAAGGAATCCTGGAAGCAAAAGACCATTAGCTTAACTATTACTCCTATTCTAACATGGATTAGAATTACAAACCAACTCCTAACAAAACTAGGAGTTATACACCTAATTAGAACTAGAATTATACATCTCCTAATCCTAATCAAAACTAGGAGTATTCTTCTATCTTCTAACTCCACAAGATCATCATGAACACTTGCTTCTCCTCTAACCTTAGTTTGTGAGCATCACTAAACCTTCATTTGTAAGCTTCCATTTCTTTGATTAGTAGAACCTCATTTGTTATAGTAGCTAGCTCATCAATGTTGGACATATCATTAGATCTTGTATGTATCACCTTCGGTGAAGTTGGGAAATGACATCTTTTGGTTGTTGTTGGTCTTATACTAATTGATGTGTCTTGATTTGGTTAATAGCTAGTTTTTAAGTAATTTTCACCATCAAAACTCGCTTTCGGCTTAGCTTAGCTGTTCATTAACTCCAATTAATGTTACCTTAGTCTTTGTGGATTTCGATCCTTACTTATCACTCTCTTTAATTTAGTGATAGTTTGGTTTTGTTTTATTTAGGTGTTTTGTCAACGACCAAAAATATTCTATCTCAAGATTTGTGTTGATTAGATGAGTCTAGGCTAAATGTGAATATTTCTTTTTTTTTCCTTTTCCTTTTCCTTTATTAAAAAAAGAAAATATTTAAAAAAATGGCAATCTTCTCCCTTCTTCAATATGAGCATGAATTATTTTGGAGATATAATTGGAGGCTTGGAAATTCTCTTGGTTGTGATCATTGCTTCGAATAATGCGAAATCTGTGATGTGATGTTTGAGGGTCTAAATTAAGAAAATAAAAGGATAGTAAAGTCTATATCTAATGATGGTGTTCATGGTCAATCTTTGGATGAGGCTTGGAGTCTATTTGAGTGGTTGGCTAGAGATACCTATGAATGGGATATGTCAATGCTAATCAAAATCTTGAAAATCTCGCTTGACATGAACCCGAGACTTATATTTCTCCCTATCTTACTCTCATTTGGATGAAGTTCTAATGCTAATGTTGTCAATGCATCTTATGAAATATCCTCAAATTATTGCATGAATTTTCATGATCTACCCTATGCCCTCAATGACGAAATGCATATGCTTGATTGTGAACCCCTTCCCCAATTGGTTTAAAGCACCCATCCTCTCTTACCCCTTCTTGCTTGAGTGAAGATCTTCGTCAATTAGAAAGTGAAATTCTTCATCTAGTGGTTGAGGATTGTTTTTGAGATTTTGAAGGATAGTGAAGATGTTTTTTAGGAGAACTCCTTGATTGAAGAGCCATTAATGGATAAAGTTTACCCTTTAAAGTCTTGTAATGTGAATGAAGTGGTTAGTTAAAGCCTTGTTTCTATCCCTACCCCTCATATTCCATTTCCAAGAATGATTGATTTTATTCCCCTACACTCCTATCTCATATCCATTGCCATTCCTTGAAACATCCCCATTAGATGAGTCTCTTTCCTCCCTTGATATTTAAGTGCCCCATTTGATTATTTTGAATAAAAGAGTGAGATTGTCAAGCAAAAAATAGTTTGTCGATGAGAGTTTGCTGGTTTGTTCTTCGTCTTCTTATTCTTTTGATTCTTTTTCTTCTTATTTTCTTGATTTTTCTTTTGGTTCCACTTCTTTTCGGCACTCCTCTTCTGCGCATGCCTTTTCATTTAAGTATTGTATGTGCTATCTTCTTTGAGATGTGTGTTAGTGCATTTGACAAACTCTTGCTATTGTTGAATAGTTGTTTACTAGAAAGGTCATGCTTAAGACATTAAATAAGCCTTTCTTGGGGAGTAACCCATGTTTTATTGGTTTCCTTTTCTTTCTTTCTTTGCATTTTCTTACTTTTGTTGCTTATTTGAGCATGATTTCCTTTTTTATTTTAGTTTAACTATACTTTTGCCTAATATTTGAATTTGCAACCTATATGCCCCTTTATAGTGCTTGGACTTGATTTTTTTTTTGTAGCTGAGACAAAACAATTGACTACGAAATTGTTGCATTCTTATTTTTCACTTGCTACTGTAGGAGTGTTAATCGAGTTGAGCTGGTCACAAGCAACTAAAACTTGACTCAACATCTTAATGAGCACATGTTGAAGAAGGGTCTAAGAAGTAGAGCAAAGTGAGATAGTTTGATTAGCACCCCTAGAATTGACAACAGAATCTAGTTATGCTTATCCCATTGAAATAATAATGTGAATGCATCAACATGGATAAAATACATCATTTTATTGATGTTGCGCATTTGAGCATGATTTGTGGTTTTGATTTTACTTTGACTATGCTTTTGCCTACTATTTGACTTTGCAACCTATTTGCATCTTTATAATACTTGAATTACATTTTTTGCTAGCTGATACAAAATGATTGACTACGGATTTGTTGTATTCTTATTTTTACTTGCTATTATAGGAGTGCTAATAAAATTAAGCTAGTCGCAAGCAACTCGAACTTGACTTAACATCTTAACAAGCACAAGTTCAACAAGGGCCTAAGTTGATTAGCACCTTGAGAATTGACCACAAAATCAAGTTATGCTTATCTCATTGAAATAATAATGTTAATATATCAACATGGATAAAATACATCATTATACCCACCCCCCTTCAAAAATGAAAATACATCACTATACTCTACATGAAGCTAAATGGTTTGGACAGTGTTTTACCAACCTATGAAATTGATGAGTTTCAGGAAGCAAGAGCAGCAGCAGCAACAACAAAGAAATAAAAAAGAAAACGTCGTAGTTTTTAAAGGTGCACGACAAAGTATGAGAACTCAAACCCCAGGTTCAAATTCAGGACATACCTTTGGAGGATAGCTGATATTGAACTATTCTAGATTGATGGTTCATACCGTTCATGGCGTAGAAAATTGGTAAAGATTTTACAATTTCAGCAAAGCAGAGTGTTTCACTAATATAGACTACTAAGGAGATAAGGAAGGCTGGGTCAAGTCTTGATTGGTGCATAATAACAAAGTAAAAGGCCAGGCATGCAGCAGGAGCATCAAACAGCTGATGTCTACAAGATGCTTTCAAACGATGCCAAAAAATAACAATCAACGGATAGAATCCAAACTTACACAAATTCATAAATTGTTATATTGAAAATTCAGTGTAAAATATAAATGACAAAAATAAAATTGAACACAGAATTTAGCCAAAGGGAACCAATGTTGATTGGAAGGAGCCAATTCTACACCTTCAACAATTGGTAATTTGCATATATAAACAAAAAAAAATGAAGGCTGAAAAGTAATTAGTGAATACAGATTACAGAAGCAACCAGATATCTTGAAGTGTTCAACTAAATTAAGTTGCCGCTGCAAAGTATTACTCAAAAGATATTGAAAACATACCAACCTCGAAACAATAACGATCCTTATTCTGGTAAATTTAACAAACTTTATTCCATATTGGTGTTTTTATATCCTGTTCCTAACATTGACAGGTTTATTAAAGAATCTAATTTAAAGAAGTTTCTAAGAGCTCATAGTGGCCATACCCATGAAACAAAACATTTATCGGGTATTCCTCCTTGTATTCTTCCCCATAATTTGCTATGTTCGTCAACTTGCCTGTACTTCTATCCTTCATAAAAACTGATATCAACTTCCTGTCACAATTACATCATAGAAGCTTGTTATCATAAATATCATAGGGTATAATGATACAGCGAGCTCAAAGCAGAACCTGCATATCTTTATTGACAAAATAAACCTGCATATCAGTAAGAAATGAATAGCAAACAGTTAAGAAAAGGCTCACTTGAGGACATGAGAAGCCATGAGCAACTCTGGTTCTCCACCCCAGATGTAAGGCTGTTGTATCCTCTTCACATAGGCATCAAAGTCTCCCTCAATGAACCTATATACGGATTTTACATCATATCACACATTCAAACCCTAAAACCTTAAAAGAAAACTATAAATGAGAGCAACACTACTTAATTAGAGAAGATGATAAGAGACGGGAGCAACATAACATCCACATCGTACTACTAAAAACTTAAGGATCCGTTTATATTTTCGTAGGAGAACACAGTTGTAGAATCGATTTCTTTGTTTGCTTCTGCAGATGAAAACTTAAAGAGAAATCAAGAATACAAATGGAAGTGAACGGATGAATGGGTGATTGGGAGGACAGAAAGAAGGTAAGGGATAGGGACGAAACGTGTGGCAATCCTTCTTTGGAAAATATTATTTTCTACCCTTTAGAAAAGTACTTTCCACCTTTTGCAGAACTATTTTCTACCCTTTACAAAACACAAAGAGGAAAATGGAGAAAAATCCCTTTTCCGGGAACATGTTTTTTGCCCAATCCAACACACTCTAAAAGTAAATAGTTGTTTTCAAGTAAAAAAGGGGTTATCTAATTGTTCTCCACTAACAAGAGGTATAGTGGCATTTTCACCCTTTTTCGTTGAACCATGGTATTGACTATTGCCTCTGAGGGGCCGAAAGTCATTATACCTTTTTGTTCAATAAACAACCATTAGTTACAGCCACCTTACTTCTTCAAGTATCACAAATACTAACCATTCTATATCTTTACGCCTCTCCAAGAGCTTTTCCACCACCTACATAAGAAAATTACAACAAGAAAGAGGAGAATTAATAAGTATCCTCCTCCTAAAACAACATGACAGAGAGGAACATATGTTTTCCTCATAATACCACTTGCAATGCATTATGCATACTTCATACAACTATTTCATTAAATCACTTATTATAGAATAACTTACCCGAGCCCTCAGATCATCAGCAAGCTCTCTTTGACGGTATTCATCAGGTGCTTCCTCTCCGGTTTGCAAACATACCCCATGAGCTATTGCTCTAAACAGACATCGACCATCTGCTAACACTCCTACCATCATTTTATAATGCAATGCTCATCAGTGCAACATATAATAAACAATCTTCCTGGTGTAAAGCAAAGAAACAGAAATCAACTAACATATACACAACCTGAATCCCATCAACCAAATGTATCAACACTAGTTAGATATAACACTCTGTTCGGATGCTTTCTGATGTTACCATTTCCTCAAAGATCAAACCACACCTTCACTAGATTTCAATATTTATTACCATTACGACAAAATAACAAAACTAACAACAATAAGTTTATGGGCATTTCTACAACCGAGCTTTGCCCAATCCATATCAAATATGAACAAAAAAAGTAGTATCTTGAATAAAAAATCACAAAGGCAGTATATATCAACAAAAGATATCATTGTCTTATAGACAATATAGGGTAGTCTTATATTCACTTCATATACTACTTTTTTTCATTCAATACACAACAGTTTATGATTCAATACACTACTATTACTATTATTCATTGAATATACCATCGAAAATCAACACCAACAAAATTTATTCATGTTCGATGTGAACTTGGCAATTATGCAACCCTTGGCAATCTTAACCAATTAAAGTGCCATAAAATACCCAAAAACAAAGGCAACATAAAAGAGAGTAGTACACTAAGAAAAACAAAACAATTAAATGGGGCAACAATGTTTGAGAAAGATAATATAAGAACAAAAATACCAGTGACCCTATAAGTGGAAGAGCAGGTAGAGTCAAGATTCTGAGAAGAATGAGATTGAGCGAGAGCAGCATTGTGATCTTGAGAAAGAACGACGTCATTCCAATCAATAGGAGCAAGGCAAAGACAAACACCAAAGAGAACGTAAGAGAGATCGAGGCGGTGAAGCCAGCGTGCGGGCCTAGCATCAGAGGCGACATTCCAAGAACCTTCGCCTTTGTGCTGGTGCACAACAGCAGGGCGGAGGTAATCACTCCGCCAATCAGCGCCGCCAGCCGCAGAAGGAACTATCACGCGCCAAATGGATGCAGCAGCGCAGGTGCCGCCATCTAAGGACGCCGCGCCGCTTATGATTTTATTGTTATACCTGTCTTTGATTGTGGACCAGGGTTGGTGGTGGAGGTGGATGTGGTGGAGGGAGAAAGTTTGTGGGGATATAATCCAAGGCTTTAGGGGGCGTGCACAGAGTACTCCGAGCATCACCGGAGTGATCAAATGGGTCGAGGGTAGGATGAGTGTGTTTTGAGGATGATATGGAGGGTAATGTTTAATTATATGAAACCATTTGAACGGGGTAGGGGAGGGGGGTTTTAGTTTTACCGGTTGGTGGAGTGCCACGAGGTGAGCGGCGAAGGCATTTTTAGGGGAAATGAGGAGCCAACGGGGAAATGGAAATATGGAATGTTACGGTAAGTTTTAAATATTTCACTCTTTTTTTCCTTAAGAAAGAAGGCCAAAAGGTATTGAAATTACAATCTGACTTATGTGGACCAATTTTACGTTAATATTAGTGTGCACCAGGTTAAATGCATGCATCATTTCTCAACAATCCATTAATATTCATTATATCATAAAAACCCATCATATCATGCACAAACTCACTATATCATTTAGAACATACTATATTATGTAGAATCTACATCATTTTCAAACAATCCACTATATCATTCAAAAACCAACTATATCTTGAAGAAACTCATTATATCGTTCAGAAACTACATCATTTCTGAACAATCCATAATATCATTCAGACACTCATTGTATCATGCAGAAACTCAATATATCATTCAGACACTCATTATATATCATGCAGAAACTACATCATTCTATATATTAAAGCACGTGTCACGTTATATACTACACAGCCTACATCTTCCTGCATGTTAAAATATTAAAATTAAATTCTCCACTATATTGAAGATAATTTCACTATATGTTTTCCGTTAATAAAATCCATTATATTGTATATGAGTTCATTATATCTCAATAAAACCCACTATATGAAGTTAATATCAATTACCAACCTGGTGCACACTAACTTAGTGTGCACGAGCCCATTTAAGTTTTTTATTTGAAATTATCGTTGTCAACATAAGTGATTGGATCTGCCACTGTAATCGGAGCTTCATATAGAATTAGTGGATTCGTGTTAAAATTTTCAACGTGTTTGAGTGGTGAGTTGAGTGAATATTGTCTGTTTATTAAACGGTTGCGTTAAGGTTGAATGTTTCAATTTGATCCCAATATGATAATCTATTTGTTCTTTGGTTGTTATATTTGGTTTCTTTTTTGAGGATATTCGTGTATATATAGTGGAATAAGAAAGATGTGGGGTTGAATTGTTTCACTTATATGTGTGTGATTGGAAAACGGGTCAATAAACAATTGGATGGGTAGGGTTCGAAGCCAAAATTATATAAATGATTGATATGTAAAACCCAATTCGCATGACCATATTAGTCGTCGCAAATGAATCTACAATATATATTAAAACAATGATTTATACCTTTAAAATTGTGCGTTGTTTGCTAAAGTAGTTGAATAGAAATTCCTAGTGCTCCAAGCCTCCAACTATATCACTCTCCACAAAAGTCCACCACCACAATTATACTCTCTACATTTCAAAATAGTCTGAACACTTTCCTTTTATATTTGTCCCAAATTAGTTTGAGCACTTCCATTTTTGGCATAGTCCCACTATTAGTATATTATTCTTTTATATTCCTTTGGCCTATACTCTACCTTTTATCAATAAAAAGTTACCCAACTTTCTCTCCCCTCTAATAAAAAATACCCCACCAACTCTTATCACATATACTTTTCAAATAAAATAATATTTGATAACCACGCTACAATTTATCACCTAAAAAATACGTTTCCTAACAAGTGTTCAGATCTTTTCGAGAAGGAGGGAGTAGATAATTTGGCCTTTTGATTTCCTAGAATCGATAAACAACAACTTATGTTCTCTATTTCTCACCTTAAGATATGGAGAACCTTTTCTCTCTTTTGCTTTGAAATTCACGGCACATATGCATGGATCTGGGTGAGTCTTTTGCTTCCTTTTTTATGCATGATTAAGTGGAAACAATTTCCATAAATCATACATTAATTGATTTCTTCTAATTTACGAGATGTCAATCTTGGTTGATTGTATCAATCAATGATTAGGATAGAGCTAAACATCATCCAATCATAAGGGCAATTAACTATCATTTATAGAAATATCAAAAGCTAACAAAGAGTGAATACAAGAAGGAAAATTAACTAATCAAATTGTTCTACGAATTACCCAAGCAAGCAATGAGCTAGCTCTTGTGCAGCCTGATCACCGGTCTTAGGAACGTAACAAAGCTCCAAGTCACATTATCTAATAACATACTACTAGCATGAACGATGTCATCAAGAGTAAGATGGAAGCTACTTCCGCCTCGCTCTCGTGAAGAGATTGCGCTAATAAGGTGAAAACAATCACTTTCCACAACCACGTCCCGAAATCAGAAGTCCACAGCCACCTGGATACCAAATAGCATAGCCTTAGCCTCAGCAATTAACGGCTCCCAACAGTCCTCCACTTTCCACATTGCAGCCAATAACACCTTGCTCTCCATCCCCCTAATGACCGCTCCAGCCGCACACCCAACCCTTCCACCGAGCTCATGTCCACATTAAGTTTAACGCAACCCTCCCGAGGAGGAGTCTAGTGCTGATGAGCAGATATACCCGCACATACCCCATCCTGATCTTCCACACGACGCTCTGCCATGAGTTTATGCACGTAAGCCATGGTTTGATGGGGATCACAAACCTCCCCCTCAACCAACCACCTATTTCTGGCATTCCAAATAGCCCAACATATCGTCATCAAAAGCGTACATGCTCCATATAAGGGAGTTGCTCCATACACGTCAGCGCTAAGTCCCCAAAACTGCAATACACCCCTGCTACTACTTCGCCTAGTCCACTTGAATCCCATATAAGTCTCACAATAACACAATCCCGCAAGCAATGGCTCAGTTTCATCCTACACCTCACAAAGGTTGATAACAAATTCTCAAAGTAGGTTTAGCAACCATGCCCACAACCTCATTGCCAATGTGATGAGCACCATCCTCCGTCGATAAGTGCGGAATGGATTCTTGGTCCTACGTTGAGTGGCTTTCTGATGAAAAATTTTCGAGTTTCGATCCCCAGCAAAAAGCCAAATGGATCTTGATCGATGCCGCCGGTACACCTCTTCATAATGAATCAGATCTGAAAGTTCACGAACAAGCTTACGCCTTTCCCGCACCTGCGACTTGGACCTCCCCACCCTGATTTAGCGTATTTAACCGTTTGCGCTATTTTGCTAATTTCTTTAAAAACTTGTCGAAACTCTTTATCACGCCACCTAGGAAGATCAGAAGCACACGCCGCTAATTCCTGAACTGAAGCACCCCCAAACAACAAAGCATTCTCCACTACACCCTCACACGCTTTATTCTTAATCCACAATTGTTCGAATCTGATGAACTTCTACTTGACACCCCCTCTCGGTTTGGAGTGTCAAACAGAAGATGATCGGAGCATGATCCGACCAATCACTGTTTAGGTTGACAAGAATGCTTGTAGGAAACAAGTCTAAAGTTTTCATAAAGACCATAGCTCTATCAAGACGGCACTGAACATTATGATCCTCACTCTGACTGTCATCATATGTAAACTTATACCCCGAGAAAGGAATATCATGAAGACAACACAAGTCCACTACTTTCCTAAAGTTTCCCATCAGCTACATAGCACGGTACTGACCCGTTCTTCTCAAAGTCAAGAAGAATTTCATTAAAATCTCCTATACAACCCAATGGCTCGTCTGACTCACGTGCAAGCTCCGCCAAAAGTTTCGAAGAAAAATAACTATTATAGACTTCTGGCCATCCAAAAAAACCGGTTACTCTCCAAGTAAACAGACCAATACCCTCTTGGACCAAAACATCGATATGATGTAAGGACATAGATCGCAGCTCTACATCAATATTCTTTAACCAAAATAACGTTACACCACCTGACCACCCAGACTATCCACCGCCAACCCATCGAAGCACCCAGTTTCGAACTGTTTTATATCATTTCACCGCTACTCAACTTCGTCTCCATCAGAAAATTAAGAGACGAGGCTTCCCTCCGGACTAGGTTCCACTAGTGGGAAAAAGCTTATATGACACAACGAAACTGATCCGGTTAGGTCCGAAATCGGATCAGTTTCATCATTATTTTTGCGAGAAAAAAAAGGGTAAATAACTGATCCGGTTAGGTTTTGAACCGGATCAATTGACAAAAAGGATCCGGTCCTTTTTGTCAACTGACCCGGTTCAATAGCCCGGATCAGTTAATGCATGGTTTCACGCTAAGCCCACAAACCCTATTATGTACTGCACCACTAGTGGAACAGCCCAAAAAGAAGAAAGGCCCACTTCACCCTATTCTGCGTACCACTAGATTAACTTAAATGGTCTATTCTCAGTTTCTCACGCCAGCACTTTACTCTTCCCTCTCTCAAACCCTAACTCCCTCCTCTTCCCTCTCTCAACCCCTAACTTCCTCCTCTCTCAAATGCCCCCCCTCTCTTCCCTCTCCGACTCCTCTTCCCTTTCTCATCTGCTGAACTTCGCACCAATTCTATCTCCTTTCATCGACACTGGTTCGTCGAGCTTCGCACCACTTTATCGTACGCCGCACCATCCACCGTCTTCGTCGCGTTCATTGAAGATCTCTGTTCGTCGCTTATCGCTCGAAGAACTCCGCTCAGCCAGATTTCAACGCTGCTTCATTCATCTTCTTTGTCGTAATTTCGTTTGTTTTTGTGATTTTTTAGTTTTTTAATTATTTTTTGTAATTAGGGTTTCTATTTTTCGTCTTAGGGTGTTCATTAGGGTTTCTATTCATCATCTTTGTAATTAATTTCGTTTGTTTTAAATTTTGTTTATTTGGCTGTAATTTCTTCATTTTTCGTCTTTATTAATTAATTTGGTTATAATTTGTTGTAATTTCGTCTCTTTTTTTTATTCAATTCGTTTTTATCCCTTTCGTTGCTTGATTTTTGGTTGTTATTGGGTTGTTTAGCTATCGTTGTACTGATTATTTGGTTGTTATTGGGTTGTCCAGCCATGGTTGTATTGATTATTTGGTTGTTATTGTGGCTGTGGTTATTGATTTTTGGTGGTTATTGATTTTTGGTTGTACCACTTCAATTTCAGTTGAGAGTTTGAAAGTGGTATGCAATTGCGCCTTTCTATACAATCAATCCATGTCGAGCTTTTTTTTTATTTCATGACCCCCCCTAAACTGATCCGATTGTTGGTGAAAATCGAATCAGTTATTTCCTTAACTGATCCGGTTTTTGGTGAAAACCAGATCAGTTAAGGAAATAACTGATCCGGTTTTCACCAAAAACCGGATCAGTTTACTATATAACCGGTCTGGTTTTTCGTGAAAACCGGATCTAATGAGTAACTTATCCGGTTGTCAACAGTTCCAGGCCCACCCGATCCGGACCAAAACCGCATCTGTATGCCCGATTTTGACCGGATCTTATGGGCTTTTTTCCACTAGTGTTCTAAAGGTTATTGACTATAGGAGTATTGCCCAGCCCCCTAAAGTTAATGCTTAAGAAATTCATTAGACTCGGCGGGGTTGGCCCTCGCCAACCTCTACTAAAACAGCTATGGAAGCAGTTATCACTCTTCCACCACGACTTAACCGGCATTTCTTCTTGACTCCCCTTCCTTCACAAACCTCAGTTACACTAATATTGTTCGATAACGATTTAAAGTTGACGAAGTTTTGTAGAATCAGTGAAAGAACCACTAAAGGGAGAAGAGTTTCTAACCACTGAATGGGACCTTGGAACGAGTGGTTGCAAAGTAGGGGTGGTAGGAGGGCTATCATCCATTCCTAAAAGCAGATAATTCCAATTTGCTATAAAGATCATAGCTTGAGTTAGGAAGGACGTTGAGCTTGATTGAACTTGTTTCCCAAAAACTATGGGAAAATCATTGTCTTCATAGCTGGAGACTTTGATTGAGTGTAATCCTTTTATTTATCTGAGTTGATTAATAAGAGTGATTATAGTAGTGCAGGACGTAGGCTTGAGTTAAGCCGAACCTCATTAAATCTATGTGTTAATCATTTATTCCACTGCCACAGATCAGTTCTATTACTGATCTTGTTTTTATTAACACATCAAATCGAAAAAGTGTCAATCTATTTTAATACTCAATTCACCCCCACCGCTCTTGAGTATAATCTGGGCCTTCACACCTGACGCAATGCAGATTTGATCGGATTTCGTTCGTTAAACGATTCCTTGTTATATTTGATGAAATATATCTTTTAGACTCCGAAATCAATTATCTTTAGGAATAGAAATCTGATGTTCATAATGTCCTTCAAAAAATAATTATCGAGAATAATTAATATTTACAATTAATTATCATGAATAATTATTTCGGTTTCTAAAAATGGACTTGGATTTAATAAATAGACTTTATGTTTTCAAAATGATTTTTGTGCTTAGCTTGTTGGATCGCTCTTTATTTGGACCGGACCAATTAGGACGACGGTATGTTTCATCATTGGGTACTACATGGGGATACACAATTTTGTGTCTACAACCTTCGTGCACTAGAAATCACTAAAGGAGTATTCCTCTCCTACAAGTAATAATAATAATTATTATAATATAAGTTCAGTAAAATCTCAAAAACATCTTTTTAAATATCAAAGTTCCAACCTTTTAACCTGTAATTAAAAAACTAATCCCTTTTGGAAACCTTCAAAACTTATTCAATACTTTAAACACTCTAAAACTTAATATCTTTAAATCTAAAATTTTAGAGTATTAGTACTACAATCTATACTATAAAAATTGTAATACTAATATACTTTAAACATAAGATTAATAATAATTAATTTAAATTAAAGCAATAATAATAATAAAAACCGAAAATAAGAATAAAATAAAATAATTAAGCGAAAGGAGAAAGGAGGACAACCGTGGGAAGGAGGAAGAGAGAGAAGAGCACCAGCGGCAGCAGTAGTAGGCGGCGCACGAGGAGGAACACGTGGCTTGAGAGAAAGAGGAAAGAGGAAAGAGGAAAGAGGAGAGACAGTGTGTTGTTAGAGTGAGGTGTGTGTGTGTGTGTGTGTATATATATATATATATATATATAAGGTTTTTGCAAAAGTGTTTAATGGGGGTTTCAGTCCCCTATTTATAGATTTTGGGCCTTAATATTACTAGGGACCCCTAAAAGTGCTACAAAAATATTTATAACACTACCTTTGCAATAATTAATTAAAACTTTGACTTAACAAGTCAATAATTGACAACACAAAACATTTTGACTTTCAAATAGTCAACAATATATAAATCCCTCTTTAAAGAAAATATAAAGTACTTATTAATACATTTTAAATTCGAAAAAATATATTTATCAAAATTCAAAAAAATATGTGGGATTATGGTCTACCCCTCTTAAAAGAAGTTTTGTCCTCAAAGTTAAGACAAAAGATTCCCACGAAAATAAGATTTTACAAAACTTTTGTTACTTTTAGTAGCTGGAACTTACATGTGTCATGAAATAAACACGCCACTTAATAAATTTGTGCCAAAAAATGGGCACAGCAACTCGCTAAAGAGTAAAATAAATCTACCAAGTCATTCAAGAGCAACTTTACTCATCAAACTTGTGCGCATATAACTAACATAAGCATAAAAATGCATAAGCATGCCATAAAATAAGAGGAAATGCGTGAAATTCTATTGCATGCTACTCCTCTTAAAGAAAAAGAGTTATGCCCCAATAAATCACCTCAAACAAAGTAGGATGTTTGTTCCTCGTATCTTCCCCGGCTTTCGAAATAGCTTTTGCAGACTCATGGTTTAACCAGAGGACTTCAACAATTTCCACATCCTTAGTGCGAGTACTACGCACCTTGTTGTCTAGGATTCTAACAGGCTTTTCATGATAAGTTAAATTCGATTGCAATTCGACTATTTCAGGTTGCAACACATGCATCTCATCAGGAATATAATCCCTATTCCATTATAACATGTGAAATACATGATGCATTTTCTTCAATTTCATGGGTAGTGCTAACTTGTAAGCAACTTACTCACTCGTTGCAAAATTTCATACGAACCAACAGACTTGGCACTCAATTTGCCTTTCTAATCATTTACCACCCAAAGCAAACTCATCTTCTCTTTACTTCAAGTCAGCATAGCTAATCTGCCTATCTTGAGCAGCTTGAATTCTAGAATGAGTCAGATTTAAATGCATGCTTTATAATCTCCTCCATAAACTCAGTCCCTAATACATATTCTCACTAAAATCATTCTAACAAATGAGATTACGACACTCCGACCATGCAATGCCTCGAAAGGGGCAAGGCCAATACTAGCATGGTAACTATTATAATAGCAAAACTCAATCAAATCTAATTGACATTCCCAAGTACCTTTAAATTCAATAGGACAAGCTCGTAACATATCTTCTATAGTCTGGTTTGTCTTTTCAGTCTGACCATCAGTCGCTAGGTGGAACGTTGTACTCATTTTCAATGTAGTCCCAAAGTTCAACAGGACTTTTCTACTAAAAGTTGGACAAAAACCACGAATCGTGATCGGAAATTATATCCTTAGGAACTCCATGTAATCTCACTGCATACGTCATATATGTTTTAGCCAATTACTTCTTCTTCCATATCTCCTTGCTAGGTACAAACACAACAGATTTGGTAAGTTTATCCACTTTAACCAAAACTATGTCATAACTTTCCTTGTCTTCGGTAAGCCCGTAAAGACTCCCATTGAAATCGATTCTCATTTCCATCGAGAAACTTTCAAAGACCGGACCTCTCCTATTGGCCTCTTATGATCAGTCTTGATCTTGTAACATGTCAAGCACTTGGATATAAATTCAGCAACTTCACGCTTCATATTCGGCCACCAATACACTTTTTTAAGATCCTTATTAAACTTGTCACATCCTGGCTGCACAGAATAACCTTCTTCCACGAGCTTTCGCTTCAATTCTTCCCATTTTTTGGTATACACCACCTGTTCTTAAATCTCAAGCTTCCATCTCATGGATCTTGAAATAAGTTTCTTTTCCCAACTGGATCTTTTCCTTGATCCCACCTATTTTCTCATATCCAACTTGACTTTGATTGGTTCATCAAACATTGATGATTCCAAAGTAATTCATCTGACACTATCAAAGCATTAACACTATGGCTTGATTTCCTGCTTAAAGCATCCGCGACTAGATACACCTTCTCTTCATAATATTGGATATCAGTTCTAATCATCTCCTTTGTCTCATATTGAGATCCTTCTTAGTGAAAATATACTTGAGAATCTTTTGGTCTGTGAAGATCTTGCAAGACACTTCATACAGGTAATGTCTCCAAATCTTCAATGCAAAAACTATTATAGTAAGCTCTAAATTATTGGTAGGATAATTAGCCTCCTAGGGTTAGCTGAAGCGAATACGGCCCTGTTCTTTTGAACTTATTTTGGCTGAACTGAAATTAAATTAACTGAACTGAAATTAAATTAACTGAACTGAAATTACATTAACTGAACTGAAATTAACTGAAATTAAATTAACTGAACTGAAATTAACTGAAATGAGAGAAACTGAACTGAATTGTATATTTAATTTTCTAAAATAATAATAATCGATAATAATCAATAAGTATTAACATAATATTATCAATACTTATTATTATTATTAATAATATTTATTTTTATAATAATAATAATAATTAATAATAATATTTATTATTATAATAATAATAATAATAATATTTAATAATAATACTCCCTCCGCTTTTTTTAGATGTAACACTGGACTTTTCACATTTGTCGAGGCACAACTTTGACCGATAATATCTCTAATTATATAAAAGTAAAAATTATAAAAAATATATATTTGGAAAGTGTATACCGTGACGAATCAAACAAGATCCCACATGACTATATTTTTTCTTATGTATAAATAACAATTAATGTTCAAAGTGTATTGGATGAATAGTGCCCAAAGTCAATATGTTACATCTAAAAAAACAGAGGGAGTAATAACTAATAATAATAATATTTATTGTTATAATAATAATAATAACAACTAATAATAATAATAAATAATAATTATTATTATATTTATTATAATAATAATAATAATGATATTTATTATAATAATAATAATAATACTAATAATAATAATAATAATAATAATAATAATAATAATAATTTAATAATAATAATAAAATAATAATTAGATTTATAATAATAATAATAATAATAATAATAATTTAATAATAATAATTAATAATAATAATAAAATAATAATTAGATTTATAATAATAATAATAATATTTATAATAATAATAATTATAATAATATGTATTATAATTATAATAATATTTATTATAATAATAATAATAATTAATAATAATAACAACTGAACTGAAATTAACTGAACTGAAATTAAATTAACTGAACTGAACTGAAATTAAATTAACTAAACTGAAATTAAATTAACTGAACTGAAATTAAATTAACTGAAAATAAGTCCAAAAGAACAGGGCCTGCATACGCTATCACTTTCCCATTCTATTGTAGAACAAAACCCAAACTGAATCATTCTTTGAAACATCATTATACATCTCGAATCCATCGGTTCCATCAGGCAATGTTAACACTAAAGCTGAAGTCAAACGCTCTTTCAGAATCTAAAAAGCTTCCTGACACTTTTCATTCAATTTAAACTTATATTCCTTCTTCATCAAGGTCGTCATCGGCCTTGCGATTTTCAAAAAATCATACACAAACCTCCAATAATAGCCAGCTAGGCCTAGAAAACTTCTTATATCAAACACATTCTTCGCAGTAGGCCACTCACTCACAACTCTAATCTTAGCCGAATCTACATAAACACCCTCTTTTGACAAATAATGTCCCAAAAATGCAACTTTATCCAATCTAAACTCACACTTAGAGAATTTAGCATACAATTGGTTCTCTCTTAAAGTCTCCAACACCATCCTTAATGCTCATTGTGTTGTTCTTCATCCTTCCAATATATCCAAAACCTCATGAAAAATGCGGTTTATCAAGTCCATGAAAATCACAAGAGCATTACACAATCTAAACCGCATCACGGTATGCTTATAATAACCATAACGAGTCCTAAATGTAGTCTTAAATATGTCCTTATCTGCAACTCTCAACTGATGATAACCTGACCTAAGGTCAATCTTTGAAAACATATTGGCTCCCTTAAGCTGATCAAACAAATCATCGATCATAGGTAGTGGGTACTTGTTCTTTATGGTTACATTATTCAACTCTTTATTGTCAATACATAATCTTATACTTCCATCCTTCGTCTTCACAAACAACACATGTGCTCCTCAAGGCGATGCATTAGGTCTCATGAACCCCTTATCCAAAGATCTTGCAATTGAGTCTTTAACTCACTCCTCTCAACAGGTGCCATCCTATAAGGTGCGTTAGAAATAGGTGCAGTTCCAGATACTAAGTCAATAGTGAACTCAATGACTTTCTTAGTCGGCATTTGAGGAATATCAGTAGGAAACATATCTATAAATTCATTTATAACTGACCTTTCCTTAATTCTCACTTTGCTAGATAGACTTAGGTCTTGTACACATCAAAAATACAATGGATATCCATGACTCTTAGGTTTCTCAAAATGTTGATAAGAAATAGTTTTTCCTAAATAACTCATTAACTACAGTTTTTGAGCTTCACAAACTATTTTGGCCTTATAGTTACTCAACCTATCTAATACGAAACTCTCTAAGAATGGATTGGCATTGGATGGCTAACATATACGGAAAAGCACTTTGCTCACACTTCCTTGGTTCCCATTACCTCCAAAGTCTTTTCTCTTTTCCGTTACAACGACATTCTTATTCTCACACCCCGCCTGCAATCCATAAATATGGGCAACTCTTCTGACCCAAACACCAAAAGAGATCAATGTGTCATGTTCTTTAGTTAGTGTCGATAAATAAATTTAGAATTTAAAAATAAATAAATTTTGACCAAATACAAAAACAGTAGAAACTTATTGACACTAAATAACATCACTTGCAATTCACCTTTAAATATACTTTATAAACAATTATGATGCGTGAGAAGCATCAAGGTTTAACAATCCTAGTTCTGTTAGGATTCATTATGTAGTTCCCTAGTTCTGTTAGGAAATTATGTATTTTATTTGCATAAGAACTCTAGTTTGTTTTAATTTCCTTGCATTGTTTTAAGAGTTAGAACACTAGTAGGAGTGTTCATAGACTAGGCGTGTGTTTAGATAATAATCAGCCGTGTGGTATGGTTATCTTAGGCGTGTGATAGAATTTTATTGTTCTTATCTTTAAGCTTGTTAGTTGCATTAGAATTAGAACTATGCTAGGACTCTTCTAATGTATTTATTTCGGTTTTCATGATGAATAAAAGGAGTTGAATGTTTTGAGTTTAATTCTTGGTGAATTAAAAGTTTTCTGGAGTGAATCCAAACGTTTTCAGGAGGGAATCCTAAACCCTAGTTGAATCTTGACTTGGATTAGTCATAATTCTCCATATCCTTGTGTTATTCGGATTTCTTTGGTTGTTCTTCATCCAAGAATTCGGTTCTTGCTATTAATTTTCAATAAAGATTGCATCTTTAATCTACAAAGCCACTAAACTACATCTAAAGAGTCTAACTTTGTGTTTCTTGCATAAGGAAATACATCATCTTGATGTGGCTGCTAATTCCACCACTCGTTTTGCTCTTCCTTCCACCACAAATCTGCCGTTTATTTTCACCCCTTCCCACCATGCCTGCTGACCAAGAATCTTGGCAACAAGCCATCCAAACCACCAACGAACAAGTGCAACAACTCATTGCTAGGATGACTGCTATGAGCGATCATGTTAACACCATCCAATGTGACACCAACTTTGCACGCTCACCCCACAACATCACCCTAGGCGTGAAGATGAAATCAAGTTGGCTGATTTGCTTTCTTTTGATGGTAACCTAGATCCCGAGTCCTGTTTGGAATGGGAACGCGGGCTAGATCGCTTATTTGATCACAAAGGTTTGAGTGATGGATCACGTTTTTCTTATGCAATCCTCAAACTCACAAAATACGCCTCCTTGTGGTATGACTCCATGACGCAGCACCGTGAACGTGAAGAAAAGCCTTCAATTGATTGCTGGTCCTCTCTTAGCCAAGATGCACAAGCGATTTGTTCCTCGCACCTATAGGCAAGAACTCTACGTCAAACTTAATTCCTTGCAGCAATCTTTCATGAGTGTTTAGCAATGCATCAAAGAGTTTGAACGCCTACACATGGCGTGTGATGTCCAAGAGGCTGACGAACAAAAGATGGTTGATGCCTTGTTTATTGCTTTACTTTTTGATCTCTTTTAGTTGGTATTATAGTTATTTTTGAGTTAGTTTAGGCTAGTTTGTTAGCTATCTCCATAATATGTGCAATTTTCTTCCTCGTATGCACTTTCTTTGGGCGCTTTGTTTCATTTTAGGACTTAGGAGCATGCTTGGAGGATACTTGCATAACCCTGGATATTAAGATCGAAGACGAAGGTCAAGGAAGCTTCAAGGAAGCATAACCGAGTTCATGGGGACAAATATAAGAAGTTTTGGAAGGATTTGCGCACAAGGGTCAACTTCAAGTGGCTATAACTTTCAGCACACAAAACATTTTTGAGCGATTCAAGTTGAAGATGAAAGTTTGGCTCAATAGCTTTCTAACAAGTGGTCACAAGCTCAATTCAGATTCAAAACGAGTGAGATATGGCCGTTTGAAAATAAATCTCCTTGAAACTGAAAACTGACCCGAGCGCTCGGGTCAACTGACCCGCCCGGGTCAATCTGCGATAAACTCATTTTCGCTCCTGTTGGTCTGACCCGCCCGGGTCAGGTGACCCGAGGGCTCGGGTCAGGCCACCCGAGGGATCGGGTCATCTTACCCGCCCGGGTCGGGTCATTTTTCCGGAAACCTTTTTGCGACTTTGTTTGCTTTAATGCGGGGGTTGTTTTGTAATTTTCTGTTTTATTTCTTATGACTATTTAAGAGGGACTCCTCTTATTTTAACTTAGACTAATTTACAATATATTTTAATAAACTGAGATTTCAAATTCTTAGAACCCTAGGAGAGAGAAAATCTCATCTTCTAGAGAGAGAAGTGAGAGAAACTTGTTGGAAACATGGAAATTGAAGAATCTAAGAAGGAAACTTGAAGATTTGGAATCTCCTTGCAACTTTAATGAGAATTTCTTACTCTCTCTCATATTTTATTGCTTTATTTTCATATTTCTATGTCATTTTCACTCTATTTACTTGTTCATCCTAGATTATTGTTTTAGTTCATGTTAATAGTTGTTAATGTCTTTTAGTTTATAATTTTTCATGATTTGTGAGTAGCTATTTCTTTGGGAAGGGTTTGAAGCCATTAATGAGTTCATGAACCTCTAAATCCAACATTGGGTTTTGACTTGGGATAATTTTGGTTAATTGATTTGACATTTTCATGAATGTTTGTGTGATTGGCCATCATAGGAGCATAATTTAGGTACCCTTAGTGAAGGATCGAGAGATGAAGTTAAGGGGTTGCCTCAAATCGATTATTAGGCTTGAAGGACCATGAGAATAGGGACTACCTAGCCTAGGGGACTTAGTTTGCTTGTTTAAGTTCATCATGTTTATGGATATGCTTGGTTGAATGCCTTAGCCATGAGAATAGGTCTTCGGTAAGAGACTAGGCCTATCTTGCTAGCTCGAGAGAGTGGTTAGAGTACCAATGGATGAACGATTTCCCTCAATTGATCCCCATTGTTGATTCCCATCGTGATTGCTTGGTTTATGAATGAGTTGATTGGTGGATACCCCTTCCCAAAGCTATTTTTCTTATTGTCTTTTCATCTATAAATCTTCAAAAACATAGACTTTGCTTAGCTTATCATAAATCGATACTTATTGGTGCTTCCCTTAGTCCTTGTGGTTCCACCCTTTACTTGCCCTATATTTGTAGTTTAGGTATCTTTGACGTGTTTTCAACGAGCGCGTCAAATTTTAGCACCGTTGCCGGGGACTTCGGCTTGCATTGATTCGTGTTGATTAGATAAGTCTAGGCTATTTGTGAATATTTTTTTTCTTTTTTTTCTTTCTTTTTGTTTTGAAAAAAAAATGGCAAATACTTCTTTTCCTCAATACGAAAATGAGTCTTTTTGGGTTTACTTTGAGAGACTTGGGGAATTTATAAAGTTTCATGGCTATGATATTGAGGAATCTTGTGAGATTACTTATTGGGGACTAAATGAGCATACTAGAGGAGTTGTTGAAAATATATTTAACGGTGATTTTCGAGCGACATCTTCGGATGAAGCTTGGAATTTTTTTTTGTGGTTAGCTAAGGACACTTATGATTCCGACTTTTATGCAAATTGTCATGATTCCTCTAATATGTGCATGAATTTCAATGATGTGTCACATGTCCCCAATATTGATTCTCATATGCTTGATTGTAATCCCTTCCCCAAAATTGATTTTCAAGGTTCCTTGCATTCTGAATCATCGAAATCCGAATTGGAGCTGACTCTTGAGCGATATCTTATTGGGGCAAATTCTAGTGCCAATTATGAACCTCTCCCTAAAGTTGACTCCAAACCCATTGAGGATCTCTTTTTACAATTGAAAAGTGGTTTGAATTCGCTTGGGAAAAATCGGGGTTGCAAAAATGATATTCTCAAGTTTGATTATGTTGATTCGAGGTATATTGAAAATGAAAATCAATTGGAAAAACCCCATGATCTTGATGATGGTTTTTGGAGTAGTGACGATGAGGGGCATGTTTTTGAGGAGAAAAGGCCCATTATTGAAGATATTGTTGAAAGTGAGGATGTTTATGAGTCTCTACATACCCTTTTTGAGTCTCATGTATCTACATCTAGTGGATTGGACCTTACCTTCCCTCCTTGTGCTTTAGAGCATCCATCCTCTCCTACCCCTTATTACTTGAGTGAAGATCTTGGTCAAGTTGAGGGTGAGATACCTCATTTGGTGATTGGTGATGATTTTGAAGTTTTGATGGATAATGAAAATGTTGTTGATAATAACTCATTGGTGGAAGAAGTCTCCCTTCTTAAGTCTTGCGATGTGAGTGAAGTGGTTAGTGAAAGCTTTGTTTCTATCTCTTCCCCTCATATTCCATTTACAAGAAGGATTGACATTATTCCCTCTACTCCCATTTCATATCCATTTTCATCTCGCAAAACTCCACCTCTTGATGAGTTTCTTGCCTCTTTTGACATTCAAGTACCCAATTTGGTTGTTTTTGAGGAAAAGAGTGAGATTGCCAAGCAAAAAGAGTTTGTCGAGGAGAATTTGCCGACTTTTTGTTCATTTTCTTATTATTTTGAGTCTTCTTCTTCCTATTTTCTTGATTTTTCTTTTGATTCCACTTCTTTTAGGCATCTCCCTCCTCAATTTTTGCATAGAATTACACTATATTTTGTGCATGCTTTTTATTTAAGTATTGCATATGCTATAATAATGGAAATGTGCGCTAGTGCATTTGACAAACTCTTGCGATCTTTGAATTGCTATTTACTAGAAAGGTCAAGCTTTGGACCTTAAATAAGCCTTTCTCCGAAAGTAACCCGTGATTTATTGCTTTCATTTTTTTATTTTAATTTTACTCATTTTTTTTTTATCTTTACTTTTGATTTAGGTACATAATTAGAATAACACTCGTTCTCAATGGTACATGGAAAGCAGATAATGGTTTTGAAGAAAGTTGATTACGAAAGGAGATATTGGGTCATTTGCGGGTATTTGCACCCACCTACTATCCGGTAGTTTTCTTCCTTTTGCTCTTTCTTCAATGCTCTATGATTTGTGGAACATATGCTTGTTGGTTGAATGTTTCTTCCCTCCCTCCTTCCCTTTGATCGTCTTGTTCAAGCATTGAGGACAATGCTTTATTCTAGCTTGGGGGAGTAGCTATTTGCTAGCTTGAGGGAGGTGTGTATAGTTTATTTCTTTATTTTTCCCATTTTCACAAAAAAAAATTAATTATCTTCTTTCTTTCCATTTCATTTATTTCTCTTTCGAGTTTTGATTTCCTTCCCTCTAGTTCAAACAAAGTCAAAAAAATGAAAAAAAAAATGAATGAATTGCAAAAACAAGAAAAAAAGAAACAAAAGAAGCGTTAGATATAAATAAAAATTTGGTTTGCTTGCCCAAGGAAGATGCTTAGTAATGATATGATGTGGATTCCTTGCTTTGACTTTGAGTATATCTTTAGAGGCTTCTTTTGGAAGAGTGTGAGCATGGGTTAAGGTGTTTTAGGAGTTGATTAATCTTGGTTGCATTAGAATCTACCAAAATGAAACTAATGAATGATCAATTGGATGCCTAGTCTTGAATCATGACTAAGTTGCTCATGCTTGGATAATTTTAGCTTCAAATTTGCGGTCCCTTGTGTCCCTAGATGTACTCATCATGTCCCGAAACACAAGCTCTATAAGAAACTTAGTTTTTATTTCTCTTTGTATCCAATAAGTGGCACAAAAAGCCACAAGTTATTATGTCTCTCTTTAGTGAGTAATTTCACATTTGTATAGCAAAAATTCCCATAATAAGGGAAAAAGAAAAAGCCAAAAACAGTCAAAAAAGGCGTGAAAAATGAAAAAAAGTGAAGAAAAATGAAAAGCAAAAAGAGTAGAAGAATTCCAATAAAAGAGGTCAATTTGTGGATGCCTCCCACACTTAGTACTATTTTTCTAAAGTTTCGAGTAGAGTGGAGTCTAAGGCCTATTTGTGTGTCTAGGGATGGTGGACTAGTGGTTTGAGCTTTTTATAACACTTGAAGGGCCCTAAGTCTTTTGGATAGCTAGGTGTTCTCAAATGAGCGAGTAAAAAGTCTAATTAGGTGTCCTATTGCAATCTTGATTAGTTTCTTTCTCTACCATAACCTATGAGTACACTTGGAAATTAGTTGTTTTGAAAGTTGCTTTCTATCTTTGCTTGTGAACCATTTTATTAATAGTTGACTTGGGCATTAATTTTGAATTTGATTGAATAAATGGTTGATGAAAAACTAGAGTTGTGGGTTTGAAAACTCTTTGGAAACCCTCGCGAGATCCCACTCGCCCTCTAGAGCGATCTAGGGGTTTAAAGAGCTTGTTGCATGTGCTAAATGCAATTGTGATTCCTACGACAATGAGTTAGTGTAAATTCTTTCTTTATCCTTTTTTTTTCCTTTCTTCTTTCTTCTTGATCTTGTTTTCTAATAATCTTCATTCTCTTACCCTTGTGTTTTATTTAATTTTACTTGGGGACAAGCAAAGATCAAGCTTGGGGGAGTTTGATGCCTTGTTTATTGCTTTACTTTTTGATCTCTTTTAGTTGGTATTATAGTTGTTTTTGAGTTAGTTTAGGCTAGTTTGTTAGCTATCTCCTTAATTTGTGCAATTTTCCTCCTCGTATGCACTTTCTTTGGGCGCTTTGTTTCATTTCAGGACTTAGGAGCATGCTTGGAGGATACTTGCACAACCCCGGATATTAAGATCGAAGACGAAGGTCAAGGAAGCTTCAAGGAAGCATAACCGAGTTCATGGGGACAAATATAAGAAGTTTTGGAAGGATTTGCGCACAAGGGTCAACTTCAAGTGGCTATAACTTTCAGCACACAAAACATTTTTGAGCAATTCAAGTTGAATATGAAAGTTTGGCTCAATAGATTTCTAACAAGTGGTCACAAGCTCAATTCCGATGTAAAACGAGTGAGATATGGCCGTTTGAAAATGAACTGACGAAACTGAAAACTGACCCGAGCGCTCGGGTCAACTGACCCGCCCGGGTCAATCTGCGATAAACTCATTTTCGCTCCTGTTGGTCTGACCCGCCCGGGTCAGGTCACCCGAGGACTCGGGTCATCTTACCCGCCCGGGTCGGGTCATTTTTCCGGAAACCTTTTTGCGACTTTGTTTGCTTTAATGCGGGGGTTGTTTTGTAATTTTCTGTTTTATTTCTTATGACTATTTAAGAGGGACTCCTCTTATTTTAACTTAGACTAATTTACAATATATTTTAATAAAGTGAGATTTCAAATCCTTAGAACCCTAGGAGAGAGAAAATCTCATCTTCTAGAGAGAGAAGTGAGAGAAACTTGTTGAAAACTTGGAAATTGAAGAATCTAAGAAGGAAACTTGAAGATTTGGAATCTCCTTGAAACTGAAAACTGACCCGAGGGCTCGGGTCAACTGACCCGCCCGGGTCAATCTGCGATAAACTCATTTTCGCTCCTGTTGGTCTGACCCGTCCGGGTCAGGTGACCGGAGGGCTCAGGTCAGGCCACCCGAGGGCTCGGGTCATCTTACCCGTCCGGGTCGGGTCATTTTTCCGGAAACCTTTTTGCGACTTTGTTTGCTTTAATGCGGGGGTTGTTTTGTAATTTTCTATTTTATTTCTTATGACTATTTAAGAGGGACTCCTCTTATTTTAACTTAGACTAATTTACAATATATTTTAATAAACTGAGATTTCAAATTCTTAGAACCCTAGGAGAGAGAAAATCTCATCTTCTAGAGAGAGAAGTGAGAGAAACTTGTTGAAAACTTGGAAATTGAAGAATCTAAGAAGGAAACTTGAAGATTTGGAATCTCCTTGCAACTTTAATGAGAATTTCTTACTCTCTCTCATATTTTATTGCTTTATTTTCATATTTCTATGTCATTTTCACTCTATTTACTTGTTCATCCTAGATTATTGTTTTAGTTCATGTTAATAGTTGTTAATGTCTTTTAGTTTATAATTTTTCATGATTTGTAAGTAGCTATTTATTTGGGAAGGGTTTGAAGCCACTAATGAGTTCATGAATCTCTAAATCCAACATTGGGTTTTGACTTGGGATAATTTTGGTTAATTGATTTGGCATTTTCATGAATGTTTGTGTGATTGGCCATCATAGGAGCATAATTTAGGTACCCTTAGTGAAGGATCGAGAGATGAAGTTAAGGGGTTGCCTCAAATCGATTATTAGGCTTGAAGGACCATGAGAATAGGGACTACCTAGCCTAGGGGACTTAATTTGCTTGTTTAAGTTCATCATGTTTATGGATATGCTTGGTTGAATGCCTTAGCCATGAGAATAGGTCTTCGGTAAGAGACTAGGCCAATCTAGCTAGCTCGAGAGAGTGGTTAGAGTACCAATGGATGAACGATTTCCCTCAATTGATCCCCATTGTTGATTTCCATCGTGATTGCTTGGTTTATGAATGAGTTGATTGGTGGATATCCATTCCCAAAGCCATTTTTCTTATTGTCTTTTCATCTATAAATCTTCAAAAACATAGACTTTGCTTAGCTTATCATAAATCGATACTTATTGGTGCTTCCCTTAGTCCTACTGGATTCGACCCTTTACTTGCCCTATATTGGGTAGTTTAGGTATCTTTGACGTGTTTTCAACGAGCGCGTCAATGGCTCGTTTCCTCGTTGGTTTGAAAACCTCCATCGCAAATCTAGTTGAACTCCAACAATATGCAACCTTTGATGACCTTTATCTTCTTGCTTCCAAGGTTGAACGCCAACAATAAGACTCTCGTTTTGAGAAAGCTTCATGGTAAAAACATGATGCTAGTCCTTCGGCTGCTTCCCCTCCTTCGTCTACTGCTTCGATTGTGGATAAGGCCACGGACAAGGAACCTTCTGTCTCCCCTCCTATGTCCCTTGGTTCGAGTGATAAGCCAAAGAAAATATTTTGTTTTCGTTGCCAAGGCTTAGGGCATGTAGCCAAAAAACTGTCCCAATGTTTCTCTTGTGACAAGAGACGAGTATTTTGCATTCTTGGCTCAAGAAACACGCGAGCAAACTCCACCTTCTTCCTCCAAGATCGCGAGTGCTATGGATGATGAGTCTTTTTGGACGAAGCAACCAGTTTGTACACCGGAATTTGAGCCTAAAAGCTTGATCTTGCGTCGTTCTTTAATGGCTCACCAACGTGTTGAAGGAGAAGATGCACAACGCCACAATATTTTCCATTCGAATTGCTTGATTAATGGTAAGTTGTGTTCGTTTATTGATAGTGGATCTTGCACTAACGTGTGTGCCTTGTCTTTGATTGAGCCATTAAACCTGCAAACTCGCAAGCATCTGCATCCATATAAACTTAGTTGGTTGAATGATGATGGTGTTTGGGTTCGAAAGCAAGCTCTTGTGGGTTTTTGTGTGGGAGATTACATGGACCAACTTTGGTGTGATGCTGTCCCAATGACGGCGTGTAGCTTATTGCTTGGGCGTCCATGGCAAACTGATCGTCATGTCCTCCATAATGGGCGCACTAATGATTATTCGGTGCTTGTGGGTGACCAACGAATGCTGCTCAAATCCCTTGCTCCTCGCACAGTCTCATCACTGCCTTACCAAGCTGCTGCTGACCCACCTCCTCCTATGCTCAATTCGTTGATTAATGCTGCCCTTGCTTCGTCTAGTACTGCACCTGTGCGTGGGCATGTGTGCCTTACTTCGTGCCACAAGGAAGTCCTTGACTCCACACCATCCACGCAAGCTAGACGTGCAAATTTGCTTCACATGAGGCGTGGTACTACTCTGACTCCTGGTGATCATGTATGGTTATCTCTCACTGCACAAAAGCTTCATCTAAGTCACAAGGATGATGAGCCTATAGATGAAGGTCCCTTTGAAATTGTTGATCATGTCGGGTATGAAACATTCAAAGTTCTACTTGGCAATGGCATATGTGCTACGCTTACATCATGCGACTTGATTCCTTGCTTTGATGCAACTTGAGACATGTTGGTTTCTAAGAGGGAGAGGATGATGCGTGAGAAGCATCAAGGTTTAACAATCCTAGTTCTGTTAGGATTCATTATGTAGTTCCCTAGTTCTGTTAGGAAATTATGTATTTTATTTGCATAAGAACTCTAGTTTGTTTTAATTTCCTTGCTTTGTTTTAAGAGTTAGAACACTAGTAGGAGTGTTCATAGACTAGGCGTGTGTTCAGATAATAATCAGCCGTGTGGTATGGTTATCTTAGGCGTGTGATAGAATTTTATTGTTCTTATATTTAAGCTTGTTAGTTGCATTAGAATTAGAACTATGCTAGGACTCTTCTAATGTATTTATTTTGGTTTTCATGATGAATAAAAGGAGTTGAATGTTTTGAGTTTAATTCTTGGTGAATTAAAAGTTTTCTAGGAGTGAATCCAAACGTTTTCAGGAGTGAATCCTAAACCCTAGTTGAATCTTGACTTGGATTAGTCATAATTCTCCATATCCTTGTGTTATTCGGATTTCTTTGGTTGTTCTTCATCCAAGAATTCGGTTCTTGCTATTAAATTTCAATAAAGATTGCATCTTTACTACATCTAAAGAGTCTAACTTTGTATTTCTTGCATAAGGAAATACATCAAATCATCATTCTTAGAAAAATTCTTCCACGGGATATTATAACAAAAAGTGCAAAAGATTTGCTAAAAATTCATATATCAATACTTGACCTTTTTGTATTTATCTCTGATAAATAAAGCGTGAATAATTAATATTTACACGTGAAAACTATTCACAAAAAGGGAATAAGGGGAAAAAATGACTGAGAATAGGAAAGAAGATAAAAGGAAAAAAACAGGGGTTTTAGAAAAAAAAGCATTTGTACAATACAAGTGTCGAAAATGGAGTTGGCCAAAGTAAAAAAATTCATATGGTTAACGCGATTCATTGCATACACATGCATCGCTTAAGTTCATGGTAATTGACTATCTTTTAAAATACTCACGTAGCTCTAGATTTTTATAAAGTAACCATATAGTTAAAGTGTGGATTTTAATATATTCATCTGGCAATTTGGCCCACTTATTAAGACTCAAAGTCAAATAAAATCTCGAAATAACTTAAACCCAACCCAAATCAACTAGGGGCATAATAAGTTCGACTCAAAATTTACTCGAGCTAAAATGACGCAAACATTAATAACATACCGATAAAGTAATGCAAAGTTTCGATCTTCTGTTTCAATATTATTTTTTTGTTTGATATAAATTGTTAATATTTTTACTTTACTCCCTTCGTTCCATACAACAATGCTTGTTTCCTTTTTTGGTGTCCCAAAATATAGTGTTTGTTTCTTTTTTTAATTCCACATTTTTCCATTATTTACCTAGAAAAATCGTGCCACTTCATCCTCATTTATTTGCTTCTAGGAATTAATTTTTTTACTTTGTTTATTCAACCCAAGGGTAGAGCTGGCAATTATTTGTTGGGTGAGTGGATCATCCACCCACCCACCCAAGATAAATAGGTGAAAACCCGCAATGGGGGGTGACGGACGGGTGGCGGGTGGAGTAGGTGGCGGGGCGGGTTGGAGATGGGTGAGATTTTTGTGATCCATCACCCGCTCCATCCATCTACCAATGTCATATATATATATATATATATATATGTATATATATGTATATATATGTATATATATGTATATATATGTATATATATGTATATATATGTATATATATGTATATATATGTATATATATATATATATATATGTATATATATATATATATGTATATATATATATATATGTATATATATATATATATGTATATATATATATGTATATATCTATATATATATGTGTATATATGTATATATATGTATATATATATATATATATATATATATATGTATATATATATATATATATATATATATATATATATATATATATATATATATATATGTATGTATAACATACTAATATATATAGATATACATAGTAATTTATAACATATACTACTATATATATTATGATTAGTATTTAATTTTGCCATGTATTAAGAATCGACAATTGATATTTAGTCGCTTTATTGTTAATCGATGGCTAAATTTTTATTTATTAATTTTTTAAAGTTGTTAAGTATACAAACAACTTTTTGTAGTATTATCCATTTCCCACCCATTGATCGGTCCTAAAAGTACCTTAAAATACCGCAAGTTTACGGGTCAATGAGTAAATATAGGATTAATTGTCTTCATCTACTCCTAGAACATCAATTTAGCTAGACATTGAAACTAAATAAAGCAAAGTAATTATCAAAGAGTAATTATAATTAAACATAGTAAATGAAATAGAATAGGGAAACTAAAGAACTCTAGATGGATGAATTGGTTGACTCCCATCGAAATTTTGTCCACTGCTAGTTGTCTTTCTTGGTCGCCCTCTTTCTCGTCCTCTCTGTATATATTTCTCGTCCTCCCTTTGCGTTTTGCTGCGGCCTCCTTTTTAATTCTTTTTTTTGTCTTTTGTATCTTAGGTTAGGTTTACTTTGTTTTCCTATCTTCTTGGTCTGCTTGGGTTTCTGTCGTGTGTGTTGGTTTTCTCAATGAAGTCCACCTTCTCCTCTTGTTATTGTGCACCAATTAAAAATAATTATGGGCATGGAATGTTGCATGTGCTACTACTGCTAGAGTGCATGCTTATAGCTACGTCATTTTACACCTTCACAAATGACCAAATAAAAGAAATTACAATAAGGTAAACCATTATAGAATTAAAAATAATGACATAATAAATATGATTAATTCACTTGTATCTAAGAATTTATAATTTAACAATAAAGCACAAGAACTCATTTAAACACACCAAATCATATCATAATATTGTAATATAAGGACGTAATAAGGACATGAAATATGGACTTATCAACTCCCCCACACTTAAGGTTTGCTAGTCCTCGAGCAAACCAGGACTATATAATGCGGCATCTACATGTCAATATAAATTTTGGGGGGTGGTGGGGCTGGTAGGGTCAGGGTTGTTGGGGGGGTGGGCTGGGGGTAGGTGGGGGCCGGTGGGTTAGGGGAGAGAGAGAGGGTTAGGGTTAGTTAGGGTTTTAGGGTTAATTAGAGTTTTTAGGGTTAATTAGGGGTTTTTAGGGTTAATTAACGCTAATGACTAACGGAGTTAACCGCCGTTAGCCATTAAGGGCATTCTGATGTATTTTTTAGAAAGTCAGGGGTATATGATGAATTCGATAAAAAGTTGGGGTATCTGGTGAATAAAAAATTTTGTCAGGGGTATTTGGTGAAAAAACCGTAAATTCAATTATAAACTGCCATAAAACAACTAAAAGTTTTCACAAGACCACAAATAAGATTTATAAAAACAAATATTAGTTCAAAAACATTGTTTAGACGTGACAAGCAATAGGAACTAGAGGAAAAAAACGAAAGGGCTGCGGTGCAAGGGCTGCGTTTTTTGAAAAACGCAGCCCTTAATAGTGAAGGGCTGCGGTTAGCCCAAAAACCGCAGCCCTTCATTTACGAAGGGCTGCGGTCAATGCAAAAACCGCAGGCCTTTTAGTGAAGGGCTGCGGTTAGCCCAAAACCGCAGCCCTATAAGTAATAAAGGGCTGCGTTTTGGGCTAACCGCAGCCCTTTATGGGCTTTTTTTTTTCAAAAGAAATTAGCGGGCTCAACTTAGGGATCTCACAATCTCCTCTCACAAATCTCTCGTACGCAACAAATCTCACCCTTCCTTCTCGCTCACCCTCCTCCCTTCTCCCTCCTTCCGGCAGCACCACGACGCAACAACAGCAACATCCCTTCTGCTCGTCGGAGCTTCCTTCTCCTCCACTCTCGTCGTTGTTGGTGTCGTTGTTGTTGATGTGTGTTGGTGTCGTGGAACCCTCCCCTGTCCCGTGTTTCTCTCTCCTCTATTCGTGCTTGCTGCTGCCGCCTCGTCGTCTTCTTCTCACCGGAGTTCCTTCCTTTTCCGCGCCGTCTCTGCCGTGGTGTTGGTGTTGTGTTGTTGTCGTCGTTGCTGGTCGCTGCCGCTCGTTTTTCCCCTCTTCTCTGTTTGTTGTTGTTGTTGTGTTGCCGCCTTGTTGTCGGAGTGCGTGTTGGTGTTTCCAGTGAAGTACTGCAGGTACTTTCCCTCCCTATGTCTTGTGCGTATGGTCGTGGTGTAATTGTCATTGTTGTTGGGTTGTTACTGTTGCTTTTGTCGTTGATGGTAGTGTGGTGATTGTTGTTGTTGTTGGTTGTCGTTGCTGTTTGTTGGTTGTTGTTGTTGTGTAAAATTAAATCAATTTTGTTAGTATGATAAGGTTTGTGAGCTAAGTTTTATTAATGTAATTCAATAATTTGGATTCATGTATATAAGATGAAGAATCAGTTTATTAAGTTAAGGTGTTGTGGTATTTTATTGGATTTAGGATCATGATAATGAAGTTCCATTTAAATTGTGATTAGTAATAGTATGAATGTTTGTTTTTTGACTGTAAGTTTCGATTATGTTGTTGATTCGTTTTTTTTTATATTCCCGGTTGTAAATTTCTTGATATATTTAGGAGTAAAAAAATGCAAAAAAAAAAAAAATTTTATTTTATTTTTTTGGGTCAAAAGGGCTGCGGTTTTGGTCAAAACCGCAGCCCTTTATACAAAGAAGGGCTGCATTTTAGGCCCAAAACCGCAGCCCTTCCAATATGGAAGGGCTGCGTTTTTGGGCCTCAACCGCAGCCCTTCGTTGTGAAGGGCTGCGGTTTAAAAACGCAGCCCTTCACTTTTATTGAAGGGCTGCTACGAAAAGGGATGCTGGCCAAAAACGCAGCCCTTTGGGCTGTTTTGACCGCAACCTTTCCGTTTTTTTTCACTAGTGAGGCAAAAGACTAACCAACTCTTCAAAAAGCATAGTACTTCATGTATTAGTGTTTCCATTACATCATACCATAACCACATTCAAGATTTGAGTAATTAAGTAATGAACTTAGTGAACCCTCACTTTTGTTGTGCAAATAAAAAAAATTATAACCACCCATGTGTTTGGGGTGTAATAATTATCACTCAACACCTACGAAGTCGACTCGAAATGAAATATGTCATCTTTATATTTGCATATCATTCAATCCTCCACTACTTAGTAAGACATAGAGCATACAATAATCAAAAGGACTTAGTAAGGTTGTAATGTAAGGCAAAGGTAAGGGTAGGGAGTAATTAGGATTTGGTGATCAAAAGCTTAAGAGCTAGTGGAGTAGAACCAACAATAACCCCATTGACCAAATAGATGAAAAGCCAACAAATAAACTCCAACTCTAATAATTTGTAACCATTATATCTCCTTGTGCACCATTTACTTTGAATGATAACATTTGACTCGTTATTACCTTTTTTTCATAATCTTGTTTTTCTCGTATCACACATCATATATATATATATATATATATATATATATATATATATATATATGTTTTTCAGCATTCTTCATGAATTTTTTTTTTTCACAATCTCGTAATAACCATTGATATAAAACATACAACACCACCTCCATAATATTATTTGTTTTATATAGAACCCTTCACAAACGAAACTCCATACACCAAATTATATTCCACTAGCTCAAAGCTTTGGTTAGGACATGTGTTTAGGATTATAAGCTTGTAATGAGGTTGAATCAAAAGAAATAGGCTTAAGGCTCATAGGGGTTTTAAAAAGGAATATAATAATGTAGGTGGCTTAGGCTAATATGGTTCAAGAAGAACAAATGCCTTGATCATTTTTATGCATGCTCATGTTTCAATGTAGTCTCGAAGAAAACAATGCAAATTCAGGAGTCTATACTTCACCAGGAACTAACACACACTCTCATGAAAAAATAGAAAGTAACATAGATGTTTTAGTCTATTAAAAGGCTCAAAAGTCTCACAATGGTTATAGATGTCCACCAATTCAATCACAATCAAATCTTAGTTAACCATTCTTACCATTTGCGAAACACTTACACAATGATGCTATGCGATTCTCCGAATCGGTCAAGATAAAAACTCATTAACTTGCAACAAAACTAGAAAAACATTTTAAAAAAAAAAAATCAATTTCAAAAACTGATTTACCATTTCAGTCAAATTAAGTTAACAGAATTTGCCTTCAAGTTAATATCAGACATGAAACTTATAAATTTCTGCGCAAATTTTGGCAGCACCTCCCCTAAAATATGACATATTCCAATTAGATTTCCTCATTTTCTTGACCTGTTCCTTCACATAAATTAATACCAGCATCAAGCATTACACCAAATCCAGTGATCCAAGGGTTAAGCCTCTCTCACACTTATCATAAACATTGTCCTCAATGTACTACTCAACATCGAGGGGAATTCGGGAAAAGTGTTGAAAAAGAAATGCAACCAACATAATCGGAAAACAGAATAAGCAAGAAAAGGAGAAATACAACGTGTTGTATCTTGATTGCAAAGATGTTCTTCGCCATGTAGGTGTTGTTGGTGTATGACTATAAGCAACAGAACATAGAAGAGATCTTCAGTTTCTGAAATCTATCTTACTCGCTTTATTTATATATTTTTTTTTTACTATCTGCAAAGACGCTCGACTTTGTATTAGTTATTTATTTTCTATTTCTATATTAAAGAGTCGTTAGTACTCCTGAATCTCTATTGGTGTTGCTCCGCGAAAGCGTTGAGGTTGTTGAGTTCTTGGAGTTGGATTTAATTGATATTGTGAACAGGTTTAAATTATTTCTCGATTTAGGGTTGTTCTATTTTCAAAGGAAACTCTGCCGGAATTTCTAATGAAATTTATTAAAATAGAGTCTAAGAATCAGGTGTTGTTATAATAGTTAATTAAATTGAATAGAGTTGGGATTTGAGTCCCATACTCTCCGATGTAGTTCGGTGATTGTGATGGTAATAGTTCGGATTATCTCGACTAGAGTCTCTTCCGCTGTGATTAATCCTCTGTAAGCTGGTCGGAAGAATCCGGGCTGTTACAACAAGTCTCACCCTGACCTTGTAACTCAACAGAACCATAAGGATAGACTTTAACAATAGTGAAAGGACCAGACCATGGAGACCCTAACACTCCAGGAAAAAAATGTAAGGTTTGAATTAAACAATAAGACTTGTTGACCCTCCTCAAATTCTTTAGGGTTTGACGTGTTTATCATGCCAAAGTTTTATTTTCTCTTTATATAATTTAGCATTCTCATAGGCATCTATTCTAAACTCCTCAAGTTCACTTAACTGCAGTAATCTATTAGCTCTAGCTGCTTTAAGGTCCATATTTAACACACGCAATAGTTTATCTAATTGTTCATCAATTAATGAAGCATTAACAATTACTGGCAGTGTATTATATCACCTAGATAGGCATATTTTAGATGTGAATAAGGTTTTAATTCAAGATCAAGAGCTTGCACTAAAGAAGTAGGGGGAAAGATTACCTTTACTGAGCACCTCAAAAAAATTACCTTTTCTCATCCACAGAGGACATGCCTCTAACGCAAGAGCCATCTCACTTACTTGTGCATCATTTTCAGAATGTACACCTACTGAACATGTCTCAAGAGGATCGCTAAAAGTCATTTTGTTAAACTTTTATGCCCTCTAATTTATCATGCAAATCAACTCGAAATATATGATCAGTAAAAGAAGGATATTTTCCAAAATGAAAAACATTAAATTTAACCTCATCATCACCAATTTTAAAGGTCAAAGTACCATCTTTCACATCGATAACAGCTCCTGCAGTAGCAGCTAAGAAAGGCCTGCCAAGAATAATTGGAACTTCAACATCTTCATCCATATCCAGAATAATAAAGTCCACAAGAACTATAAACTTACCTAATTTCATCAAGACATTTTCAATCATACCTAGATGATATTTAATTGAACGATCAGCAAGTTGTAATGAAACAGTAGTAGATTTTTTTATCAGTTAATCCTAATTTCTTGCAAATAGTTAATGGCATAAGTGAGACACACGCACCCAAGTCACATAGAGGTTTAGAAAAATTTATGTCACCTATAGTGCAAGGAATAGAAAAGCTTCAAGGGTCTTTCAATTTAGGGGGAAGTTTTTTCTGAATAACAGCACTACATTCCTCACTTAAGGCAATAGTTTCTTAATCTTCAAATTTTCTCTTTTTAGACATGATTTCTTTAAGAAATTTGGAATAAGAAGGAATTTGCATCAAAGAATCAACAAAAGGAATATTAACATGCAATTGGTTGAACATCTTAAGAAATTTCTCAAATTGATTATCCACTTTATTTTGCTTATGTCTTTGTGGAAAAGGAATTGGAGGTACATAAGGTTTAACAGGAGGTGGAGAAGGTGAAGTTTCAGATAAAAATTCAGTTACTTCAACCTCCTTTTCATTTTCCTTAATTCCATTACTTTTCTCAATTGACTCCCTTAGCTCTCCTAGTTGCTTACCACTTCTTATGGTTACAGCTTTGCATTGCTCTTTAGGATTTAGATCGATTTTATTAGGTAAAGATCCTTGATTCCTTGAATTAATGGTATTAGCTAACTGTCCAAGTTGAATTTCTACATTTCTATTAGAAATAGCTATCTGATCAACTTTAGTTTCTAATTTTTCTATCCTTTTATATGTGACATTAGTAAGTTTTTCAATAGCCAACTCCCATGATGGGTTACTTTCTTGTTGAGGTTGTCTTTGTGGGAAGCCAGGTGGGTTTAGTGGTCTAAAGTTGGCATTTTAGTGTCCTTGGTCTCTCCAAGAGAAATTAGGGTGATTTCTCCAATCTGGGTTATAAGTATTAGAATAAGGATCATTTAGTAGTGGCCTGTTAAAATTAGAAACATATTGAGCTTGTTCCATATTAGCACATTCAGTAGGTAAATGGCCACTTCCACATATATTACAGGCCATAGTAGTAGAAGACATATAATTGACATTATTCATTTTAGTAAACAAGTTTACTAAGTTGTCCACTTTTGCATTTAACATGTTTATTCCTTCTACTTCATACTTACCACTAGTTCTCTTTGGTTTATTTCGATCATTAGACCAGTGACAATTATTTGAAGCCATTTCTTTCAATAATCTATTAGCTACCTCAGTAGTTTTACCCATTATAGAACCTCCTATATTAGCATCTATAGTGATTCTAACAGATTCATGCAGACCGGCCATTATAAAAAGTTTGCACAAACAACCAATATGAGACACCATGATGATGACATTGACGTTGTAAATGTTTAAACCTTTCCCAAGCCTCATATAAAGACTCCCCATCATTTTGTATGAAACTAGTTATATCATTTCTTAGTTTAGCAGTTTTACCGGGGGAAAGTACTTTCTAAGAAAAGCTCTGGATAAAGCATCCCAAGTAGTAAAAGAATTAGCAGGATTAGATTTAATTTTAACCATATTTTTGCTTTATCTTTTAGCGAGAAGGGGAAAATTCCTAATATACACTACTACAAATTTGGCTTAAGAGAACCGTTAATTAAGGCTTAAGAGAACCCCTCCCAACAGTTCTCCAAGTCAGTGTAGTATTTGCTTAAGAGAACCCCCATAGGAGTAACTGTGTTTGATAGTAGCAAAGAGAACCGTTATCTACACAAACGATAGTCTTATTCTGACTCCGTCTGATGAAAATAGGGATTCTCTTTGCTATTTCTATCACAACTACTACAAAAGCCAACGGTTCTCTTTGCTTTCAATTTTCTTTTTAGGAAAAATTGACAACAGAGGTCTCAACTTTGGGTGATAATTTTTAAAAGGTCTGAACTATTGATTAACCTGTGCAGGTCCCAATTTTAGGAGGTCTTAACTTTTAGCGGGCCTTAGTGACTTGAAAATGGCTTAATAGTTCATCACTTGTAAAACTTGGGTCACACCAGAAGGGTTAATTGAGGGAGGGATTTAGGAACTAGGTGAGATTTTAAAAAAAATCTTCAGTTTTAAGTCGCCGAGGCCCGCTAAAAGTTAAGACTCCCTAAAATTGGGACCTGCACAGGTTAATTAATAGTTCACACCTTTTAAAAATTATCACCCAAAGTTGAGACCTCTGTTGTCAATTTTTCCTTCTTTTTACAATAGTATTAAAAACAGTACCCAACAGTTCTCTTTGCTTTCAATTTTCTTTTCACAATGATATTAGCAGCAGTTCTCTATGCTTTTTTCTTTTTAATTTTAAAAAAAGAACGTTCATATAAACTTATGTATGCCTAGAATATCCACCCTTTTTGCTTGCAACATCCATATATAACTGCACTATACAAATGTAAAATCTAAGAGCAACTCCAATGGTGAGCTACAACACCTTGTAGCTTGACTTGCCACATCAGCTTTTTAAGCAATATTGCTTTCTAGCTACAAAGTCTTCCAATGGTAAGCTACAATACATTGTTGATTGAATGGTCCCACATCTCAATCAATATTTTCAACTTTAATTTTTTATTCAATTATAATTAGGTAGGAAATAAAAAAAAATTGTGCCATTATTGTTGATGGAGATGCACTCACCAATCATATGGAGTGTGAGCATCACCTTCCCTTTTTCCCTATTTCAAGCCATATTGCCTTTTTGAAGTCAAGCAAGTAGCTTGGTGAAGCAGGTGTTGCTCTCAAGCAGGTATCAATTATCTTGCTCCAATGGTTGAGCAACTTGCTCACTACTTTCAAATATTACAAGCAAGTCCAAAATTACAACCATTGGAGTTGCTCTAACATATATATATACTGAAAGTCTAAATCAACTAACGATTTGCTCATATATTGAATAGTTATAATTTAAAAAAAATATATATAAAAATTACAATCAGGAATATAAAATTCTCTAAGAAAATGATAAAAATCGAACTAACTTTCTTTAGCAACATATCTGAATTAACAACTCAGAAAAAAGAAGAGGAAAAACTGAGAAACAACTAAAATTCACAACTCCAAACACACTTGAAACGTCTTCACACTTGAAATGTCTGCAATGTTTGCAATGAGGAAAAAAAAGAGTAGATCAACAAACACATTATCATTCTAGAAACTGAAATTAAAACAAAAAGTTTGCACAAAATTAAAAAAATAAACACTAGTCACTCACTAAAACGAGAGACAAATTGAGAAGTGTAAACGAAGCTCGACGCTGATAAGGCACTTTACAAACAGGGCAATTGGAGCCTGATTTCATGGATTTGTGAATGCATGAACTGAATTAACAACCAAATTAATTAATCAAATGCTGAGCAAATTAATTACCCACGAGATAAAATATACTTTTATTAAGAAGGGAAAAAAAAAGGGAAACTCACTTACTGGCAGAAAACATGATTGCCGGTAAGAGATATAGCAGAATCATATAAACTCAAGCTGCAAAATACAAAAAAAAATCAGAAGAAAATAAATGGGGAATAAATATGACAAAGTAAAATTTATAAATGAGAAGAAAATAAATTCTAAATGAGATGTTGTATACACAAATTTCGAGTCAAAATAAATAAGACAGGAAACAAAGTAACAAAGAATTTTATTTCAATAAATGTATTGAGTACAATCTCTGTAAACAGTTTATAATGAAAATAAACTAAGTCCTCTGATTCTGTTCCGTAGCTTGAGAGTGACACGTGTTGATGTCGACGTGGAGCTGAGTGTAGACTGACGTTTTGTCAATGTCAACCTGAGTTTGAGTGTCGGATGACGTTTTGTCAACGTCAACCTAAGTTTGAGTTTTGTTTGAGTGTATTCGAATGAGGGTTGTCAAAAGCTTGAATCTCGATCGAATTTGTTTGAATGTATCTGAACAGTCGGCACGAATTTGATGTGCTTGTTGATTATTTGCAGAGAGAATTCCAAGAGAATTTTATGAGCTCTTGAGAATAATAATTTTCTGGTCCCCTCAACTGAAGGAGAAGAGGCCTATTTATAGGGAATGGAGACCCCTTCATGGACTTGGTAGTTTATGGACTTGGGCCCGTTTATGACTTGAAAGTCTTTTTTACCTTTGCCATTTGACCATTTTATTTGGACTAGTGATATGGATTGGCCCAAATATTCAACAACCCAAATTATATTTGTTTTGTTTTAATTTGGATATTTTATTAGGTGGGCTAAATTAATTAAACTGAGCTAATTATATTTATTTTTAGCTCAATAATAATCAATTTAATTTAATGTAAAACACTAATAAATTCTTAGTGTCTACAAATTGCCCCCTCGAGACCATGTCATGGACACGACTTGTTGCGGTTTAGTATGACGAGGTCTCGACAGATTTGAGTTTAGTTTAGCAATTAGGTGACAAACACCGTGTTGCTATATAGGTTTTTTTTTTTTTTTTAAGTAGAGTTATGAATTTTTTACAACTCTATCAAATCTTGGACTCACGAGTTTCGATCCTATTTCGGTTAGGATTTCTTGGTGATGGACTAAAACAAATCTTATCACATATTAGGAGTATAAATTAACAAAACCTCGCGTCTACCATCGTTTGTTAACTCGGGATATCACCGACGCACTGAGGTTTGAGTTGTCAAAGGCAATTCCAGACCACTACATACATGTGAGTTTGATTATTTATTCTCGTTTCTCTGAGATCTTTCTTTTGTCTTTTTTACTTTCTTTTGTTTTCTTCTAAGCTGCAAAACCCTTGCTGAACATCACCATTTAATCATGGAATATATACAAATTCTTCGTAGCCACCACATTCTTTTTCAATGCAAGAAAGTCTGACACTCCTTTCATTATTATTAATGACAAGCAATTTAAAGATTGCTCCTTTATTTTGTTGCATCCATGCCCCCGTTTTCTTCATTATTGTTTTGCTTGTGATGAAGACGATATCGCACATAATGAATAGGATGAGGGAGACGATATCACACCCTGTTTTACATAAAAAAGAGTTTTTTATTTTTCTTTTTTTTTCTTTTTTTGGTTTTCTAGTTGATGATCTGTGATTGTTTGTTTGTACATATTAAGTACTCATATAGTGCTAAAGCCCCCTGATCATCATCACTAATCATCAAAAGGTAAAATCTTTGTAGCAATTCACGTCTGGTAATAGGCTTCATGCATTGCAATTTTTTTCTTTTCCTTTTTTTTTTGTTTTTGTTTTCTATTTGCTTTGCCGCCATTAGTAAGTAGCAGGTCTTCGTCTTTTTGTTGATTTTTTTTTTGTTATTTTTTCTTTTTTTATCTTATAAATTTTTAGTTTGTTTGCCATGCATGATCATCAACATCATAAAAAACAAAAATCTTGACTTTGCATCCCAATTTATTTTCTTGCTGTCAATACCACGTTGCCAATATGTTTACTAGATAAATACTATGAAACAGAAACTCTAGCCATTAGATGGCGAATGACTTATCCTTTTTTTTTTCGGAATATTTATCATATATCATACCAACAACTTGCTTTGTATTAATATGCTTAAACTCTATTCTTCCATAGTGCTAATATGCACAAAGCTCTCAACTTGCGTCCAGTAGGGTAAAAGCCTTTTTTTTTTAAAATCAATCTGGTAGTAATACTTGGATTGTAATTTTTGTTTTTTCCAATAATCTGGATTTTGACACACTTTGTTCGACTTGCAGTACATCGGATTTTGTGAGATACTGAACTTCTAGATTTGCCGTGGAAATATCACCAGAAACTCAAGACTAGTGAGGTGATGATGTTTTGTTACATCCCTTTGAGTTCCTTTTTTTTTGTACATCATTTTTTTTTGTGTGCAAGTGTTATTTGTGACGTTTTGCAGGTGACAAATATTTCGACACTGCCATAGGAAGACAATCAAGCCCACTACTTAAGTGTTCATCGCGATGGGTCAGTGATGATCCATCGGAGTTGTTAGGCCAGTTGCTTAATTGTGCTCATCCTAGCAACTAAAGATGACGCTTTTGGAGTGTGTTCGAACACAATCAAGCCCACTACTTAAGTGTTCATCGCGATGGGTCAGTGATGATCCATCGGAGTTGTTAGGCCAGTTGCTTAATTGTGCTCATCCTAGCAACTAAAGATGACGCTTTTGGAGTGTGTTCGAAGACAATCAAGTCCACTACTTGAGTGTTCATCGCGATGGGTCAGTGATGATCCATCGGAGTTGTTAGGCCAGTTGCTTAATTGTGCTCATCCTAGCAACTAAAGATGACGCTTTTGGAGTGTGTTCGAAGACAATCAATGGCGACGATCATGTAGCTGAGACATCTGCCCCTTTTATTTTGTATTCTCTATTACTCATTCCTTTCTTTTTTTTATAGGATGGTGTTCATTAAAGAATTCAATGATGATAAACATTCCTACATTGCTCTTGTTGATCGTGAAAGAGATGATCCCAGATCAGGCACTAATATGGTCATCCGTCGCTCACTGCGTCGCCCTGAGGGCATTCAAACTTTAGTGTGTAAGAATAATTTCCTGAGTGAGATGTCCGTCAAGCTTCCTCTTGGTGAACACAACGCGTCAACTGTTTATAAGCTTCATAGCATTTTAAAAGACAAGTCTGCTACTAATGATTGCCTTCCCTTGCTCGGTCGCTCTATTCTTTCTGGCTCTGTGAAATGGGGATCCCAAGTTGTTAGAATCATTGGAGATTTCTCTTTCATTCCTGGATATTGGGAATGGACTGAAGATGTCTTATTTCGTTTTCGCAAAGCTCTTGACTATTGCGGTATTTATAACGCCGTCTACGCTTCACTCTACTCCTATGACAGGGATACTAGCATCCTGCGCGCTTTCTGTGAGAGTTGGTGTCCTACTACCAACACGCTTCATACTGTGGCAGGTGAACTGTCTATTTCCTTGTGGGACCTTCACCGACTCGGTGGATTGCCCATTGTCGGAGAGATTTATGATGAAGCCACCCCTCATCTGAACATCATGAGGGCGCGAGGCGAGGATGGCGATCGTCTTATCTCTAAAGCTTACGAACACCTACTTAATGCTTATCATCATCTGAACAAGCAACTTGAATCCAGGAATAGAGTTTCTGCTCAACAGTGGATACGATTTTGGTACAAGAGAAAAATCACTCATGCAGCACCCGTGAAGAGACGCAGATACTCTGATTTTCGCCCGAAGTCTACTCATAATCCCACTGGTGAGCTTAGAGCTCGGTCGACTGAATGGACAACAGAAGAATCTGCCATGCTTGATTTTCTTGGTGTCTCTGGTGATGTCAGAAGACAGACTACCTATACTGCAGCTTTCTTGGCTTGTTGGTTGTGTGTTTTTGTGCTTCCTGAAAGTGAAGATAGACTCATTAGGCCTGATACCTTTGAAGTTGCTACTCTGATGGCTCGGGGTACGACTTTTAGTCTTGCTGCACCAGAACTTGCCAGTATCTACAGAGGTTTGAATGCAATTTCCGCATCTTCAAAGCCTGCCTATTCTGGATCTTTCTTCCCGACGCAATACTTATATAGCTGGCTAGCGTACTATTTCAGTACCAACCATGATGTAGACCCTTCCCCACCAGGTTCCTTGATGACCGTATTTTCGGGGACTCAAGGAGCTAAGTGTTTTAAAGAAGTTGATGCTCGAGAACTCATCCATGATGGAAGGAAGGCGAAAGTGGGGTGCACCATCTTGAACAAAAACAAAAATAGCTTATATTTTGACGATGGTAAACTTGACGTCTCAAGTTTCAGCTACCTGGTCTCTCTTCGTTCTGCCTATCTAGTCATACGTCAGGGTGATTCTTTTCACGTTGAACCTTATTTCCCCCATCGATTTAGCAGACAGTTTGGCTTTGTTCAAGATGTCCCTGGGACGCCTCGTCGTGGTGTTGAATCTCGAAGCGTAACTTATTATGAAGCTTTGAGATACTGGAGGTTGTTATTGTTTCAGGGTAGTCAGTCCAGAATTTTCGTCCCTGCCTGCTCATTAGACTGGCGTCAGTTGACGACCTCAGAATTCCGTGATTGGTGGCCCATGGTGTCTATCAAAGACCTAAGGAATAAGGTTAACATATTGTGTTCGAGTGTTGGATCCAGTTCTTCTAAGCCTAACAGGAGCGAGCATCAACTTGTAGAAAATCCAACTTCAAAGAATAACTCAAATCCTGAAGGTACCTGTGACTACCTTAACAATGATACCTTACATAGGGCAGGAGGATCTAGACAGGCAATGAGTCCAAATCCCAGCAATGGGAGGAGCACTAGCGACGCAGAGTCAGATGTGGATTTCAAACATCAACGCCGGGGGAAAAGAAAATCTCCTGATTGTGTGCTTGAGGAGCATAGGTTGAACTGTGACAGTTTTTTTGATGGAGTGCCCGAATCATCTCATACTGTTGCGGATCTCTCCTTGGTAGACCTTTTCTCCCTTACACCTTTTTTTTTTTTTTGATCAATTTTTATTGCTTTTGTTATATAGGGAGATGACTTCAACCTTGAAATGGACATTATGGATATTCCCGACAACTCTGGACATCCCACAATGGTGCTTCCATCAAAAGTGACCCCTAGAAAGGGAAAGGAATTGAGATTTGCAAGGAATTTGGTTTGCAAGAGTATAGGCGGATCTGCTAAGAGTTCCCCTCCTATTCACAATCATCAATCCGTTGAGGGGACTGCAAGACTGTCGGACGTTCATGCCAAAGCTGCAGAAGCTCTTGTCATTGAGACACCTGAAGTTCATGTATCTAGTGCCTCGACCTCTATGCCCCCATCTGGGTCCTTGATGAGAAATATCTTTGCTAAGGCGATTCGAGACATGGGTATGCAATATTTGGAAACACTAAGAGGAGCATCCTTTAACGAGGTTGCGAAGAAACATGAGGAAGCCTTAGTGCTATACGAGGGTATTGAAAATCTTAAAGGAAATCCCAATCCCTTGAAGCTCAAGATAGAATCCTATGTTAGTGCGGTCAAAGATCATCTTGCTTTAGAAGAGGCTGCCTCAAAGTGTCAACGATCCGAACAAGTTAAAGAGAAGATCATTCTCCGGACAGAAGCGCTTAAGAAGGCTGAGCTTGATTATGATGAGATCGAGACAGAGCGTCTGGTACTTCTGAGAGAGCAATCTTCCAACAAGCTCAAGATCATGGAACTTGAAACTGAACTGGAGAAAGAGCGTGACAAGGCAAACCACTTGACAAATAGCTTGGAGGCCAAGGGGATCACTTTGACATCACTTGCAGCGAAGGTGGAAGACCACAAGAATGCCTTGAGTGATCTAGCAGCTACCCCTGTTTTAAGTACTGATAAGGTCCGCGACCTTGATGAGGGCAAGAGACGGTTGTTGGAGCTCCAGTCGTCACTCACTCACCCAGAATACATAGACTTAGAATGATTCCTTTTTTTTTTATGTGTTTTTATTTTATAGATAGTGTGCACAGACAATTTATGTTTTTTTTTTATTCATACTTGCAATAAGATGGACACACTCTTTGTCTTATAGTTATTTAACCGTTCACAGTTTATACTCTTGCGGGCCAGGAGTATTGCATTTTTTTTTTGTTTCGCCGTTCACAGTTTATACTCTTGCGGGCCAGGAGTATTACATTGGTAGATTTTTTTTTCTTTTTTTTTTTTGGTGTGGCTGCACTCGAGTAATGTTTATGTTACCCTAGCTGCCTACGTACTTGCAAAACATCAACAAATTGCTTTTACAAGATCAAGCCAACGTAGTTCAAATGGCACATATATTTTCTTTCAACATATGCAGTTTATCCTCTTGCTTAGGAGTTTAACAACGCTCTCACTCTTCATGAGTAGTAGCGCTTCAGAAACTTGCCGTTGATAGGCCCCACACGTAATCCTTCGGCGTCAACAATTTTATATGCCCCATTAGTGTATACCTCTTTGACAACGTACGGACCATCCCATTTAGAACTGAATTTACTTCCCGTCCTGCGGGAAATAATGATGGGTCTTTTAATTGCCAGGATCATATCTCCAACTTGAAAGGAGCGAGGTCGAACTTTCTTATTGAAAGCGCGTGACAGACGAGCTTGGTAGCACTCTGATTTTTGTTGTGCTTGGAGTCTTTTTTCGTCAAGCGCCTCCAACTCAGCAAGTCGGAGTTTATCATTTTCTTCAGAAGTCAAGCCTTCTTGTATGGCAATTCGCAATGATGGAATTTGAAGTTCCAAGGGGAGAACGGTCTCAACGCCATACACCAACGAGTATGGAGTTGATTGTGTTGCTGATTTATATGTCGTCCTGTATGCCCATAGAGCTTCTCCTATTCTTTCATGCCAATCACGTTTGGACTTGGCAACCACTTTGCTCAACAAACTACAAAGTGTCTTGTTGAATGCTTCAGCTAGACCGTTTGCTGGTGCATTGTACATTGACGATCTATGTTGGGTGAATTTAAACTTCTCACATAAACTTTTCATCAATTTATTGTAAAATGGTGTCCCATTATCTGTGACAATTCTTCGGGGTACACCATATCTGTAGATGATGTGAGTACGAATGAAGTCAACAACATTCTCCTTCTTTACCTCGCGTAAGGGGATGGCCTCTGCCCATTTAGAAAAATAGTCAGTCGCTGCCAAAATATATGATTGCCCAGCAGATGATTTTGGTGTGATTGGGCCGACTACATCAAGTCCCCATGCTTCAAATGGCCAAGATGCGACTGTGGGGTGTAATGGCTCTGGAGGTTGATGAATGAAGTTAGCATGAAATTGACAAGCTTCACATTTCTTTGCATAGTCCATGCTATCTTGTACCATGGTTGGCCAATAGTATCCCATTCTTTTAATACAGTCATGCAGTTTTGGACCTGATTGATGACCGCCACAAACTCCTGAGTGAGCTTCCTCCATGGTTTGCTTTGCTTCTTCATCTCCGAGACATCTTAACCAAAGACCATGGAAGGATCGTCGATAGAGAGTCCCCTTATAATATATGAACCGTGAGGCTCGACGACGAATCTCTGTCTTATGTTTTGGATCACTTGGCAATTTTTTATGTTCCAAATAATCAATAATTGGTTGAAGCCAATCTTCTTTGTCGATTTGATAGACAGAGATTATGTCGACTTCTTGCAAAGATATTCGTCAACATCATTGTCATCGGGAGCGACAACCCATCGTTTGCAAACCTAAGATGACATTGTTTCTTACGCCCCAAGTGCCAAAGTGGCCGCAAGCCCGGCCGAGCGCGTCGCCCATCTTGTTGGCACTCCTTGGAACATGTTCTAACTTGATGGTATCAAGTTTGTCAAGCAATTGTGACGCTTGTCTTTGATAGGGGATTAGATCATTCTTTTTGACTTCGTATTCACCCGACAGTTGTTTCAGGACCAATTGGGAGTCCCCGTGAACGTCTAAATCTCTAAGTCCCATTTCAATTGCCATTTGGAGGCCTATTATGAGTGCTTGGTACTCAGCCATATTATTGGAACAAAGTTGAGTTAGCACGAAAGAGTATGTCAGTACATGTTTTTCTGGAGAAACGAAGACAACTCCAGCTCCTGCACTGTCATGACGAGCGGCTCCATCAAAGTACATTCTCCAAGGTGGGAGTATTTCAATGAAAAACACATCTTCACCTGGCAGATCATCGGAAAGCTCCCATTCTGCAGGGACTGGGTGGTCTGCAAAAAAGTCTGCTATTGCTTGCCCCTTGACAGCCTTTTGCGGGACATACACAATGTCATGTTGTTTTAAAAGCATAGCACACTTTGCAAGTCTGCAGACAACACGGGCCTTGAAAGAATGTATTTTATCGGGTCAGACCTCGAGATGACATGAACTGTATGAGCCTGCATGTAATGCTTTAATTTTTGAATAGAAAAAATCAAAGCAAGGCAAATTTTTTCAATAGGTGAGTAATTCAATTCAGCACCCACCAAAGTTCGACTCAAGTAGTAAAGAGCTGTCTCTTTACGATCTTCTTGCTCTTGAGCGCACATTGCCCCCAGAGATCGCTCCTGTGCTGCGATATAAAGGATGAGTGGTTTCCCTTTTACTGGTGCCCCCAAGACAGGGGGAAGAAGACAAGTACCTCTTTATACTTTCGAAGGCTTTTTAAAATGAGTCATCCCATTTGAACGGGGCATCCTTTTTCATGAGATGGCTGAAGGGATGACATCTTCCTGCTAGATTAGAAATAAACCTTCGAATGTAAGCGAGACGCCCTTAGAGGCCATGCAACTCCTTGAGGTTCTTAGGTTCAGGCATCTCTTGGATGGCCTTAATCTTTGCTTGGTCAATTTCAATACCCCTATGTCTGACAATGAAGCCTAAAAACTTTCCTGAGGTGACGCCAAATGCGCATTTGAGGGGGTTCATTTTTAATTGACATTTTCGTAGTCTTTCAAAGATTTTACGGAGGTCATGTAGATGATTCTCCTTCTTAGACTTTACCACTGACAGGCTAAAGTCGTATCACCTAATCAAAAATAACCTAAGGTCCACTAACTAGTAGTCAGGGAAGTCAGGATCGAATCCACAGGGAGAAAGTTATACTATTGTATCTGAATTCTAATATTATACTAACTAAATCAGATGAAAATGGGTGTGTGACTAAACTAAGCAAATGACAGAACTAAACACGAAGGTAAGAATCAATTAATAAAGAACTAGGACTATGGATCACTATGCATACAATTCGGGAAATCAGAGACGAATAATAACTACCCAATAAGTCAATTTATCTAGGGCACATGTAATTTCTCTCGAACATTACCTCCCTCAAAGATCACCTAGCCGCTCTCGCATGGTCAAGGATCACTATGCCTAATGATTGAAAGCCTATACGAAATCTCTCCTCTCGAAGCAGATTCAATATTGCGATAGTAGAAATACAAATCAGGCCTAATTCATAAATCTAGCATGAACGATTCAATCACAGGAAACAATTGAAATAAAGGGTAATTATACTAATCTATCAATCCTTCATTGCATACATAGATCCCCACAATCCTAGAAATAAAACTACTCACTCATGCTTGAGAAAACAATAACAAATTCCATATAAAAATCCATACTTTGAACTATTGCAAATAACTGAGAAACTAATCTAATCAATAATAGAGAAAGCAAATAATAATGAAAAGAACAAGGAAGAAGATTACCAAATTAATGAACTATATTAAACTTGCGAATAATCCAAAGGTTCAATCTTGAATCACAATGAAGAGTAGTAAAAAGCTAGGGTTCTTGAGAAAAACTATGAGAAAATAAAGACTAAAAGCAAGATAAAAGATAGATCCTTCATAAATGTTCTAACTTTCCTATTTATACTAAGTGGCCCGAAAATCATTAAATGAACGCGCGCGGAGAGAAGCCCGATCGGGCCAACCAAGCCCGATCAAGTCGGGCACAAAAATAGTAGCAGCGCTCAAAAGCAGACCACGCCCGATGAAGTCGGGCTGCCTCGCCCGATGAAGTCGGACCGCCTATGTTCAGCGCTCAGCTCAGCTCCGCAGACGCATGTACACTCTCGCCAAGCGCCCGATGCTGTCGGGCTGCCTCGCCCGATGAAGTCGGGCGTTAGACATTAGCGCGCAAGGCTCAAACGCAGCAGCTGTGCACCAAAGAATACCTCGCCCGATGGTATCGGGCCATCTCGCCCGATCGGGCTGGACAACGAAACAACGACCGAGCAACGTCGCCCGATCGGGCCCGCAACAAACACTTTCTTGGCCATGATGGACGCCCGATCGGGCATCAGGAGCCCGATGGAGTTGGGCGAGGCACCGTTTAGGCATCTCTTGGCTTTAGACGCCAAAGATTTACTTCTTCTTTTGTCCAGGGCCTCGGAAAGCATTCTCGGGACTTCGGAACTCATCAAATATGTCTTCGAACCTCTCCAGTCCAGTGAAATGGTCAGATAGTGGTAGAAAATAGAGAGATAACTCCCTAAAACCTGCAATCAGACACAGAACAGAAAACCACAACTAGATGGAGAGAGTTAGCATAAAATGGCTCCTAAGAGCACCTTTGATACACATTTTAGCTCAAATACAGGGGGAAAAACACTATATTAAACCATCACATCAAACTCCCCCAAGCTAAACCTTTGCTTTTCCTCAAGCAAAGCACAACAGGAGTAAGAATAGGATTGCTTCACCCCTCAGATGGAAAAGTTTAAACTCAATTATTTCCAACTCAAAATCATTCAAGCAAGCAAAATTCAAGTTCAGTTGCTCAGATCACCTGACTACCAATCACTTAAGCAAACCATCAAACACAGCCGCCCTACATATCATGCAAATCTTGAAAAGGTGCTCATCGAGGTGTCACTCCTCTCAATTTTGTGGCAGCAAAAATATGTGCCCGATCGTTCACCAACCCAACCATAATAGCCCTTCCCACTCACACTCTCATGTGTTTAGAAAGGTATAATATCGCTCATCCTAATCAGGTCGACTCAAATAACAAACTTAATCTTCAACTTTGGCATATTGATTCAGTATTATTCCAATAAACAATCAAACATGTGCTCAAAAGGTCTTTCTCAGGGTTGTAATGGGGCTCGGGTGAAGGTACGGAAATTATTTAGGAAATGTGGTGGAAAAGCCAAGAAAGGGGAGCAAAAAGAACACTAGTAGGACTAGGTGTGGTAGAAACAACTCCCATGGCATCAACAACTTAACCAAGATAATAACCAACTCTTGAAATTTCACGAACCAACCAATAATTGTCATTTTCAACATAATTTCCAACACTTTTGATAGTTAACGAATGAAGATCATAGAAATTTTTCAGATTTTTCACTATCAATGATTTTTTTTCTTTCTTTTCTTTGTATAAACATATCATTATTTTCCAACCGCCCTACGGAATCAACCACACAATATGATATGAACTTAACAAATGCTCCCCCAAACTAGGCTTGGGACAATAGTCATTGCAAAGGCTCAAGGTGTGTAATGTGGTTTAATATAGATCCAAAAAGATGTCATTAGACTCAGCGGGGCTAGGGGGAAAAATTCATTAAACAACTCTGAGGCTTAAAGATTAAACAAATGAACGCCTTTATCACAGCACATGCCTAAAGTCACCAGAACTCAACGAGTACAATGCCAAAACCAAAATAAGAATGCTACGAGGAACTAACACACAAGAATAGATCGGATATAGAGATAAATCCGAGGGCAAGAATGAATCCTCACAATCTAACCAATTCAAGCATGCAGTTAAAATAGGCGCTTTATTAACAAAATTCACTCAAGATCAAGGCAGTCATAGATCACATCACAACATCCCAATCACAAATGCCCAACTATCCAGTATAATGAGTAAAAATCGTTTTTCAGGATAAAGTTTGGGGCACAGGGAAGCAATCAATCTATTCGAATTCAACTCGTATTTTTGTGTTTTTTCAGCAATATTTCATTTTTTTTTTTTGTGATTTTTCATTTTTTTCAAAGCGATTAAACTAACTTAACTAACCTAAAAAGCAGTAACACAAAAAGAAAAACTATAAAAACAAAAAGAAAAACACTACTAATACTTACAGAAATCCTCCCCCAAGCTGAACTTGGCAATGGCCTCATTGCAACAAGGGAAAGGAAAGGGACATGGACATCAGCCGCCCATCAGCCTGGATCGAGCAGTTTAGTAGCCACATGTTGCACCACCTCTTGCAACTCGCGTTGAACTGTAATGCTAGTGTGGTGGCCCTCTTGTAGATGAATGCGGTGCTCATTATGGTCAGGGTTGATTCCTGTCAAGTCATCAGTGCTATAGCCAATGGTCTTTTTATGAGTCTGTAAGATCGTTAGAAAATGCTCATCACCTGCAATAGATTCTAAGACAAGCACATCATTTGAAGCAGCATGGGAGGGGGAATGAAGCATGAAATCATGGATCGGTTCATCTATAACATCAACACTATAACATGATTCCTCTAGCATTGGGCTTTTAGGTGCATTGTTTAGGCTAAATATGACCTTATCATCCCCCACGATCAATGTCGGTTCCCACTCTTAACATCTATCACTTGCTCCAAAGATTATGGAGGAAAGGTCTCCCAAGGATAATGGGTGTTTGAGTGTCTTCGACCATGTCTAATATAACAAAGTCCACAGGGATAAAGAATTTACCTACTCTAACAGGAACGTCCTCTAATATACCTAGGGGGTATTTCACAGAACGGTCAGCCATTTGCAGAGTAATGGTAGAACATTTTAATTCACCCATGTTCAGTTGCTTACAGATAGAAAGAGGCATGACACTTACACTGGCACCTAAATCACATAAAGCTTTGTCGATAAATATGGTGCCAATGTGACAGGGGATGGAAAAACTCCCGGGATCTTTCAATTTAGGTGGAGACTGGTTTTGTAAAAGAGCGCCGCATTTAGCGATAAAAGCCACGATCTCCACCTCATTGAGAGTCCGCTTCCTCATCAACAGTTCTTTCACAAATTTAGAATAAGCAGGCACTTGATTTAATAATTCAGTAAAAGGAACTGTTACCTGCAGATTCTTTACCACCTCTAAAAACTTACCATACTGGTGGTCGAGCTTCTTCTTGAGCATCCGCTCGGGGAATGGTAGCTTGATCACCGGAGGCACAGTCGTCTCCTTAGTCACCTCCATAGTCTTGTCTGCAGCTCCTTGCTCCGCTCGAGGTTCAAGATCCTCGGGCACTTCTTGTGGTTTCTTAGCACTTGGTGATTCCACCTCTAGCATTGCCGGAGCATCGTACTGCACTCCACTGCGAAGGGTGATAGCATTGGCGGTGTCCCTAGGTTGCAGTGGTTGCGAAGGCAATGACCCAGATGGCCTATTAGCAGAGGAACTAGCCAGCTGAGCTATTTGTGACTCCAACATCTTATTATGTGTCCCTTGCAGCTTATTCTGAGCATGCAGGCTCTCAAATTGAGACCTGGTATCTGCTTGAATGGAAATAATACCTTTCTGCATCTGCAACATTAGACTTTTGAGTTCAGCAATAGCTGGGTCTGGAGGAGGTGTAGATTGATGTTGTTGAAACTAAGTTCTCTGATATCCAGGAGGAGCTTGTGGTTGATATTGTTGTTGTTGAGGGTAATGTTGTTGTTGCGGATTCATCACGTTATTACTCCTATATGAGAGATTTGGATGATCTCGCATCCCAGGATTATATGTACTGGAGTAGGGATCAAACTGGGGCTTGTGTGGTGACTGTAATGTGTGCACGGGCTCACTAGAATGTGAGAGAGAGGGGCACTCTTGAGAGTTGTGTCCCGCTATCCCACAAGCGTCACAGATGAAAGCATTGTACCCAGAAACACTAGCCATAGCATTGACACTCATATGAGGGGAGGAATTGTTACCTAGCTTCAAAGAATCAATCTTCTGGTGAAGAGCAGCTAGTTGTCCGGTCAGTAAAGAAATGGCTTCAACATCATGTTTACCGCCCTTTGTCATAGAGGAACGAATAGTAGACGCTTGGTGAGAAGCGAGTTTCTCCAGAAGTTCATGCCCTTCGTCTACGGCTTTATCCATGAAAAACCCACCAGCAGCTCCATCAATTACCCGTCTCGTATCTGCATCAACTCTAGTGTAGAAAATGTGGCACAGATACCACTTGTCAAAACCATGATGGGGGCAAAGACGCTACAGATCTTTGAATCGTTCCCAAGCTTCATATAATGACTCGCCAGGGTCGTGGGTGAAGGTCACTATCTCATGACGCATATCTGCAGTCTTCTGGTAAGGGTACCACTTGATGAGAAAGATCTTTGAGAGTTCTGCCCAAGTGGTGATGGTGGAAGGCAGCTTATTATACCAAAATAAAGCTTTGTCGCGCAGAGAGAAACCAAACAAGATGAGTTTCATCTCATCAGCAGTAACACCAGCTTGTTTCTGAGTAGCACAACATTGTAAAAATCGCTGCAGGTGCTGATTTGGGTCTTCAGATGGTAACCCGGCAAACTGGTTATTCTGAACCATATTCAGAACATGAGACTTAATTTCAAAGTTTGCAGCAGCAATAGTAGGCAACCGTACCCCAGTGGGCACATTATCAGGAGATGGTTGTGCATAGTCTCTGAAGGTCGGTTTAGCTTCGTCACCCATTCTAGCAGTAATAGGTGAAGCGGTGAATTCTTGTTGTGGCGAAGATGGTGGATAAGGTGTCTTTTGGGAAGGTGTCCCTGCAGACAACTTGGTTTGCTTAGTTGTCTTTTTGAGCCTACGAGCAGTCTTTTCAATCTCCGGGTCAAATGGAATGAGATTTGGGGATTTCAATTTCCTGCTCATACACCAAAAACACTAAAACAAACGTGAGATGCTCCAAAGAACAGGTGTTCTTCGGAGTAGAGGTTAGTGTAATACTATAATTCAGACAAAATAAAAATAAACCGTCTCCCCGGCAACGGCGCCAAAATTTGACAGGCTAAAGTCGTATCACCTAATCAAAAATAACCTAAGGTCCACTAACTAGTAGTCAGGGAAGTCAGGATCGAATCCACAGGGAGAAAGTTATACTATTGTATCTGAATTCTAATATTATACTAACTAAATCAGATGAAAATGGGTGTGTGACTAAACTAAGCAAATGACAGAACTAAACACGAAGGTAAGAATCAATTAATAAAGAACTAGGACTATGGATCACTATGCATACAATTCGGGAAATCAGAGACGAATAATAACTACCCAATAAGTCAATTTATCTAGGGCACATGTAATTTCTCTCGAACATTACCTCCCTCAAAGATCACCTAGCCGCTCTCGCATGGTCAAGGATCACTATGCCTAATGATTGAAAGCCTATACGAAATCTCTCCTCTCGAAGCAGATTCAATATTGCGATAGTAGAAATACAAATCAGGCCTAATTCATAAATCTAGCATGAATGATTCAATCACAGGAAACAATTGAAATAAAGGGTAATTATACTAATCTATCAATCCTTCATTGCATACATAGATCCCCACAATCCTAGAAATAAAACTACTCACTCATGCTTGAGAAAACAATAACAAATTCCATATAAAAATCCATACTTTGAACTATTGCAAATAACTGAGAAACTAATCTAATCAATAATAGAGAAAGCAAATAATAATGAAAAGAACAAGGAAGAAGATTACCAAATTAATGAACTATATTAAACTTGCAAATAATCCAAAGGTTCAATCTTGAATCACAATGAAGAGTAGTAAAAAGCTAGGGTTCTTGAGAAAAACTATGAGAAAATAAAGACTAAAAGCAAGATAAAAGATAGATCCTTCATAAATGTTCTAACTTTCCTATTTATACTAAGTGGCCCGAAAATCATTAAATGAACGCGTGCGGAGAGAAGCCCGATCGGGCCAACCAAGCCCGATCAAGTCGGGCACAAAAATAGTAGCAGCGCACAAAAGCAGACCACGCCCGATGAAGTCGGGCTGCCTCGCCCGATGAAGTCGGGCCGCCTATGTTCAGCGCTCAGCTCAGCTCCGCAGACGCATGTACACTCTCGCCAAGCGCCCGATGATGTCGGGCTGCCTCGCCCGATGAAGTCGGGCGTTAGACATTAGCGCGCAAGGCTCAAACGCAGCAGCTGTGCACCAAAGAATACCTCGCCCGATGGTATCGGGCCATCTCGCCCGATCGGGCTGGACAACGAAACAACGACCGAGCAACGTCGCCCGATCGGGCCCGCAACAAACACTTTCTTGGCCATGATGGACGCCCGATCGGGCATCAGGAGCCCGATGGAGTTGGGCGAGGCACCGTTTAGGCATCTCTTGGCTTTAGACGCCAAAGATTTACTTCTTCTTTTGTCCAGGACCTCGGAAAGCATTCTCGGGACTTCGAAACTCATCAAATATGTCTTCGAACCTCTCCAGTCCAGTGAAATGGTCAGATAGTGGTAGAAAATAGAGAGATAACTCCCTAAAACCTGCAATCAGACACAGAACAGAAAACCACAACTAGATGGAGAGAGTTAGCATAAAATGGCTCCTAAGAGCACCATTGATACACATTTTAGCTCAAATACAGGGGGAAAAACACTATATTAAACCATCACATCAACCACCAAGTAATCTACGTAGCACTCCACAATTTTATGCATCATATCTTCAAAAAATTTCTGCATTGCGCGCTGATACGTAGCTCCGGCATTTTTCAAGCCGAAAGGCATAACTTTGTAACAGAATATCCCTTTAGGGGTACGAAACACAGTTGCTTCTTGATCTTCAGGAGCCATGTGAATTTGGTTGTATCCAGCGGTACAATCCATGAACGACAAAGCCTTATGACCAGTGGTGGCATCAATCATAATTTCTGTTACTGGGAGTGGGAAGTCATCCTTCGGACACGCCTCATTCAGGTCACGGAAGTCCACACAAACTCGTAATTGTCCATTTTTCTTTCGTACTGGCACAATGTTTGCGATCCAAGTAGGATACTTGACTTCGCGAATAAATCCAGCATCAATGAGCTTGTTTACTTCTGCCTCAATTTCAGGAATTAATTCTGGCCTGAAACGTCTTTGGGATTGCTTCTTTGGGATTGCTTCTTCGTACTGGCACACTTTTGGGTCGAGTCCTGGCATCTCCTTGTAACTCCATGCAAATACGTCTTTGTAGTCAGAGAGTAACTTGGAATATTTTTGTTCTTCCTGTTGGGTAAGAAAAGCGCTGACGTAGACAGGACGTGGCTCTTCTTGAGTTCCAAGACTTAACTCTTTTAACTCATCAACGGTGGCTTGCCCCCCATCTTCAAGAGTTTTAGGGGCCTCATCTGTTTCCATCTCCTCGTCACTTTCAGGAGCCTCATGCCCTGTGATATGGTTTGCAGAAACAAATTCAAAATCTTTTTCTTTTTCTTGATTAGACGAACTCCTTTGGTTTGTTAACACTATGACACGACCTTTGGTTTTCAAGGGTGCATGTCCAATGATGTCTACCACCTGTGTACGCCTCATGCGAGATGGGATAACACTTTGAGGTGCGTCCTCGCCTTTGACTTCATCTTTCCCTCTTGTGATGCGACTTAGTACTGACCGTCTTTGTTGTTTATCAATTGAGGTCGATGCACCAAGACGTTTAAAGACAGATGCTTTATTCTTAGAAGATCGAAGATTTTGCAAGGGTGTTTGTATTTTTGACTTCACACCTTCATTTAGCTCGTGTCCACCAAGTATGTTAAAAACCGATGTATGGTCCTTTACGACAGGAGACTGCAGTCGATCAAAGACCGATATTTTTGGCTGAGACACATTATTTTCATCTTCATTTTCTTCAACTTCCTCCGCAGTAATATACTGCGAAGAAGAGGTTGTCCCTCTACGCCGTGCAGAAATTTTGATGAGTGTTGGGGTTTCAAATCCCAAACCTACTTTAGTCGGATGTACCTCAACGCCATACTCTTGCAATTTCTTTTGTGTGTCATTAATTCCATGAGGATCAACCTTAATGACATTGCCCATGGGCCCTGGATTCTCGAAGTCATAACCAGACTTCGCCAAGAGTTTATAAGCATTTGGGTCAAACCTACCCTTGTTAAGCCATTTTCTCCTAGATTGATCAACACATTGTGAGGTTGGAGGCTTAACAATTTGATTGTGATTGGCTCTAGATAAAGGAACAACCACTTCTTGCTTTAAACATTGAAGAGTAGTCTCATCTACTCCTTTTTCTTTCTTTGGCTCTACTTTCATAACCTGACACCCTGCAAAAGGTGACTCCCCTTCCTTACGACGTGATTTAGGGATGTATCGCAGGACTGGAGTCGTTACTGCCTTCTTCGTTGCTTTAATAGGTTGAGCAACAACTTCTTCTTTTACCTTTTCCTTGCATTTTTGTTGTTGCATCTCAATGGTGGCTGACTCGCTAGAGCTTGAAGAAGAGGGAATATCACCATTTTTATTTGTACCCCTTTTCCCTGTTGAAGGAATTTTAGATGGCAACATCTCGCTTGAGGGTTCCCCATCTTCAAAGAACTTAGCATCGGCAAAGTACGAATCTGCCGTGCTAAAGGGTTTGACATCCCCATTTATTTTCTTCTCGCCTCCACGATAAAATTTCAGACATTGATGGAGGGTCGATGCGACTACCCCATTTTCATGCAGCCAAGGTCGTCCAAGCAACATTTTATACGACGTCTTTGTATCTATGACATGGAAGAGAGTAGATGATGTTAACTCTCCCATCACAAGGTCAAGGCGTATTATGCCTATGGCACGCTGACTGTTCAAGTTGAATCCTTGGATCATTAGACGACTATCAGAAAGATCTTCCATAGTGATCCCTAAATCAGTCATGGTGGATTTTGGCATGATGTTGACAGCTGAACCTCCATCCACTAAGATACGATTTACTCTCTGGCCGAAAATATAACCTGAAACGAATAAAGGTCGGTTGTGAGGTTTTGAACCCAACAATAAGTCTTCATCAGTGAAGGCTAAGGCAAAATTACATGACGCGCATTTAGCCGAACTTTCTATTGGCTCTCCAGCATCCTTCACTTTGTCAAGGTATAGTTCTGGGTGCTGAAGTGCAAAAGCCACCTGTCGACACATTTCTCGAGGTAAATGAAAGATCTGCCTCCATCCCATGCGTGTAGGAAGAGCTTCTAAGATAGCCAATATCTTTGGATCTATCTCCGTCCCTGAATGTTGGACAGTTACTTTGACGGAGATTTCATTTTCTTTAACAGGCTCTTGATCCTCCTCCTCTTCTTTTCCTTCTTCATCCTCAACAAATGAAGTAGCATTAACAGTAACCGTAGTGAAGTAATCTTCAGGAAATAATTCTTCTAAGGTTACAGGGGTAAGTGGATCCTGTTCAAGCAAGTCAATTGGCAGTACTTGCTGTTTAGTATGCTTTTTTGACTTTTTCTTTCCTTTCGAGCGTTTTGAGCCCTTTCTTTTTTGATGCTTCTTCTTACGACAAACAGACTTTGGTTGAGGCTTCGACTGTCGTCTAGGCCTCCTTCTAGTGACCAACGTTCACCCTTCTTCATCCTCTCCATGTTGGTTGCCAGTTGGAACACTGTGCTCAACAGATGGCACATCATCAACTTGGAGAACCGGTCGCAGCACATGTACAATTACTAGCTCCAAACTCCCAAACTGTAGAGTTTGAGCCTCCCAATAAGAATCTAACATCGCGGAGGCGTGATTAGCTTCAGCAACTTCATCAAAATCCAGTACAATTTTCCCATCCTTTGCAAGTTGCATAATTCTCTCCTTAAGTGTTATACACTTTTCTATGGGATGACTAATCAACCTGTGATACCGACAATAGTTAGGATCGGAAGTCTTACCGACCTCTGCAGGACGCTTAGCTTCGGGCAACTCAATGACTTTGTTTTCAAGCAAATCATCTAACATCCCTGACAAATCCGAGTCTGGAAATGGATATTTCTTTGCTTGGAGTTCTTTCAAGGTTGGCCTATTTTTTTTAGGTTCTTGAGAAGATGAACCCTTATTCTTTTCAGTGCCAGCCTTGCTAGAGATCTTGACAAGCGAGGAGGACGTGATTGACATTGACTCCTTAGTCGAACTTTTGGCAGTCTTGTCAGTCTTTTTAAAATCCTTCTTCTCTTTCTTGTATTCTAAAGAAGTGTTGCTTTTGCCTCTATTGTTGGCAATGGTAAGCTCCATGTCATGAGCTCGCGTGGCCAATTCTTGAAAAGTCCTAGGTTTTATACCTTGCAAGATATAAAGCAAGTCCCAATCCATTCCTTGAATGCACATCTCAACAGCAGAGACTTCAGTTAGGCGGTCTTTACACTCTAGACTCAATGCGCGCTAACGATTGATGTAATCGATGACTGGCTCATCCTTCCACTGGTGAGTCTTAGTCAGTTCAGTCATACTGACAATACGTCGAGTGCTATAGAACTCGTTCGGGAATTCCTCCTCCATTTGATCCCAACCGTCAATGGATTGTGAGGGTAAATACGTGTACCGGTCAAAGGCCATGCCTTTAAGGGAACGAACAAATTGTTTGACCAGGAAATCATTTGTGGTACCAGCATTGTTGCATGTTTCCACAAAGTGAGCAATGTGTTGCTTAGGATTTCCTTTCCCATCGAATTGCTGAAACTTAGGGGCTTGATAGCCGAAAGGCATCTGCAGCTTATCGATCCTTTTGGTATACGGCTTCACATAGCGATGACTGCCATGAGAACTTTCTCCAAGTTGATTTTTGACAGCGTGAGCTATCAATAACTCAAGTTGTCGTGCGGTAGGTGGGCGGCGAACGTCTTCACCACTATCCCCTTCACTTTCATCACCCTGTCTTGATGTTGCGTCGCCTTCCTCCAGTTTCTTATTGAGGGCAGCGATTTGCTCATTTTGGAGTCGAATTTGAGTATCTTTTTCTTCTCCATCCTTCATTAATTTTTGGAGCAGGCTATTCATTTCAGCAAGTTGTTCCTCAATTGTCTTAGCTGAGGTCACCATAACAGCAGCAGTGTTCGATTGTGAAGACAACAAAGGTTCCTCTAAGTCGAAAATCGTTAGAGGTGATGAGACAACAATATCATCACTTGTTTCATTGTCACTCTCTACATTGAGTGGATCAAAGAGAGGACTAGTGTGAAAGGTCAGCCTATCCGACTTATCAAATGAGAGTTGCTTCCATATTTGAGAAGCAATGAATGATGGCTCGTGTTCAGCCAAAGCAGTTGAGCCAAACACGGGGGTTTCACGCTCCTTGTGTGAATCAGACATGATGGATGATTCGGCGGAAGCGAGCTTAAAGAGTTTTCTCTCGCTGGTAGGAACATTTGCGGTTCGAAGCTTAGCGGCGGCGGCAAAGAATAAAGGCCCTTTTTCATTCCTCTAGTGCGAAAACCAAGAGTCATGTCATCCATAAAGTCACCCAACGTTACGGATTTTTGTAGGGTGTCGGCGAGTTTTTGAAGATTGAGAAATGTTCTTGCTTGAGGCCATTTCTCAGGTTTGTTGATGATGACGAAACAGAGATGAGAGGCAGAGATGGTCCCACCGAGCGTGCCACAATTTGTATACACAAATTTCGAGTCAAAATAAATAAGACAGGAAACAAAGTAACAAAGAATTTTATTTCAATAAATATATTGAGTACAATCTCTGTAAACAGTTTATAATGAAAATAAACTAAGTCCTCTCGATTACGTTCGTAGGCAGAGAGTGACACGTGTTGATGTCGATGTGGGGCGAGTGTGGGCGACGTTTTGTCAATGTCAACCTGAAGTTTGAGTGTCGGATGACGTTTTGTCAACGTCAACCTAAGTTTGAGTTTTGTTTGAGTGTATTCGAATGAGGGCTGTCAAAAGCTTGAATCTCGATCGAATTTGTTTGAATGTATCTGAACAGTCGGCACGAATTTGATGTGCTTGTTGACTATTTGCAGAGAGAATTCCAAGAGAATTTTATGAGCTTTCTTGAGAATAATAATTTTACGGCCCCTCAACCGAAGGAGAAGAGAGCTCATTTATAGGGAATGGAGACCCCTTCATGGATTTGGTAGTTTATGGACTTGGGCCGTTTATGACTTGAAAGTCTTTTTTACCTTTCTTGATTTGACCATTTTATTTGAATTTAGTGATATGGATTGGCCCAAATATTCAACAACCCAAATTATATTTATTTTGTTTTAATTTGGATATTTTATTTAGGTGGGCTAAATTAATTAAACTGAGCTAATTATATTTATTTTTAGCTCAATAATAATCAATTTAATTTAATGTAAAACACTAATAAATTCTTAGTGTCTACCGATGTATCTGCCATTTTTGTTCACAGAATTTGTTTGAATAAGAGAGAGAAAGAAAAAAGATTTCGGGGTTTTTTGTTTAGAGATTGAAGGTGAAACATCCGATGTTCAGAATGAGAGCGAGAGACGAGGGGGGGGGTAAAAGAAATAATTTTCTTTTCAGCATTTCATGGAACCAAAATTTCAACCTTTTACACAAAATCAAACAGAATAAAGTTTCAAAAACATCAAAAATTACAACGACATTAGGTGAGCAGAAAGAAATTGAAAGAGACCTTAGAAGACTACATTTATGAAGTTCTGAAAGTATATGAGTAGAGAGGAGAGAGAAAATGAAACCCTAGGAGAGAGATTGAATCTTCCATTTTCAATTTCTTTTCCTGTCGATAAATTCTCAATCGACTGTCCAATATAATTCCTTCCCCCTTTAATTTCCGTCCTTTTCAGTTTTCATCAATCAAATCGAAAAGCAAAGGCACGAGTTTCCGCCGCCATGGATGAGAACTCAAAGATCATCAATGGTTGCGCTGCTGCTAAAACCGCCGACGAAGACTCCGCCACAACAAACCCTAACCCTAATTCTGATGTCGCCACTTCCAATTCTAACTTCGCCGTCGACGCCGCCGCTGTTGAAGATGGTGGTGGTACTGGTGGTGGGGCTTGAAGGTGGTGGTGGTGTGGAAGAAGAAGGGGAAGTGAGGCCTTGAGGGAAGGGGATAAAGTGAGAAAAAAAAATTACAGTATTTTATACGTATTTAGGGCGTTACTAGGAAATTATAGGGTGTCATTTAGCAACCCAGAAAAGAAACTAACTATCAATAATACTAATACTAATAATTCAACTACACAAACATATAACTAACACAATAGATGTTAAGGAAAAAAAATTATATAGAAAAATAAAACAAGGGCTAACGAAAATAAAGTCTAAACTAATATTAAAATTCCTCTAGTATGATATTAAACTATTGCCTCCTCGGCAACAGCGCCAAAAACTTGGTCGGTCCTAAAAGTACCTTAAAATACCGCAAGTATACGGGTCAATGAGTAAATATAGCGTGAGCAAGGTATCGTTTCCCACAAGGAGGTATAATCAACTACCAAATTCAGAGATACTAATATTATTTAGACGTTCCGAAAATAGTAATGGTGGTGATAAACTAGACTACTAGGATAAGAACTATACTCTAACGCTAAAAACGTCGGACAATAGGTATAAACCAAATATGAGAGATAGTTCTAGGACTTAGATTTCACCAATTACCTTATACAATGAAATTAAACCAGTTGTCGGGTTGAAAACTATTGTATTGCAATGATCGAACTTACTATGATATATTATCTCCTCTTCCAAGGTAGAAAACTTGTATTTATACTAATCTTACTGTAACACTGTAATAGCCCATGTTTTGAGCATGTTTTAGTTAAGGTTAATTATGTTTATTAGTTACTAAGTTTTAACATCAATGGGAATCTACTTGAGAATTATTATTTTAAATACTATTATTTCATTGTGGGTTTTATGAAAATGAGGGTATTTGAGTTTAGTTTTAAGTTTAAAAAAAGTTATATTTCAAAGAGATCTCCATTCTCTCTCTTCGTGGCTGTTCAAGAGAAGCTTTCTACTTCTTTTCCTCTTTGTGTCATTTTGTGATGCAACCAACCAAGGTCATATTTTTGATGTGTCAATTCTTCATAAATCAACCGGGTTCTATCAATCTAGAAAAAAAACACTTGTTGATCTAATCTCCTTCTAGAAATCTAGAGAATCAAACCCCAATCCTCTATTTTATCCACCTCCTTCTAATTCAATCTCTCTCCTCTGATTTTTTTGGTCCTAAAGTTGCTGCCGAATTATTTGCTAAAAATCTTCAGCATGCAATTGGTTTTTAAGAATATATGTTACATGAAAGTCGTAGATCTCTTCGAGATACTCAATTTAGGCTCAAAAATCACTCAATTTCGACTTGTGTACTATAAGTTATACCTCTTGCAAGTTTCCTGTCATATGTTGTTGCTGTTCAGCGAGCTGCTACGTTGTTGTTGCTCTGCATAGCTGCTGCCCATTTGTTCCCTCTTATGTGTCCTGTTGCTTAGGGATTCCTGAATCAGGTATTATGATTGATTTTCTTGTTTATGGTTTTGAGATTTCATAATCAATTAGTTTATGAATTCAAACGTGTATTATACTCGTGTTAAATTTCTCAAATCAGTTTTTGAAAAACTTAAAGATTAAATCTTCACTCTTTATTTAATGGTTTGAAGCTTAGAATAAGTATATATGGTTTTTAAGTCAGTTTATAAATTCTGATTTTTTGTCAATTATGTTGTTTGCTAAAGTTCTCTGAGTTCAACTTGGGATTTAATTAAGATTGAGCTTGTGAGATTAATGATGTGAGTTAGATTAGTGAAATGGTTGTATACAAGGGTTGTGGTTAGTTCATGGAAGAGCTTAGGATAGTATGAGTGAGTCAATTTATTTATCTGAATTATTGTGAGGATGAATATTAATTGTTGCTATTGTTGTTGAGGTGAATTATTGTGGAGTTCAAGCGAGAGTTGGTGATCGAGTATCTATGATCTTGGAGTTTATTAATAGAGAATTGGTTTGCGGTTGAGGTAACCTTTATGTTCAGCAAAATGAATTTACATGTCCGTGTATGTTGTGTTTTTAATATCGTATATCGTTTATAGTCATGGCCATGGTTATAGATGCATGAGTATGGGTTGAGTTGTGAAATTATATTGATTGATCATAAAAATATGTTTTGTTCAGTTATTGGAATTGTTCGGAAATACTATGTTTCTTGATATATGATTTGTCTATGATAATGTAAAAAGGATTTCGTATTTGTTTTAGCTGGCTTAGCTTATGAACTGAGATGAAAAGTGGGCAAGGTACAGGTGGAGAAAAATGATTCGGATATAAGTTCAGTTAAGACCAGATAAGATCGAATATTGTGTTATGTTATGTTACGTTATGTTATGCCAAAACCTGTACTTGCCAGCGATTTGTGTTAAGTGATTGAGCTATGCTAGCGATATATTTTAAAGGATTAATTCTTTTCCGAACAATTACCAAGCATGATTATTGTATGAAAAATGTTTGCGAACTAAAATCGTTTTGACGGGCTGAGGTAAAGTTTCTGAGTTTTTTCGCTCATTTTAGTTTTTGTTTGTTTTGTATTTTCTTCTGTAATTTGCAGGTTTTGGTTGGAAGCTCGGAATGGATTAAAATGGGAGTAGTGATTCAGAATTTGTAATTAGATTAGTGATTCAAGTTGCTAGTATTCAAATGCTTATTTGAGAATAAATGTTCTATTGTTTGAGAATCGTGTAAAGTATTCTGTAATCCGATATTGGTTTTGAAGTTGTTTGTTGTGGGCCCATAACCCACAAGTCCAGGATCGATTTGTAAGGCTATGTTTCCGCTGCAAGATAATATGATTCGAGGTTTATTAATGATAACTGCGATTTGTGAATGTTAAGCGTGATTAGCTAGCAGCTCGGAAGTGCGGGCTGTTACAAACACCCCAAAATTATTATTTTTTTAAGCTCATTTCATATTTAATATCTTTATAGAAATTATTTTTTAAAAAAAAAAACTTTTATGAATTTAGTGGGTCAAGATTAGTTAATGGTTCAAGTACTACTACTAGTAATAATAAGAAATGTTATATATCTATAGAGTTATTTGTAAAGAGGGAAGCAATAATTTTATGTATAAAAAAAAGGGCAAAGGGAAAATTAAAACAAAAAGAAAAGAAATCAAGTATAGACATATATCACGTTCTTCCTCCATCTCCATCTCCATCTCCTTCTCTCAAGATCCTTCAACCTTCATCCTCACAAAACTCCATCACCTATTAACCTTTCTAGTTTGCGCTACAACCACAACGCAATAGAACCACCGCGAGGCACCGTGAGGTGGAGGGGCAGCAAAGAGGTCGAGTTTTCGGTGCGATTTGGGGTTTAGGGTACGTTTTCATTGGCGATTTCACAAGTTTTCTTCAGCAATAATCTTCCATAGTAGTGGGTAAGTTGTAATCTAAATTTAAATTCAGTTTTCTCAAAGTTTATGAAGTTAGGGTTTTTAGATTGAAATTGAATTGAGGGTTTTTGATTATGAGTGTTGGGTGTAGCTTGATTGAATGGAATTTTGCATATTAATAATAAGTTTATCAACAAGAATTGTAACTCGTAGGAATTACAGGTCAGATTCGTAATTGTTTTTTCTCGACAGTTTATGGGCGTTTTTAGCCAAAATACTATTTCACAAAAGTTGTTCGTATCAAAATTTCACCCAAGTTAGGCTCAAGAAACGTTTCATTTGGAGTTCATAGGAGAAAGATATCCCTATTTTAATTTTCTACTAAAATTAAATATAATGCATGTTTATTTTAATGTGGAATCAGTTTGGGTAAAACTCTAGACTTTCATATATATATTTTAAAATGAGATTTTGAGTATTCAAATATACATTATAAATCTTAATGTTGATTTTATATAAACTCAAAGAGTTTTAGTATTGTTAGTATTAGTTAGTTATGTTATTTGAAGTAAGAGGTTGATATTTTATAAAGCCGGAGTTAATAAAAGCTCATGAACCAGTTAAGCCAAGTCTATTATTATTTATTGAATACATATATGTTTCGCTTCATTGAGGAGCCTTACTGATTAAGTCACTTTACTGTGCGTGATATAAATCAAAAAACACCCTCCAAAGTATTGGATGATGAATCTAAACTCAATGAACCAAGAACACTCACAATTCAACTCAAAGTCACTCGAACCAAGGGATAGTGCTAAAACACAAGGACAAACTCAATGTTTTGGGGTTTTAGGCCAGAGGCAAGACCCACTCAACCTCTCCTAAGGTTATTACTCAAGAACACACTCAAAGTAATAAGGAACTCTTGAACTTGAGACACACTCAAAGTTTAAGGGCTAAAACACAAAGTTTTTTTTTATCAAATCACAAAGCTGATATTCATTGATCATTAGATCTCCTTATGTAGACTTAGGAGCAGCAAAAGAAAGCTAAAAAACTCACAAAAACCCAAAGAAAACTGCTCCCTAAAAATCAGTTTTAAGGAGCATGAAAAGCTCCTTGATTCACGCCCCTCATTAAGTTCATTCAATGACCTGTTACAAAGTGAAATAATCAGCAACAAAGGAATTTAAACTCCTCCTAAACACATGCCTATCATGCCTAATCATCACACTAAACACACACCTAATCATGAGATACTTTTTGAGTAATCTCAAGGTTTATTACAAGCTTAAAAATAACAACAAAAGCGAATAAAACATCATTGCCCAATACAGAACTTTGGGCTACTCTTTGCACGCCACATTACACGCCTTTGTTGATGTTGTTGCTTAATGTTGGGTTTCAATCGTACTCCTATGGAATATAAGTGACAAAGTTGGGCTTTTGCGACCTTGAATTGTAAGATGATCCAAATCCAGTAATTGAAAAGATCATCTAATTGTAATATTTTGAGTCGCCTTGACGCACATGTATCATTGATACCAGATGATGTGAATCTAAAAACACCTTCCAAAGTATTGGATGATGAATTAAACTCAAGGAACCAAGAATACTCACAATAGCACTCTAAATCACTCGTAACCAAGGATAGAACCAAATCACAAGAACACACTCAATGATTTGGGGTTTTAGGCTAGAGGCAAGACCCACTCAACCATTCCTAAGCTTATTACAAAAGAACACACTCAATGTAATAAGGAACTCTTGAACTTGAGACACACTTAAAGTTTAAGGGCTAAAACACAAAGTTTTTTTATCAAATCACAAAGCTGATATTCATTGATCATTAGCTCTCATTATATAGACTTAGGAGCAGTAAAAGGAAGCTAAAACACTCACAAAAACCCTAAGAAAACCGCCCCCTAAAAATCAGTTTCAAGGAGCATGAAAAGCTCCTTGATTCACGCCCCTCATTAAGCTCATTCAATGAGCTGTTACAAAGTGAAATAATCAGCAACTAAGGAGTTTAAACTCCTCCTAAACACATGCCTATCTTGCCTGATCATCACACTAATCACACACCTAATCATGAGATACTTAATGAGTAATCTCAAGGTTTATTACAAGCTTAAAAATAACAACAAAAGCGAATAAAACATCATTGAACAAAACATAACTTAGGGCTACTCTTTGCACGCCACATTACACGCCTTTGTTGATGTTGTTGCTTAATGTTGGGTTTAATCGTACTCCCATGGAATATAAGTGACAAAGTTGGGCTTTTGCGACCTTGAATTGTAAGACGATCCAAATCCAGTAATTGAAAATACGGTTTTTTCACCATATACCCCTGACAAATTGGAAAATTCACCATATACCCTCAATGTTTCAGATATGCACCATATACCCCTGAGTTTTCAAAAACGTTCACCATATGCCCTTTTTCTAACTGTCGTTAACTCACCGTTAGCTTTATTTACTATTTTGCCATTATTAACCCTAAACCCTAATCTAACTCTAACCTTAATCCTAATCTAACCCTAATCTAACCCCTAACCCAGCCCCCCCCACCCCCCATCCCCTCCTCTCCACCCCAGCCCCACCCCCTAACCCTCTCCTTCCCCTCAATCCCAGCCCCACCACCTCCCCACCCCTTCCCCTTCCCCTTCCTTGCTCCTCCCCCCCTCCCCTTCCCTCATTGCTCCCCTCCCCTTCCTCGTCGCTGCTCCCCTTCCCTTTCCGCCATTGCTCCTCCTTCCCTTTCCCCTCGTCGCTCCCCCTCCCCCCCCCTCCCCCGTCACAATTTCGACGGGGGATTTCACGGCCTAATTTCACGGCCGGTGGCGGGGGGAAAACGACAGGGAGGAGTGAAAAGAAATCGCGGAGTCCGAGATCCGACGGATGACGGGGGAAACGACGGGGAGAAGTGAGAAGAAATCGCGGGGGAGGGAAATCCATGGGGAGCGGCGACGAGGAAGGAGAGGGGGTGGGGGTGGGGAGCAAATGACGGGGAAGGAGAGGGGGGGTGGGGAGCAACGACGGGGGAAGGGGAAGGGGACGGAGAGGGGGGGGGGGGGGGCTGGGCTAGGGTTGAGGGGAAGGGGAAGGGGAAGGGGAGGGTTAGGGGTGGGGGTTGGTGCAGGGTGGAGGGGAGGGGATGGGGGGGGGGGGGGGTCGGGGGTGGAGGGGGAGGGGAGAGTGGGTTAGGGGTTAGATTAGGATTAAGGTTAGAGTTAGATTAGGGTTAGGGTTATATTAGAATTAGGGTTTATGGTTAATAATGGCAAAATTGTAAATAACTCTAATGGCGACTTAACGTCCGTTACTAAAAAGGGCATTTGGTGAACGATTTTGAAAAATCAAGGGTATATGGTGAACGTTTTCGAAAACTCAGGGGTATATGGTGCATATTTGAAACATTGAGGGTATATGGTGAATTTTCCAATTTATCGGGGGTATATGGTGAAAAAACCGAATAGAAAATTACTACATATTTGAACAAGACATTGGTATGAAATATGACATTCCTATTTTAGAAATGGAAAATTTGACTATATAGAAAGAACATCTAGCTATAAGAACATAAGATACACATGTATACACAGAACATATACATATGTAAAGAGAACATTCCTGAATATGAAATGGAACATTTAGTTGTTTATGTAGAACAGTTTGATTTTTGCAGTTAATGTTACGAAATATTGTAAAAGAGATAGTATATTAAATTACAAGAAACATTGTTAATCACTAGTGGAAAAAAATGTCAAGGGCTGAGTTTTTGGCCCGCAGCCCTTGGCATTTTAGAAGGGCACATAATTTAGAGCTGCGATTATCTCTCAAAACTGCAGCCCTTAATAATGGATAAAGGGATGCGTTTTACTGAAAACCGCAGCCCTTGTGACCCAAAAAAAAAAAAATTTTTTTGCATTTTTTTGTCCCAAATGATCCCCAAACAGTTATATATATATATATATATATATATATATATATATATATATATATATATATATATATATATATATATATCAAACTATCATTTTTCATTACAAATTATGTTTTTAATACAAATATAGAGAAAATAAGAATCATGTTATAAAGTAAACAAATGTTTAATTCATAAATGTTTGCATTAATACACTTCCATCAAATCCAAGTCCACTTGCCACAAAGCATCTTTATTTTCCCTGTGTGAGAATAACAAAATATGGCATTGCTTGAAGCAGATTATGCCCAAAAAAACCATGGTGACATAACAAACAAAAGAACCACCAATGACAACGAGAAGGTATGCCAAGCTTCTGATATTTAAGCTTCAAACATTATGTTAACATGCAAAGAGGAAGGTGATGTGGATGCAGCTGCAGTCAAGCAGTTGATAGCCCTGTGATGGAAAAAATTATGGTAATTTTCAACCATAGATTGCAATCAGAAATTTAGCAAACTAACTAGAAAATTGGCCTGATCACTTTATATGAATTTGTTAAACCATCAGAATTTGTTATGAATGTAATGAAATCCTGAACCATCTGGCGAGTCTAAGACGATATTAAAGAATGGAAGAGAAGCGCTATCCCCAATCATAGATTGAATTATGACTTGTTTCATCATGATGGTAGAGGACGCAGGGCAGCCCGCCGGTTACCCTTTGCACCAGCAGCCAAAAGCAAGGCCGCCTCACCCCCATGCATTGCCAACACATAGAGTAAAAATAGGTGGCTTAACATACCCTGAAAAAAAAAAACAAAGAGATCAACAATTACAAAAGCCACACTTAAGAGCTGAAAGCCAGCTATGTGAAAACATCTCATTGCTCATTCTAAAAAGACTCGGGAAATATATTGCACAAAATTTATAGATAAGTGAGCAAATCCCTTAATAAATATTGGATGTTTGACTTCATAAAATCAGCAATAAATACATAAATACACAATAAATCCCTTAATAAACTCACCTTTGTAGTTCCAGTATAATTGATGTAAAGATAAATTGGCTTCTCCTCGTCCTCATATTGAAAATATAGAAATTCTGCAAGTATTACCTTAGTCATAGAAGGCATAAGAGACATGCCAAAGTAATCTATCCGGTTCTTGTACAAGTAAGATGTAATCCCCCGTAATTTTATGAATTTTATAAGTACATTTTAATGTATATTATATATATTTTAATGTTTAAATGATTTATTTCTTGAAAGGTTGACTATTTGAAAGTCAAAAGAAGTATTTAATGATTTTAAGTAATCACATATTTTATTTAGTCATACTTTGAAAATTATTTAAATAGCTTAAACATCTTTGGGTTAGTAAAAAGGATTTTAAATTGGGTTAGAAGAACCCAACTATTCCAAACACCCAATCATTAAATATTATTTAAGCCCAAACAGAAGTTCCTAAGCCCAAAAAGGGTTAACTATATAAACCCCAAAACCCCAAATTTTCCCCACTTATTTTCTCTCTCTTCCTTCTTCCTCTATTTTTTCGGCCCTCTCCTCTTCTTTTCTCTCTCTCGATTTTCTCCTCCTCTTCGTGCAAATCGTCGACGGCAGCCACGCCGACCACCGCCAACCGCCGCTGCAGCCCAACCGCCCTTTATGCTGCCGTCCTTCCTCCCTCTTTCCTCTCTTTGGTTATTTCTTCCACCTCTAGTTTTATTTAATGTTAAAGTTTATATTTTTAAGGATGGATTTAATGTTTTCATGTTTAAAATTATAGTTTGATGACTTAAATATAAATTCAGATTATGTAAATTATATAGTGAAGTGATTAAAATTTCAGATTTAATAGTTATGTTTAACCTAGGGTTTTGAGTATCAAAGTATGGATTTTTAGGGTTTTATAAGTTGAAAAATCATAGTAGTATATTACAGTTTATGAAATTGAGTACTCTTATGATTTTAATTATGTCTAAGTATGTTTTAAAAGGTTTTAATACATTAAAAGTTTCTGGAAATTTTATTAGTAAGCTTATGATGGAGTTTTAATTGTCAAAGTATGAGTTTTTAAGGGTTTTTAATGACTAGTATAGTAGTACTATACTAGGGAGTATTAATAATTGAAGTTTTCATGATGGGAGAGGTTTTTAAACACTTTTAAAGAGGGTTTAAAGTATTTTAATATTGCTAGAAATTTATAGATTATTAATTTGTGGTTATGTTGATTATTGTTAGGCGGAGAATTCTCTTTAGGCGACTTTTAAGCTTGTTAAAGTGGCCTCGAACTTTGTCTACACAAGGTACGTACATACCTATGTGTGGGTTGGATTAGTATCATGTCCTAAGGATGAGAATTATGTAGTATCATGTATAGGGAACTATTTATAGTTCATATGTGATTTATATTGAAATTGAAATTGCATGTTTTATGCCGTTGTGTGAAGCATGTTGGTTATGATGATGATATTATGTGTGTATGGATGATTGATGCAAGCATATGGGATTGAGAACTTTATTTTATTAATTCACATGAGTGATTAATATTTATGTTGGTATTGGATCATGAATGGATCATGTTGTTCCCTTTGGATTATCTAATTACTTTATGAGGATCGATAGCCTTATTTGGTAAGTTGGTTATTCACCTATGAAAGGTTGGTTGGTTGTTTACTTGGATTAACAAATAAATAAATGTTATGGATTTAATATTGGAATTATTCTTGGGTTGTTAAGTTGTTGATCACCTTATCTAATCCTAAGATAAAAATCGAAGTTTATGTATCTTTGATGATTATATTGTTTGTCTTAGTTTGTGAGTCATAACAAGTAAATAATTTATTAATCACTTAAAGTATCATCCAAAATCATCCAAAATCCAATACCATCCACAAAATATCAACCGGGTATAAAAAAAACAATAAAACGAAATATCAAGAAAAAAAGAAGAAAATATAACCTTTTTCTCCACCAGAAAATAACTGACCTTTGAAACCCTAGCCCGCCGGATCTTTCGCAAGCGTCGCCGGAACTTGAGAATTTCGCAGGCTCGTAGGAGGTTGAGGAGAGAGTGAGTATCGCCGGTTGAGCTTCACCGGTTGAGCTTCGCCAACGTTCTTTTCGCTCCGACGAGGAGAGAGGGTTCGGCGGTTGAGAGTGAGAGAGTGGTGAGAGAGTGAGAGAGAGAGAGAGAGAGAGAGAGAGGAGAGAGAGAGAGAGGGGTGAGAGAGCGGCTGAGAGTGAGAGAGTTGTGGACTGTGGATAGATTGAAGGGAGTTGATATTTGGGCCACTCAAGGGCTGCGGTTAGCCCAAAACCGCATCCCTTTATCTTAAAGGGCTGCAGTTAGCCTAAAAACCGCAGCCCTTTATCTTAAAGGGCTGCGGTTTTAGGGCTAACCGCATCCCTTGCACCGCATCCCTTGCCTTTTTTTCCACTAGTGAATATTTTTACCTTACACAATTATACTATATTAGTTCAAAAACTTAGACTGCTATTATTTGAACATTGAACCAATAATATGTATTGTGATTCTCTATTTTTTGTTTAATGACATCTTAGTGACATCTTAGTAAAACAATACAAATGTAATTAATTAATCACTTCAACTGTTGTTTTTCCCATTTTCTTTTACCTTTTCCTTTGTGTTCCGGTATGAAAAAAATACTTGTTGAGGTGAAGCGGTATCCTCTGGTCACGTATGCCGGTTTGAGATCCTACAATACTAAACACGTAAACTAACCTCTGGGGTTGATCCGAGGAACGCCCCTCCGATCTAAGTCAGTAAAGGTAAAGCGGTAACTCTTAAGTGCAGTATATTTGTGATTGTGAACATACCTTATGACTCAGATCGTGGGGTATTTATAGGAGCCATCAGTGTCCCCAGCTAGGTAGGACACTGCTCCTATTGGCTGAATACAATTATATCCTCTTTTGATACATATCTTTAGACCCATAGACCTAGCTAAGATAATACTGGATCAGGCCCAAGCTCATTAAGAGTGGCCCAGGTGATTAGCACCGGTAAGATACCCGGAGGACCGGTAATCTAGGAATACTAGTATCATGCATATTACCATTCCAGTCATTAGCAGTTCCCTAGATGATTTGAGCATGACGGTCAATGGCGGTCCAGTTGGACCGGTATGGAAACTGGATAGCCCCCATACAACTAGCCCCCAGGCCGGTATGACTGGCACAGTTATGTCCTCCTTAATCAATGTCAAACCGTCATGGGTGTTGTAAGAATTTCTATTTCAATCTTTCAATCATTCGAGACCACAAATCAGCCTCATCTTTCAAATACAGTACAGCTTGACCTACTTTCATACCCTCGGGACAGTTCACAGTCCCGAAAATCTTTTCAAATTCTCTAATCCAACTCTGTAAGAAGGTAGGGTCAGCTTCCCCCTTAAAGTATGGTGGCCTAACTTTACCTAGTCTTACAAACATGTCCCCAGCATAATCGGGACGCTCAGCTCTTTCCTGGGTTAGTTTCTCCGCCAATAGGCGAATAGAAGCTAAATCGTTACCGTTGTTAACCATTCTACTGCGCGACCTGAAATTAACGTAACTCTACTTTAGGTTTCGATACATAACTTACATGCCATTCTCCACGAAGGCAACTTTTGATTTGACCATAAAGATCGCATCAACATACAATTTCTCATGAAGTTATAATAATACCATAGAATACATCATCATCAATCATACAATCATTCATGGAAAATATTCTCATCAAGAATAAACACATGTGAGGAAACAAATAAAAATTCAATCATAATAAATGAATAAAATATTCCCATTCACGCGCCCAAAATAAATTCTTGCTCACTTGGATAACTAAATTTTCGCTTTTTATTCCTCAAAAGATGTTAGTAACACTTTTCCAAACTATAATAGCTATACTTTTCCCTAAACAGAATACAGGTACTAAAGAAATAAATTTAAACCATTGCTTGACTAATTATCCAACATTTATTCTTAAAGCATAAATACATAGGTAAATAATCTAGGGTGAAACATCATCAAACTTATCCTCATCATCCTCATCAGACTCATCTGGCACAGAGTACCTCGGCTCCCCAAGCACACTCCTCATCACAACATCATAGATATCCCTCTGAGTCTGACTCCCAGCACGATCAAGCTCCTGTGTAACATCATCATCAATGTCTGGACTGCTGACCTTCAGCACCCTACGCATCTTCAGCTCTATACTAGTAAAACTGTCATCATCAGAATCAGATCCCCCATCCATCTCATCATCGCTCAACACGATCGGGTTGGCATATCTCCCTACTCTAGTGGCTTCTCTATCAGACATGACTAGAGATCCTATAACAGATAAATATAACTTCTATAAGCAATTGGTACTCTCACTTAGCGTATGTTCCCAACAATAACCAATAAGTAAGAATAACAACAATATAAAGCATAGGACAACATAAACAGTTAGCAGGGAAGAAAATATAATCATACTGAACTAACTATTTAATGTAGACATATAATATTTCTATCCAATATGCCCTTCCTATACTACCCATCTCTCACAAAATAATTAAGTAATTAAAATAAACTAGAGTATTAAATTTTTTTTTTTGACTTTTCCACTTGGTACCACTATACTTTGGACTTGGTACCACTATACTTTGGACTTTTCTATTTGGTTCCTAAATTTTTTTTGGATTCCATATGGTACCACTGTAGTTTGGTCTTATTCTATACTGTAACATGATATTAAACAAAACATTAGTTTGGGGGTTAAATAGGGTTAGGGGTCGGTCTAATTTTGCGTAATTAAGGTTTTGGGAGTAATTTTTGTCATGAACGACCAAAATTAAGGTCCAATTTCGTAAAAAAAATAAGTAGGCATTTCCTGACACGTAAAACGAGGTTCTAGTCGCTTTTCTTTAATTTCGACTTCAATTTTGACCATAAGAGCCAAAATGACTCCCAAACCTTAGCTGAACTATTCTCGATGGACAAGGTACATAAACGAGGCAAATTACTAACCCTATTTAACCCAAACTAATGTTTTATTTAACGGAATGTTATGGTATAGAATAAGTCCAAACTACAGTGTTACCATATGAAATCCAAAAAAAAAATGGTACCAAATGGAAAAGCCCAAAGTACAGTGGTACCAAGTGGAATTTCCCTAAATAATTAAATAATTAATTAATATATAAATTTCAAATATAAAAAAAAAGAAAAAGAAACGAAAAAAAAGAAGTTCGAATTTCGAAACTGAAAAAATTTCGGACCAAATAAATAATAAAAAAAATATTCGGACCTTTAAAGAAAATAAATACTTTAAAGTCTTTTTATGTAACTAGCTAGTTAGGCGCCTAAAAATTTAAGGTTGGCACGAAAGGCCAATAAAACCTCAAGCTCCAAGATACCACTTTGTAACACCCCGACAATTCTCTCTTTTCTAAAATACCTTTTAATATAAAACTTAGAGAATTATCAAAGTATTATCGCCCGTGTGAAAACGTATCGGCTTATTCCGAATTTTGCAGCGGAAAACATAATAAATAACTTTAGAAATCAAACTTAGTCAACCCAAAAAGTCAACTCCAAAAGTCAAACCAACAAAAGTCAAAGTCAACCTCAAAAGGCAAAGTCAACGACAATAGTCAAAGCCAACTATGAAAAGTATAAAGTCAAATATAATAAATAGTCAACACAAGCTCTCCAATCCCGAACCCATGATGCATCATCTTCAAACCTGTAAATGACGATGCACTATTGATCCTTAGAGACTGCTCACCAAATGGGTCATCACGGGATCAATAAGACATAGCCATGATCAACATACACACACAAAGCACGTAATCAGCAAAGCTGGGTACTACATAGCAAATAAATAAATAAAATCTAACATGATACTAATAAACATTAAGCAGAGATAAATAGTAATACAATAACATCGCATACTACTTTTACTGAACTAAACTCCACAACCAATAAATTACTTAATTTAGATGGAATAGTCAATTGAACGAGTTGTCTAACCAAAACCAGTCTTCAATTTAGAAGACGAAATACGGGCGCGACTCAGTATTCCCCTGACCTACGATATCGAGGAACCTTTAAAATAAAAATAGGACACGGTGATCAGTTCGGTGCCAAGAAAAGCCATGGGCTACCACCATGTACTCCAACTCATACTTGTCCAACACTTATGACGTGCACATGTCTAAAGCTATTGATATCCACGTTTCACTTTACATGATTAATAATTTATTCACTTGTTATGGCCCACAAATAGAATGAATAATATAATCATCAAACAATCATAAACTTCTATTTTTATCTTAGGATTAGATAAGGTGATAAACAACAACTTAACAACCCAAGATTAATTCCAACTTTTAATCCATAATTTTCCTTTATTTGTTGAACCAAGTCAACAACCAACCAACCTTTCATATGTATAATAATCAACTTACCAAATAAGGCCCTCGGTCCTCATAAAGTAATTAAATAATTCAAAGGAAACAACATGATTCAATCATGATCCAAGACAACATAATTATTAATCCCTCATGTGAATTAATAAAATAAAGTTCTCAAATCCCATATGCTTGCATCAATCTTCCATACAAATATAATATAAAAATCACAACTAACATGTTTAACACAACTGCATAAAACAGACAAATCCAACTTAATAGAAATCGCATATGAACTACAAATAGTTCCCTATACATGATACTACATAATTCTCATCCTTAGTACATGATATTAATCCAATCAACACATAGGTATGTACGTACCTTGTGTAGAAAAATCGAGAGACCACTTTCACAACCTTAATAGTCGCCTAAAGAGAATTCTCGGCCTAAAATAACCAATACAAATCCACAATCAATCCCTTATAAAATTACAGCAACAATAAAATACTTTAAACCCTTCTTAAAAGTGTTTAAAAACCTATCCCATCATTAAAACTTAGTTAGAAAACCTCCTAGTATAGTACTACTACACTAGTTGCTTAAAAACCCTTAAAACACATGGTTTAATCATAAAAACTCCATTACCAACATCTTTTTTAAATTTCCAGCAACATATACTATAATAAAACCCTTTTTAAACATGATTAAATATACTTAAAATCATAAGGATACTCAATTTCACAAACTACAACATACTACTATGATTTTCCAACTTATAAAACCCTAAAAATCCATGCTTTGATATTTTAAAATCCTATTTTAACATAACAAGTAAATCTGAAATTTTCCAACTTCATTAAACAATTTACATAACCTTAGATTCATAATCAAATTATAACTTTTAAACATAAACTTATTAAAACAAACCTTAAAAATATAAACTTTGCATTAAAATAACTTGAAGAGGAAGAAAATAACCAAACAAGAGAGAGGAGGGAGGACTCGCGGAAATCGAAGGGACGCCGACTGCTGCTGGTCGGCGGCGCTGCGCTGCTGGCCGGCAGTGGTCCGGTCTGGCGGCGGCGGTCGTTGCACGAAGGAGGAGCGAAGGCCGAAGAGGAGAAGAGAGAGAAAAAGAAAAGAGAGAGAAAACAAGAGGAGTGCCGAAAATTTGGGAGAAGGAGGAGAGAGAAAATAAGTGTGTGGGAATTTTGGGGTTTTGGGGGATTTATATAATTTCCCCCTTTTGGGCTTAGGAAAAGGTGATTGGGCTCAAACTAGTATTTAATGATTTATGGGTTGGGTGGTTGGGTTCCTCATACCCAATTTAAAATCCTTTTCACAATCCAAAAGTGTTTTAAGCTTTTCAAATATTTTTCAAAGCATGACTAAATAAAATGTTTGACTTACTTTAAATCATTAAATAATTTCTTTGACTTTTAAATAGTCAACCCTTCAAGAAAAAAAACGTTTAAATACTAAAACATACTAAATTATATATAAATATACATTAAAATATATTTATAAAATTCATAAATTTACGGGGGATTACAAGCCTGCTTACTCTCCCGTAAGTTCAGAGTCAAGTATTCTCTAAATTCCACATAGGCAAGCTTCTTTGAGTCTAGTTTGCTTATCCCACATGTAAGTTCAAAGTCTAGTATTCCACAAAGCCCAATCGTTGAGTCCAGTCTGCTTGCATAGTTCATTCCAGTCCAGTCTATGTCTGCATATGCATATAGTTAGGCCCGTGTCAGCATCATGGTCAAGCCCATACTTCTCCAAAGCCCATATCCATTTCAAAACTGCCATTTCCCATTTTCATTTTTCATTTTCATTTCCCATTTCCATTTCTCATTTCCGTTTCCTGTTTCAAAAATCATTTCTTAAAACTTACAAGTAAGGTCCCTTCGATTTCTGTTCAGGACAGGTCGTGAGGTTATAACTTGGGAACGTCCAATAGAGAGGAAGCAAGGTCAACCTACTCCCAGACTCGTCAAACGAATTCTCACTTTTTCAGACGAATCTTCCGAAACTTCTGAGTCATCATCCGAGATGGGAGACACTTCTAAAAAAACTCAATGTAATCATGGCTCAACTCAAACTGATGAACTCTCATCTTGAGGAACAAGACAAAGGGATCAAGATGCTGAGGGAAAAACTGAAAACTGAGGAAGAAGAACGCGATGAGACTCCACCACCACCACCTCCTATCAAGTCCAAGGTTGATTTGAGGTTCAAAAAACTCGAGCAATTGACCCAGTCAATTCATGCACTCGAGAGTCAGGCTCATTGCCATGACATCATTGATCCTGAACTAAGAGAAAAGCTTTCTAAAAAAGTAGCATTGGGTGACCTCCTAAAATTCAAGGGGGTCGAAAACCCAGATGATCATTTAAGAGCTTTCTCCATTTCCATGGCTCTCAAAGGCATGAGTTTAGACCTGTTTGCTTATGTCTTTCCCTTGACCTTGGATGCACATCCATCCAAGTGGTTCAGAGCACTGAACAAAACTGAGCTGAACGTTTGAGATTACATCAAAGAAGAGTTCCGCAAGCGGTACATATATAACACTCAGCTTCCTATTGGTGCCCGTGAGTTGGAGTTAACTAAACAAAACTCCAATGAAGACTTCGTCACCTTCCTTAATAGATGGAGGGAAAAGGCCGCACAAATGACTAATAGGCCAACTGAAGAGGACCAAGTCCGACGGGTGATCCGTAACTTGCAGCCCAAATATGGATATCACATCAAATTCCAACCCATAGAGTCTTTCAAGATACTCTATAAGGTAGGCCTACTGATTGAAGAAGAGGTACAAGCCTCAAAGAATAAGGGTTCCAATAACAACAACTCTTATAAGAAGAGTAACAACAACCCTTCTAGCTCCAAAAGCAATGATGTCAATGCTCTAACTACTAAAAAGGGAGGTTATCAAAAACCTCAAAGAACCTTCACTCCCCTGGGCATGACTTTAGAAGAAGCTTTCAATAGGCTTCATGCAAGAGGAGTAATCCAACCTATTGGTCCCACTCCAGATCCTGCACCTGCGAATAGGTCCAAGAAGTGGAATCCTAATGCTTACTACAAATATCACCAATGGAATGGGCATTTAACATCTGTGTGTTGGGCCTTAAAGAATTCTCTACAGGATATGGTTGACAATGGTAGACTTCCAATCCCGCCTGCAGCAAAAGTCAGCAACAACAACAACCCCTTGGGTATCGTCTCAACAGTGCAGGGGACTTAGTCATTTAGCGGTAGTTTCCTAGGTTGAGTCGGAGAGTCACTCCCCTAGCTACTTTATTTCCTTTCCTGTCGAGTCTATTTCAGTTAGGACTTTAATATTTTTCAGCCTTGTTCCATTTATTCCTAATTAATAAAATATTTGCATTTTCTTTTCATTTTCATTGGCCTTCCATCATTATATATATGCTTTTAATTCAATGATGAAACTTAAATCACCTAAAAGGCCTTGATTAATAATTATACCCCTCCTTCCAAAAATCATTCAATCTAAAAAACCTTAACTATATAATCCAGAGCTATGATCCTGACCTTAGCCCAACCAATTGAATCTTCATCAAAACCTCAAGCCTTAAACATTTGAAACTTTCATCAACCCTAACTCCTTTTGAAGGTATGTCCAAGCCTGCTAGGTTAAAAACCCGAAAGGGCGGCCTAAGCAAAAGTTAGGAAACAAAAAATAAAAATGAAATCAGATCCAGAACTACGAATGGTCTGATTTCGCAAGGATACGTAGGAATCCTCATCTCGAGGTCCGACCGATTCAATAAATAAATTAATCAAGGTCTAATGATTTGATTTTCTAGAACTCAGGAGCATACTCTTTCTAGATCCCAACAGAGACTCGGGTTTGAACCCAGCCACGTCAAAGCCTTTTCCCACCTAAATCTATATGAGTCATAAATTGAAACTTTTTATTCTTCAATCCAAACTCTTATTTTCCCTGAAGGACTCTCCGATAATTCCATGGTCTTTTCCGATATTTGACTTTGCCTATATCAACCCCAAAGAAGAATCCCCAGTGAAGAACTCTGAATGCTAAATGCAAATCATGTACGTTTTAATCTAGGCTTAGAGTGCCTAATTCAAGACAAGCTTTTCCAAAATGGGGGCTTCCTATATATGTGGTGGTTTCTATAAACCAAACTCTCGTGTAGTTGTAATATGTGGATCTCACTTGTGGACCCCGATTATTTACCAAAAATAGTTTTCGAAAATCTATCAATATCTTTCTAATCAATCCATCTAGTTGTACCTATTCAGATCTCCTAACCTTGCAAAACCCTGACCTCGCATTACATTTCATCTTTCTTAGCCTTGCATAACCCTGACCTTGCATGACATTTCATCCACCTTAGCTTTGCATAATCTTAATCCATGTATAGCGTCTCATGCATCCTTAGAGAGTCTAAGTTTGCATTGTTGCATCATTATGTGCATTATTATGTGAGTTGTTTGCACCCATGCATAATTTTTTTTTTGCTAAGTAAGTATTAGTATATAATCAAACCAAAAACCATTCACAACTTAAAACTAGCCTAGAGGAACAAACCAACTAGGTTGGACTCTTCTAAAAAAAACTAGAACCAACTATACACTTTTTGCTATACTATTTTCCTCTTTACACTCTCCCACCAATTTACATCATTACTAGAAATCTTTCCTAGGTAAAACAGTAGAAATTCTTAGAATTATACATTGTTGAATCAGCTTGAAGATTTTTTCAGGTCTCCACACAACCATATTCCAGATCACCTCATTCCTTGTCCACCAGACTAGGTAGACAGTAGCAATAATCCCGACAGCCCCAATTTACTTCTGAACTTTAGATCTCTTGCTTCTTCTATTCATAAACATCAAGATTCTGGGGAGCTAGAATTGTGTACTCTTGACACCCAGCCATTCATACACATAGGACAAAATTTGCCTCATAAAATCACATTGAAAGAACAAGTGGTCATGACTTTCAATATGATTACAACAAAACTTACAGTTAGCATCAGAAATTAATCCCAGCTGAACTAATCTATCTGCAGTTTTGAGCCTCTTATGAATATCAAGCTAACTGATGACTCTATGTTTAGGGACTGCCAATCTATTCCGGATGAACTTATCCCAATAAACATTCTCTTTTTCTCCAACAAGCTTGTCATAAACTTTCTTCACCCTGAACTGAGTCAAACTCTGCAGATCATTCAAGGAAAAATGCTCTTTCATAGCCTCTTTGACACCACATAACTATTTCCAGTACCATAAGCAATTCTTTGGTGGAACATAATCCCACCAATCTTGTTCCTTCACATAAACTACATGAACCCATTTAATTCACATGTTGTCTTGTTTTGTAGCAATAGCCCACACATACTTTGCCAACGCAGCCTTATTCCATTCTTTAATACATCTAAAACCAAGACCACCAGCAGACTTTGGAGTACATAGATCCTCCCATTTGATATTCCCTGGAGCTAAGCTGCAATATGTACCACACCATAAAAAAGCCCTACAAGCTTTTTCAATGTCTTTTAGAACTGAACTTGGGATCATGAAAACTTGAGCCCAATAGATGTGAATGCTTAGTAATACATAATTAATGAGCTGAACCCTTCCTGCATAGGATAGATTCCTACTACTCCACACCTTAATTCATGCATGCATATGCTAACATCTACTCCTACCGGTAATCAGATTACTTGTAGTTATCGTCTTGCAAACTAACTTTGTTTTGCAGAAACCAGCGATATATAGATCGGTTCCAAACTGCAGAGCGTTTAGAATCATTCTCCGTCCCGACACTATATACTTCGACTATCGGTTTCCTGAACCTCAGTCAAAGTGGGGGACTTCTGTAGACACAAAATCATGTCTCCCCATTGAGTACCTAATGATGAAACATACCGTCGTCCTAATTGGTCCGGTCCAAAGGAAGAGCAATCGAATAAGTTAAGCCCAAAAGCATTTCGAAAATATAAAGTCTATTTATTAAATCCAAGCCTAATTTTTAATGGCCCAATTAATTATTCATGATAATTAATTATATTTTTAATATTTTAATATTAATTATTCTTGATAATTAATTTTTAAAGGATATTTCGAAAATCAGATTTTTATTCCTAAAGATAGCTGATTTCGGATTTCAAAGGACAGATTTTATCAAAGGATAAAAAAGAATCTTAAAATAATAAAAAACCGGCTAGAAAGCAAGTGTGCGTGAAGCACATGCTGTGCGTCAAGCGCATAGTTGTGTGCTAAGCGCACAGTTTTATTTTATCTTTTCGCTCCGTTTTTGGATTCCTTTGCCTATAAATTCATCGTTTCTTCGAACGACATTTCACAATACTCTCCCTACGACTTCTACACATACTCTCCTATACTCAAAATCATATTCAAACACTGAAACCCATTATCAAACACATTAAAATATATTCAAACACATTCAAAATCATCTAACTATTCGGATTTCCTATTTCAAGCTTCAAGATTGCTCATCATGCGGACCGTAATACAAGACCCAGGCGACAAAGTTATAATTCCTGAGGGTCAATTCCAATTTAATTCCTTTTTTACTAACAATTTACTTGTCACAATGTAGCTCTTGAAGGAATTAACGTTATACTGTAAATTCTTCTCTAAATCTCCTTTTTTTATATTTATTTGCACTACATTGACATTATTCATATGCATGATTGTATGTTTTAATGCTTTCAACACCGCACATGATTATTATTGCTAATTAAATACATAAAGAACTGTTCTAACATTCAATTCAGATAATCTGGATAACCTGTTAGGAACCTAGTAATTTGGATAACCTGTTAGGAACCTAGTAATTAGATTAATTATAGATTGCATTAAAATATTATGTGGCTGTTTATTTAAATAAAACTTGACATGAATCGATATTAAGTAGAGGTCATCAATGGGCAAATTTGATTCCAGATCTTATTTGTACCCTCACCCCGGAACTCAATCTATGGTTCATTGACCATTAATGGAGTCATGACGGGGAAATGTACATTGGATAAGTCCCTAAGTTGTCTCTATGATTTCCCAATATCCAATTAGGTTTATGAGTCTTCCTTTAAATACTTGTTGGCGACTTCAAAAACATTTTCAATAAAACCTTTACAATGAGGTAGTCAAATACGTGCTCATCCCGCGTAGGCGAATAAAAAAACGCCTACACCGTTTATACTAGAAATAGGGGTTCACTTGTTTAACATGGTTACCAAGCTAAGCTTGGCCTGGTGGTTGGCATTGTGCCTTTCAAACTTGAGGTTGGGGGTTCAATTCCCACTAGGGGCACTTTAAGGATAGAGATTTCCCTTGCTCCCCTACTCTCAGAGTGTCTAGCCCACTAACCAGGGTCGGGTTGACTTGTGCGAAATCCTAGTCCGATAGGGCTCATCTTAGCAAAAAAAAAAAAACAGTTTAAAAGGGTTACACCTCCTATGTGACTACATTTAAAAGACCACTTTTGTTCTCTCTTTTCCCTCCCTTTTCACTAAAAATCCTTCTTCTCCTATTTTTTTCTTTCCATTCCTTTTCCTTTCTCCCCATTAACTGAAACTGTGCTAGAACATACATATGTTAGATATTGAAAATGATTGCATTGTATATTGAAGTTTGAAATTTATGGATTTTAATATCTAATGATATATTTTTCGGTTTTTTCACCAGGTACCCCCGTGGTTTTTCAAAATTCATGGGGTACCCCTGTTGTTTCAAGAATGCACCAGGTACCCTTACTATTTCAATGAAAATCACGAAATGCCCTTAATTACTAATGGAGTCAAGTTTTCGTTAGTCATTAACCCTAATTAACCCTCTAGCCACCCTCTAACCCTAGTTAAGCCCTCTAATTCTAACCCCAAAACCCTAACCCTAACCCATAAACCTCTAACACCTCACCCCGACCCTAAACCCTAACCCTAACTACCCAACCACCACAGCCCCCCTCTACTCTCCCCCCCACCCCCCCCCCACCCCCGTAGACGCCATCCCCCCACCCCGCAGCCCCCACCCACGCAGCCCCACCCCCACCCCGAAGCCCCCTCCCCCTCGGCCCATGACCCCCTCCCCCTCACTCTCAATTCCGCAAAACTAGCCGCCCACCGCCCGAATCCGCAACCCCCTCCCTCTCTCGTCACTCACTCATCTCTCCCCTTCTCTCTCTTCACACAAGCAACCAGCGACACCACCAGCCACAAGTGGTTAGCTTCAAATGCGGTGTCTCGTCCATCCGGGTAGCAACAACTTCCAACAAAGGCCATCGACGGGTGTGGGGGAATTCGACGGAAATTGACAGGGGGGGGGGAGGGGTGCGTAAATCGACGAGGGGTGGGGGGAGGGGTGGGGGTCGCGGGGGTGGGGTAGGGGGGGGGGTGGGGGTCTGCGGGAGGTGGGGGGGAGGGGGGGATTCGACGAGGGTGGTGGGGGAGGGGAGGGGGGAATTCGACGGGGGTGAGGGGCCGCTTGGGTGGTGGGGAAGGGGGAGGAGGGGCTGGGGTGGTGGGGTAGGGTTAGGGTTAGGGTTAGGGGGTTAGGGTTAGGGGTTAGGGTTTAAGGGGTTAGAGTTAGGGTTAGGGGTTAACAATGGCAAAATGGTAAATAAAGCTAACGAAAACTTAACACCGTTAGTAATTAAGGGCATTTCATGCATTTTATTGAAATAGTAAGGGTACATGGTGTATTTTTTGAACAGCAGGGGTACCCCATGAATTTTGGAATACCACAAGGGTACCTGGTGAAAAAACCGTATATTTTTTGTAGAAAATTATACGTTATTGAGATTGAACATTTATTTCTTAACTTAGAACAAACAACCATCTGTTGTAGAACATAATTCAAAGTAGTTCTGTATATATGTTATATATATATTTTTTAAATAAAGATTATAAAAGATTAGTATAGAGCAACTAGTCATATTCTTTTTAAATAATTTATTACAATTTATTTATTGAAAAAGAACAATTTCCAATTTCATTTAGAACAATATGCATTTGATGTAGAACATATATCAGTTTGATGTGCAATAGTATTATGTACTATATATTTATTTCTATACTGAATACTTTATTTGTTTGTCGTAAATTATTCATTAGATGTGTATATTTTACATTTGAACATGTATTGTTGAAATAGGACATATACTTGTTAGATGTAGAACATCCTCTATTAGGGTCTTTATTTTTTTATTTTAGGGCAAAAGGTATATGTTGTTGAGTTTGAGGAAGGTTCTGATTCTTAGTTGCTCCAGAAGCAAGTGAAAAATGATGATGAAGCTTTTGAATTGTACAGTAAGTATGCTTTTAAGTTTGATTTTCGTGTTTGTAAAGGTAAAACAAGGTGGAGGGCCGGATTTCAGAATTCGAATAACGTATGCCAAAAGGCCTATTCAGAAGTTGATTACCGAACTGGTTGTAGAGCTTATGTCCAGTTTCATGTTGATAAAAATGGTGTTTATACTTTGGTTGTCCATGTGATGGTGCATAATCATGCAATGATTCCACTTCATGAGCGTCATTTATATTAGGTCGCATAGATTAGTCCAATTTAAGTAGTTGACATTTGAAGAGTAGTGGAATTCTTGTCGCCGAGGCTATTGAGGTTATGAGGAAAGAAGTAGGGGTTTTTCCTTACCTAGGTTTTACAGCTAATGATGCCTATAATGCTCTTGTTGTTGAGAAGGTTATACAATAAAGATCTTTGTGACTCTAATCAGTTGATATATTTTTTGCTCAGAGGCAGGCAAGTGAGGATGATTTTTATTATAATGTGTAGTTGGGTAATTTTGGAAACTTGATTATTATTTTTTTCAGAGATGGGAGGATGAAAAGGGATTGTTTGATGTTTGGTGATGTTTTGATTCATGATACGACATATCATACAAAAAAGTACGAGTTGAGATGTGCATTGTTTGTGGGAATGAATCATCACACCAACAAAATCATGTTTGGATGTGGTTTCTTGCTCAATGAGAAAACTGAGTCATTTACTTGGCTCTTTGGTTCATTTTTTTATATCAACGGGTGGAAATAACCTGATCATTATGCTAAACGATCAGTGTGCAACAATGGCATCGGCAATAAATGTTTTTCCACCTGTTAGCATCTTCTATGTACTTGGTACATTGGTCAGATTTCAGAATTCAAATAAGAACATTCCAGCTTTGAGGGCACAAGATGATTTTGTTGATGCCTTTAATACTGTTCTCAAGTACAGTTATACAATTACTGATTCGAATTTTATTGGCAAGGGTATATTTTCATTCTTCTCCTATTTTCTTTTCTTATTTTTTTTAATTGCTCCTCATTATTTCGAATGTTATGAATACATGATTGTATAGAAATAAACATATATGCTTTATATTTTGAACATTTTAGGTTATAATTTAGAACATGTTTTATATACAAATTTTCATGATAATTTATTTTTAGAACATATTGCAATAAGAAAAGGAACCTTTCACATTTAATTTAGAACATTCATAGATAGAATTTAGAACATTTTATGATTAAATTATCAAAACTGAATTTTATATCAGAGAAACTAAATATAACAAACTTAGCTCATTTTCACTAATCAATATATGTAATGATAAATAAAAATGTTTCTAATTCATAGCAACATCTCAATGCTCAAACATAACGTAACAAGATACTCCTTAAAGAATGTATAGGATTTGAATATAGTTTAGAACATATGACTACCTATGATGGAACATTTTATTCTTATCTTAAAACATTGTTGTCAGATTTTTTGTTTTTCATTATTGGATGATGGATCAATTAAACTCTTTTACAAAAAAAAATGGCTTAATAATGTGTAAGAGCTTAAGGAGAAGTGGTGCTCTGCATATTCGAAAAAGTTGTTTTCTGGGGATATTCTGTTGTTACAGATCAGAAGCGAGATGACTGATAAATCTGTCAAAGGGAGATTTTGTAAGACACATGATTTGTGTGATTTCTACAACTTATTTCTTGATGTCATTGGTGAATGGAGGAGTAAGAAAAATGGCCTAGATTTCCAATGTAATAAGGGTAATCGACATTCAGCGTTCACTCAATTAAGGTTGTTGGAGCATGCTAATAGGGTTTACACAACTGAAGTGTATAAGATTTTTGAAGATGAGTTCATTAAAGGAACATAGTGTGATCAGTCGGTATTTTTTCGTCAAAATCTGATTGGTATTTATCATATTGCTCGTCCACATGTTGATTTGATCAAGCAGCAAGTTGGTTACAATGAAGTAACACACCAAATTTAATGCAATTGCAACTACTATAACAAGGTTGGGATATTATGTTTCCACTGTCTTAGTGTTTATCACTTATGTTGTGTTTTATGAATTCCTGATCAGTACATTTTGTTGAGGTGGACCCGATCAGTTATGTGCACAAAAATTGAAGAGAGCAAAGCTTAGGATTTTGAATTTGTTTCTTATTTTGTTTGGAGAGCTCAAACGACAAAATTTTTGTGTGTTTGATTACAGCTAGTCAATCTGATCCTAATGCAAGGTATGAGTTAGATTTTGGCACGGTTGTTGACGGGTTGGTCATTAAAGATGTTGAGATTGTTGATTGTGTAAAAGTTAAAAATCCAAATCAACAACCAAAGTATCAAAGCAATAGCAGAACAAAGACCTTAAGTGAGAACAATTGCAATCAGGCCAAAGGATGGAGGAAGAAAGCTGCTGCAAATACCTTAAAAGCAAAGAATAATGCTCAAGCTGCTATTAGGGTGATTTAAAACCTTGTTAATACAATTTAGACATCTTTATATCATTTGGAACATTTCTTTTTGGAACATTTTTCGTATAATTTGGAACATTTGTGAATTCGTTTTCGAATACCTTTTTTAGTTTTGGTTCTGGAACATTGTTATTTTAGTTTGATTATGTTCTAATTTGTGTTACCTTTTTTTTTGTTGCATATGAGTTTACCTACTGGTTCCAATCTAGTTTATTCTCGTAATTCTAGATCTGAACTTAGTCATTGTGGTGTTATGCATATTTTGGAGTTACTATCACACCAATGGTTCATATATAAGATCTTGTAGCATTGTTTGAACAATTTGATGATATTAAAGATATGAACATAGTTATTGTGGTGTTGATGAATATTTTAGAGTTAGTATCACACTAATGTCTAAATCCTAAAATCTTGTAGTGTTGTATGATTTGTTATAAGAAACGGAACATGCTTCAAAGACATTATGAACATAGTTGCAATTGATTTACCATATTATCTTTTAGAACATTTTTACAACAGAGTAAAAATAGGTGGCTTAACATACCATGAAAAAAAAACAAAGAGATCAACAATTACAAAAGCCACACTTAAGAGCTGAAAGTCAGCTATGTGAAAACATCTCATTGCTCATTCTAAAAAGACTCGGGAAATATATTGCACAAAATTTATAGATAAGTGAGCAAATCCCTTAATAAATATTGGATGTTTGACTTCATAAAATCAGCAATAAATACATAATATATATTGATAATAAGCATATATAGACCACCTCATAACATCATATATTGCAAATGCCCCTGTTTCATAAAATCGTGCAACTAATGGGTAATATAGATTGACCTTTAGCCTAAGCAGAGGATGTAATGGGTAGGAGGATCGAATATTGATATCTGCTAATTATAATCTACTTGACTTAACTCCAATAAATATGCATCAATATTCAAAATTTGAATGAGCAATTCAAAGACGCCAGTTTGAAGCATTAAGAGGCATGATCGACATCATCCAATTAACATACAACAGCAGCAGCAAAAACTCACCTTTGTAGTTCCAGTAGAATTGATGTAAAGATAAATTGGCTTCTCCTCGTCCTCATATTGAAGATATAGAAATTCTGCAAGTATTACCTTAGTCACAGAAGGCACAAGAGACATGCCTAAGTAAACTATCCGGTTCTTGTACAAGAAAGATGTAATCCCCCGTAATTTTATGAATTTTATAAGTACATTTTAATGTATATTATATATATATTTTAATGTTTAAATGATTTATTTCTTGAAAGGTTGACTATTTGAAAGTCAAAAGAAGTATTTAATGATTTTATGTAATCACATATTTTATTTAGTCATACTTTGAAAATTATTTAAATAGCTTAAACATCTTTGGGTTAGTAAAAAGGATTTTAAATTGGGTTAGAGGAACCCAACTATGCCAAACACCCAATCATTAAATATTATTTAAGCCCAAACAGAAGTTCCTAAGCCTAAAAAGGGTTAACTATATAAACCCCAAAACCCCAAAATTTCCCCACTTATTTTCTCTCTTCCATCTCCTTCTTTTTTTTCGGCCCTCTCCTCTTCTTTTCTCTCTTTCTGTTTTCTCCTCCTCTTCGTGCAAATCGTCGACGACAGCCACGCCGACCACCGCCAACCGCCGCTGCAGCCCAGCCGCCTTTATGCTGACGTCCTTCCTCCCTATTTCCTCTCTTTGGTTATTTTTTCCACCTCTAGTTTTATTTAATGTTAAAGTTTATATTTTTAAGGATGGATTTAATGTTTTCATGTTTGAAATTATAGTTTGATGATTTAAATATAATTTCAGATTATGTAAATTATATAGTGAAGTGATTAAAATTTTAGATTTAATAGTTATGTTTAAATTAGGGTTTTGAGTATCAAAGTATGGATTTTTAGGGTTTTATAAGTTGGAAAATCATAGTAGTATATTATAGTTTATGAAATTGAGTACTCTTATGATTTTAATTATGTCTAAGTATGTTATAAATGGTTTTAATACATTATAAGTTGCTGGAAATTTTATTAGTAAGCTAATGATGGAGTTTTAATTGTCAAAGTATGAGTTTTTAAGGGTTTTGAATGATTAGTATAGTAGTACTATACTAGGGAGTATTAATAATTGAAGTTTTCATGATGGGAAAGGTTTTTAAACACTTTTAAAGAGGGTTTAAAGTATTTTAATATTGCTGGAAATTTATAGAGTATTGATTTGTGGTTATGTTGATTATTGTTAGACGGAGAATTCTCTTTAGGCGACTTTTAAGCTTGTTAAAGTGGCCTCGAACTTTGTCTACACAAGGTACGTACATATCTATGTGTGGGTTGGATTAGTATCATGTCCTAAGGAAAAGAATTATGTAGTATCATGTATAGGGAAATATTTATAGTTCATATGTGATTTATATTCAAATTGAAATTGCATGTTTTATGCCGTTGTGTGAAGCATGTTGGTTATGATGATGATATTATGTTTGTATGGATGATTGATGCAAGCATATGGGACCGGGAACTTTATTTTATTAATTCACATGAGGGATTAATATTTATGTTGGTATTGGATCATGAGTGGATCATGTTGTTCCCTTTGGATTATTTAATTACTTTATGAGGACCGAGGGCCTTATTTGGTAAGTTGGTTATTCACCTATGAAAGGTTGGTTGGTTGTTGAGTTGGATCAACAAATGAATAAATGTTATGGATTTAATATTGGAATTATTCTTGGGTTGTTAAGTTGTTGATCACCTTATCTAATCCTAAGATAAAAATGGAAGTTTATGTATCTTTGATGATTATATTGTTTGTCTTAGTTTGTGAGTCATAACAAGTAAATAATTTATTAATCACTTAAAGTATCATCCAAAATCATCCAAAATCCAATACCATCAACAAATTATCAACCGGGTATAAAAAAGAACAACAATAAAACGAAATATCAAGAAAAAAAAGAAGAAAATAAAACCTTTTTCTCCACCAGAAAATAACTGACCTTTGAAACCCTAGCCCGCCGGATATTTCGCAAGCGTCGCTAGAACTTGAGAATTTCGCAGGCTCGTAGGAGGTTGAGGAGAGAGTGAGCATTGCCGGTTGAGCTTCACCGGTTGAGCTTCGCCGACGTTCTTTTCGCGCCGACGAGGAGAGAGGTTTCGGCTGTTGAGAGTGAGAGAGTGGTGAGAGAGTGAGAGAGAGGTGAGAGAGAGAGAGAGAGAGAGGAGAGAGAGAGAGAGGGGTGAGAGAGCGGATGAAAGTGAGAGATTTGTGGACTGTGGATAGATTGAAGGGAGTTGATATTTGGGCCGCTCAAGGGTTGCGGTTAGCACAAGACCGCATCCCTTTATCTTACAGGGTTGCAGTTAGCCTAAAAACCGCAACCCTTTATCTTAAAGGGCTGCTGTTTTAGGGCTAACAACATCTCTTCATATTAAGGGCTGCAGTTTTCAATAAACCGCAGCCCTTGCATTTTTTTCCACTAGTGAATATTTTTACCTTACACAATTATACTATATTAGTTTAAAAACTTTGAGTGCTATTATTTGAACATTGAACCAATAATATGTATTGTGATTCTCTATTTTTTGTTTAATGACATCTTAGTGACATCTTAGTAAACTATACAAATATAATTAATTAATCACTTCAACTGTTGTTTTTCCCATTTTCTTTTGCCTTTTCCTTTGTGTTCCGATATGAAAAAAATACTGTTGGGGTGAACCGGTATCCTCTGGTCACGTATGCCAGTTTGAGATCCTACAATACTAAACACGTAAACTAACCTCTGGGGTTGATCCGAGGAACGCCCCTCCGATCTAAGTCAGTAAAGGTAAAGCGGTAACTCTTAAGTGCAGTATATTTGTGATTGTGAACGTACCTTATGACTCAGATCGTGGGGTATTTATAGGTGCCAGCAGTGTCCCCAGCTAGGTAGGACACTGCTCCTATTGGCTGAATACAATTATATCCTCTTTTGATACATATCTTTAGGCCCATAGACCTAGCTATGATAATACTGGATTAGGCCCAAGCTCATTGAGAGTGGCCCAGGTGATTAGCACCGGTAAGAAACCCGGAGGATCGGTAATCTAGGAATACTAGTATCATGCATATTACCATTCCAGTCATTAGCAGTTCCCTAGATGATTTGAGCATGACGGTCAATGGCGGTCCAGTTTGACCGGTATGGAAACTGGATAGCCCCCATACAACTAGCCCCCATGCCGGTATGACTGGCACAGTTATGTCCTCCTTAATCAATGTCAAACCGTCATGGGTGTTGTAAGAATTGCTATTTTAATATTTCAATCATGCGAGACAGGTAAGACCTTCCAGGGATATGGTTGGCATACTGAATACGAAACGTTGCCTCGATTTTCGTGTGATGGTACAACTAGTCTCCCAGGTAACTGCTCCACAGCTGGTCCGCATCTAGTAACACGTGGCATGATCGCGGACGGGAAGTTGAAACGTCTTCTGATCCAGGCCCCTAGTTTGACTATAAATAGGGTTTTGCTTCCCCCCTTTTCTCATTTTCGGACTTCCTTCAAACTTAAACTGAACTCAGGCTTTTTCTCTCTAAACTCGAATCTTCCTTTGCTCACAACTCTTTCATTCCTTGTTCAAATCCATTAAGAATGATCGAAAATTACTCATCGTTCATTCACGAATGATAATTTACCATTTTTTCGAGCTTTCCTTCCGGTTGATTGGGCTAGGAAATCTGCTCCTCTTTCGAGCACTGCAGAGCTATCCGTGCAGTTAGTCGCCTGAATTCGTCTTTCTAGGTAAACATTCCCCACAAATTCTCTTCGCATTATGTCTTCTCAATCTGATTCCCAAAATAAAAGTGAGAGCCCTCCTTCCATAACCGATAGTGATTTCAGTTCCGGTAGCTCATCCACCTCTAGCCCTGTATTTTCTGCTATTTCACCGGTAGGAGACTTGACCGTAGAGCGTAGGATTAAGTCCGGCAATGACTGTAGTACTTCTGGTAGGGTTGTTTCGGTAAAACCAGAGCTGATATTGCACGCCTTTCCTCTTACCGCCGCCAGAGCCTTAGGCGATGCTATAGGAGTGCGGGTTTCCGGCCAATATGGGACTACGCTTGGGCTTGCCGAACGCTCTCCTCTTCTTTTCTCTTCTCTGGCCGATACCTCCACTTTTCTCCCAGTTGAGGCCTCATCTTCGAGACTGATAGGGGTGTTGGAGGAGGGATTACCTAGTGATGGCACCCTTGAGTCAGAGGAGGATGACGATATGGATGAAGCTAAGGATGATGTCGACTCCGATGCGGTTAACATCGTTGTTCACGGGATGATGCCGGAGGCGGAGTCGACTTCATTAGAAGCCGATGATGATGAGGAGGATCCCCCATAAATTATTCCAGAGGACGAGGATGAGGAAACATTGGCTGACCTCTACATACCGGCTTGCGAAGAGGGCAGTCCTTCTTTCGTGCAGATTGATAATGGCTGGCGTAGAACTGCCTTGGAGAACGATTTTTGCCGGAAAGGGGTTGAGGTTCTGGCCTTTCTGGATGGATATGAACTGATAATGTCGTCCTTGGGATGCCGAGTAACATAATATCCACCGGGGCACATAGTTGTCTATGCCCATCAGATGGACTTTGGTCTTAGGTTCCCTTTAGACCCTTTTTTTGTCAAAATTTTTAAGGCCTGGAACATTTGCTTACCCCAGCTGACACCGTTAGGGTGGCGTAACCTCATTGCATATGCTTGGACCGTACGCTACAAGCGGTTTTGATGCAAGTCCAAGGTCCCAAAGAAAAGCCCGTGCATTATATGACAAATTACAATTATCAGTGTTGATACTTAGATTCATAACAGCCATAATTCGGTCAATTTGGCTCATTTCGTGGACTTTAATAGGTCTATTAATAAGTTCACATTCTAAACTTACGGAAACAGTGGTCAAACACTTAATTTGGAAAAGTTTTACGATGAATTCAAGTGTTGCATTACTTGGGAAGTTGATTAAAAGGCCCAAGGAGCTGCTGCAAGAAGATGGACGTGTGTTGCTGTTTTGACATGATCATGGACGTGTCTTTGTGTGCTTGTGTGTGTTGTAAGCCCAAGTTATGTTTGGGCCTCTTTTTATTTGCTTAAGTGTGTTTTAAGTTCAGTTGTAATAAGCTAGAGCAAGGGTTTGTCTATGCTCTAAGGTAGGTGTGTTTTGAGCTCTTAATTTGCTGCTAAAAAACGGCTCATTAATGAACCGTTAGAAGGAGTGAATTAAGGAGTGATTAGTGTCCTAAATCGTTACATTCTTGGACAGTTTTCTTAGGAGCTGTAGCTAATGTTTTTACATCCTTCCTTAGCTTGTAATTCCTATAAATAGAGAGCTAATAATCAGTGAAGATTTGTTTCTTTGTGAAACTTTCTTTGAGTGTGTCTCAAAACCCCTATTACAACTTGAGTGTGTCTTGGTTTTTTAGGATTGATAGACTAAATTGAATGTGTCTTGTTTAGTTGTATCAAGATCATGTAGTTCTTTGAGTGTGTCTTGAGAACAATAGTTAAATTTTCAGTTTTCTCTATCCGTTCTAATTCAGCAAAAGGAGCAAACTTATTAAATCCAATTCAACCTAAATTAAGCGAGAAAGTGAGGGTTGCATTTGGATCGTTTGGTAACAGAGCTTTGGTCGAGAGAATCATCGGAAAAATCGAGTTTTGGAGAAGAAACGACACTGCCAGTATTCAACCAGTTTTTCATCCGACTTTGAAGGATGATTTCTCAACCTTTAGGAGTCCAAATTGGTTGATTCTTTTTTTCATTCTGCATAACGTTTTACCTAGAATACTCACATAATGTTTTAGATTTTTTTTAATTTTTTAGATATTAAACTGGACACATTTTTTGCAACTGCGCCAAAACGGAGCAAATCCAGCACACATAACTTCAAACGATGATTACTCATTCATCCGGAAAGCTTTTCAAGAGTTTCTTTTTTTTGATTCTGCTTGAAATTTCTTGAATTTTCATAAATTGTAAGCCTCTGAGAGATTGAAGGTCATTTACAGTTTCGTTCTGTTGTTTGAAGTTACGGGCAGATTCATTATTGTAACTGTAATAGTCTAGCAAAATAGTGAGATAAAAATCATGGCTGGTGATGATATTGCTAAGATGTTACAGGTTATAACTCAAAAATTGGAGAACTTGGAGAGAAAATCAGTGAAAACAAAAGAGAGGAAAAAAAGAAAGAATGGATACTAAGTAGGAAGAAATTTTCTTTGAAACTGCAATGGTTGATGGTGCAAGATGTTCAAAATGCCATGGTTATGGGCATACATCCCATATATGTCCAAATAAATTTAGGGTTTCCTTGGAAGAATATGAACTCCTGGAAAAAGAAGTTAGAAAAGAAGAACAACGGAAAGAAAAAAAATTTCATGAACTTGCTCTTAAAGGAACTTTGTTTCAAAAGAGATCTCTTATCAGCTCATATGATGTCATAAATTTTGATCCATTTGAAGAAGATTTTCCCGAGCGAGGTTCTAGTGTTGGTGGTGAAAGTCTCACGAGTTCAAACATGGTTCCTTCAATGTATCCAAGTGATGTGGAAAGTGAACTTACTTTTTCTTTACCATTGCTTGAAAAGGTAGCTACAAAAGAAAAGAAGCAAAGCACCTCTCTTGTAATTTGTTATTCATGTACAAATCTAGTTGAAAAGAATGGGGGAGGGAATGCTTTGGTTATGAAAGCCAAAGATGAGTATGGTACTTCTTGTGATAACTCATCTCTAAATGAGTTATTAGGAGAATACCAAGATGAAAGAAATGAAAAAAATAGAGTGGGAGTATTTCAAAATTCATGGGAGAAAATGAGAGAAGAAATTAAAATAAAGAACAAAAGAAATCTTGAGAGGGTAAACAACAAAAGGAAACTCTTCAAACCTGGTCCAATCTTCACTATAAGAGATCACTTTTCATACTTTGAAAAACTAAGTTTGAGGGCAAACTTTTTTGAAGGAAGGGAGAATGATGCAAGTCCAAGGTCCAAAAGAAAAGCCCATGCATTATATGACGAATTACAATTATCAGTGTTGATACTTAGATTCATAACAGCCATAATTCGGTCAATTTGGCTCATTTCGTGGACTTTAATAGGTCTATCAATAAGTTCACATTATGAACTTATGGAAAAAGTGGTCAAACACTTAATTTGGACAAGTTTTACGACAAATTCAAGTGTTGCATTACTTGGGAAGTTGATTAAAAGGCCCAAGGAGCTGCTGCAAGAAGATGGACGTGTGTTGCTGTTTTGACATGATCATGGACGTGTCTTTGTGTGCTTGTGCGGGTTTTAAGCCCATGTTATGTTTGGGCCTCTTTTTATTTGCTTAAGTGTGTTTTAAGTTCAGTTGTAATAAGCTATAGCTAGGGTTTGTCTATGCTCTAAGGTAGGAGTGTTTTAAGCTCTTAATTTGCTGCTAAAAAACGGCTCATTAATAAACCGTTACAAGGAGTGAATTAACGAGTGATTAGTGTCCTAAACCGTTACATTCTTGGACGATTTTCTTAGGAGCTGTAGATGATGTTTTTACTTCCTTCCTTAGCTTGTATTTCCTATATTTAGAGAGCTAATAATCAGTGAAGATCAGATTTGAAGTTGAATGAAAAAAAGTGTTTCTTTGTGAAACTTTCTTTGAGTGTGTCTCAAAACCCCTATTACAACTTGAGTTGTCTTGGTTTTTTAGGATTGATAGACTAAATTGAGTAATTCTTGTTTAGTTGTATCAAGATCCTGTAGTTTTTTGAGTGTGTCTTGAGAACTATAGTTAAATCGGTTATTTCACCAAATACCACCGACAATTTAAAAAATTCACCATATACCCTCAATGTTCCAAAAATTCATCATATACCCTTGAGTTTTCAAAAACGTTCACCAAATGCCCTTTTTCTAACTTCCGTTAACTTACTGTTAGCTTTATTTACGATTTTGCCATTATTAACCCTAAACCCTAATTCTAATCTAACCCTAACCCTAATCTAAACCTTACCCTTACCCTAATCCTAAACCTAAACCCTTACCCTTACCCTAACCCACCTAGCCCACCACCCCTCCACCGCCAAGCCCAACCCCCCACCCCCTACCATTCCCCTCCACCCCCAGCCCCCCACCCACCCCTCACCCTCCCCTTCCCCTCCACCCTCCCCTCCACCGCCGCATCCTCCCCTCCCCTCCCTCTCCCTCCTCCTCCGCCCCCCCTACCCCCTCCCCCCTCAACCCGTAGCCCGTAAATTCGAAAGCCCCCCACCCCTCCTCCTCCCCTCCACCACCGCATTCCCTACGCCCTCCCCTCCACCCCAAATAAGCAGCAGCCTACCGGCGTCGCCCACCCCCCGCAGTCGCAGCCCCACTCTTCCCCCACCCTTAAATGATTTCGTCTTCCTCTTTGCTCCCTCGATCTAGGTTGCTCGGATTTGGGTTGAATTTTCACCGGGCCTCACTACTCTTTAACACCAAACACTAAAATCAACTAACAAGTGATCCCACGAATTTAGCAACATTAATGGCGTTCAACACCAAAATCCCTCGATCCGGGTTGCTCGGATCGGCTTGTGGTAGTCGTTTGCTGAAATTAGGTTAGAATTATCAATTGATTTGGGGAAATGAGAGATAAGAAGTGACGGTGAAGATGAAGACATTTGAAATTGCTAGTGTTTTATGGTCTGGTGCGGTGGTGGCGGTGTGGTATGGCGGCAGGTGATGCGGTGGTGGCGGTTTGGCGGGCCGGGTGGCCGGGAGGGGACGGGGAGGGGAGGGGGGGGGGGAGGGGGTATTTGGTGAAATAACCGTAGTTAAATTTTCAGTTTTCTCTATCCGTTCTAATTCAGCAAAAGGAGCAAACTTATTAAATCCAATTCAACCTAAATTAAGTGAGAAAGTGAGGGTTGCATTTGGATTAGGTTTCCAGAGACGTTGAACCTGTTCCGGAAACTTCACTTGATTAAAGAAGACGGTTCCTCCAAAGGTAAAGGGAAGAGTAGGAAGAAGCGGTCTAAGGCCGACAAGGAACTTGGCCAGGGTGGATGGATGTAACTGCATACCAATGGAGGGAAGTTGATGATATACTGAAAGTTGACTTCCCTGAAGGAATGGCGGCCTCGTTTCTTCAAGGTGAGGGTACCAGTTGATTTTCGCTTTGCACCGATATTTCACGAAGCCAGGACCAAGGATGGAGCACATTCCTGTTAAGCGGCTGACTCACCGGGAGTTGGTTGCTTTCAACTATTTCGATATCGGCCCCAATAGGACCCAAACCCGTGCCAGTTCCTCTTATCTGGCTACCCCATGCCCATTATATTCTAGGCAACGCGGCTTTATCCGCCTTAGGTTTCTGCCAGGCGGACCCTCACGGTAAGAACCGGGAACGTAGTGGGTTTAGTGATTGAGTGTTACTACCAATGTCATGGCGTTATGTTTGTTTTTCCATTGTTATGATCTTTTTGTTGCTTTTGCAGGTCGAGAACACCTAATTCGGGACGCTCTTCATCTTAATCGAAACTACATACCGATATCTAACATGGCTCCTAAGCCAGCCAAGAGGTTCACTTCCATTCCCCCGAGCATTGGGAGTCGAGAGGAAGACAAGGTCGCGGCGATGGCGGCGATCAAGCCAAGGTTCTTATGAAAATCCCCTAGGTTCCGGCAATCAAGAAGCTGACAGTTATTCCTCAAAAGAGGAAAGCGGAAGAGAAGGGCGATGGGGACAAAGACCCCAAACGGCCCACGACCAAAGTACCGCCAAAGGAGACTGATGTCTCTACGGCGCAGGAGGGATAGAAGGATCCCAAACGTCTCTTAAAGGGACGGGTTGGGGAGGTCGGGTCCTCCTCCCTACGACCTAAAATTTATAAGCAGCTGACGCTGCCGAAAATGATACCCGAACTGCAGCATTTCGCCCAGTTGCGAAAGTCTGGCTTCATTAAGTAGACTGAGGTCGACGTACCGGAGTCTATTAAGAAGATATGGGCCCGATCGTCTAACCATGACGGCGAATTATTTCACCCAAAACTCAACGTCCTTGACGATGAGTCTTTGTTGTTAGACCGTATTTTAGAAGGCCGCAATCTCGGGCATCAGCTCTTGAAGGGCCTGCAACTGAAATATGACATGCCGGTAGAGAAGGTTGTTGCTGCCGTTTATGCTCATAACCTGGCTGTGGTAAGTCATCATTTTTTATTTCTGCAAGTTATTTCCCAGTTATGTTTATTTCTCTAACCCTTAGTTATTTGTCTCTGTTCCTTTTTCAGTCAGCTCATTCCGGTAAGGAACTCTGCGATCTTTACCGGTTTTTCCAAGGTGCCTACTTCAACGAGGTAGATGACCACACCGTCACCAAGGAAAAGTTGGACCGGCAAAGGTTAGCTTTTGCTAATGTAAACATCTCTCTTACCGGCAGATCCTCGTAGGTCATAGACCAGTAAGAGAGTTACAAAATCATTCCCCCTTATCGACAGACCCCGAAGAGGTCATTGACCGACAAAGGTTATGGTATTGGTTGTGCGTCTCTTCTGTCGGCAGATCCATCTAGGTCATTGACCTACAGGTCCTTGCTGGCCTTATTTTCTGCTCTCTGCCTCTTTCTTTCTGACGGCGGAGATTCAGCCAGTCTTTTGTGAAACGAAGATTTTAGAGCCGTCAAGTAACATTGTTCTTGATACTTGTTCTTGATGGTCACATTGTTCTTATTCTTGTTGGTCACATTGTTTAACTCCCTATAGTCAATGCACAATCTCATACTCCCATCTTTCTTGTTTACAAACAACACATGAGCTCCCTAAGGCGACACACTAGGCCTAATATAACCCTTATCCAATAACTCTTGCAACTGCGTCTTCAACTCACTCATCTCAGGAGGTACCATTCTATAAGGTGCCTTAGATATAGGTGCTGTTCCAGGAACTAAATCTATGGTGAACTCAACTGCTCTTGTAGGCGGCATACCCGAAATCTCACTCAGAAACACATCCATAAACTCATTCACAATTGGAACATCCTCGAATTTCAATCCAACCTCTTTACTCACATCTTGCACACTACAGAAAAATATGGTTACACCACTTCTTCATCAACTTCTTCACTTGCAATTCAGAAATAACCCCAAAGTTCTTAGGCTTCCCAAAATGTCGATACGAAGTCAACTTCCCTAAAGGGCTTCTCAACACTACTTTATGAGCTTCACAGTCGATTTTGGCCTTGTAGAAACCTAACCAATTCATCCCAAGAAAAACATATAGGTCTCCCAAATTGAATTCTATCAAATCAGAAGGAAATACACAATCTGCAATCTTCAGAGGCAAATCTTTAAACAACTTGGTACATCTTATGACTTCTCCATTAGGTATACTAATAGGCAAATCAATAACTTCAAAATCTACGAACCACAAACTCTTAATGACAGACGACGAATTAAACGAATAAGTCGCCCCAGAATCAAACAACACTTTAACAAGAACGGAGTTAATAGAAAAAGTACCAGAAACTACGTCGGTAGATCGTTGAGCTTCATTGGGACTCATCACGAATAGTTTACCCGGAGCCTTAGTCTGATTGTTGTTCTCACTAGCAGGCTTACTATAGCTTCCTTGGTTGTTTTGTGACCCTACAGGCTTCGAACCTTGACTCCCTGACTGGTTGAACCCAGACCTCACCTAGTTACCACTCACATTACCATTTTGCACCTTCTTTTGCTTGGTGAAGCACTCATACTCCCTATGGCCCTTCTTCTAGCAGTAGTTACAGGTTACTAGGTCCCCCTTACAGTCTCTACCAGGGTGGTTCTTACTGCACTTCTTACAATGGTAAACCATCTCAGATTGGCCCTTATTGCTATAGACCTGACCATTTCTCCCTTGGTAATTCCCATTCCCATTTATGTTCTTCTTAAAGTTGCCCTTATTTCCTCCAGCATTTAAATCCTTTTTCTTCTCACCCACTGCAGCATTTTTTTTATCACACCTCGACTGCAGACCATAAATATAGGCGGCTCTTCCATACACCACATCTAAGGATGCAAAAGTCTCGCCACCTAACCCCAGTTGGATTTCCTCAGTCAAACCTTGCTCAAATCTTTGAGCCTTTAACTCCTCAGTGGCTACTGCCTCAGGTGCAAACCTCGATATTGCTATGAACTTACTATAGTACTCAGAGATGGTCATGGTCCCCATCCTAAGGTTTATAAATTCCTGGGCCTTTTGTATCCTCATGAATGCAGGGTAAAACTTCCCTCTTAAAGCAGTATCAAAGGAATCCCAATTAAATCCCTCAACAACACACAGTCTAGCCCCATTTTCTCTCCACCACAAATCAGTCTCATCTTTCAAATACAGTACAGCTTGACCTACTTTCATACCCTCAGGACAGTTCACAGCCCCGAAAATCTTTTCAAATTCTCTAATCCAACTCTCTAAGAAGGTAGGGTCATCTTGCCCCTTAAAGTATGGTGGCTCAACTTTGGCTAGTCTTACAAACATGTCCCCAGCAGAATCGGGACGCTCAGCTCTTTCCTGGGTCAGTTTCTCCGCCAATAGGCGAATAGAAGCTAAATCGTTACCGTTGTTAGCCATTCTACTGCGCGACCTGAAATTAACGTAACTCTACTTTAGGTTTCGATACATAACTTACATGCCATTCTCCACGAAGGCAACTTTTGATTTGACCATAAAGATCGCATCAACATACAATTTCTCATGAAGTTATAATAATACCATAGAATACATCATCATCAATCATACAATCATTCATGGAAAATATTCTCATCAAGAATAAACACATGTGAGGAAACAAATAAAAATTCAATCATAATAAATGAATAAAATATTCCCATTCACGCGCCCAAAATAAATTATTGCTCACTTGGATAACTAAATTTTCACTTTTTATTCCTCAAAAGATGTTAGTAACACTTTTCCAAACTATAATAGCTATACTTTTCCCTAAACACTATACAGGTACTAAAGAAATAAATTTAAACCATTGCTTGACTAATTATCCAACATTTATTCTTAAAGCATAAATACATAGGTAAATAATCTAGGGTGAAACATCATCAAACTTATCCTCATCATCCTCATCAGACTCATCTGGCACAGGGTACCTCGGCTCCCCAAGCACACTCCTCATCACAATATCATAGATATCCCTCTGAGTCTGACTCCTTGTACGGTCAAACTCCTGTGTAACATCATCATCACTGTCTGGACTGCTGACCTTCAACACCCTACGCATCTCCAGCTCTATACTAGTAAAACAGTCATTGTAGGAGTAGGATTTTTGAATTCCTTTAATGCCTACACGCGTTGTGAGCGCGTTTATTTGACCACCCCATTGTTAAGGTTTTATTAAAAATATGTTTTTGAAGTCGCCAACAATTCTTTAGAGGAAGAATCATAAACCTAATTGGATTGAAACGGAAGGAACATCTTAGGGACTTATCCAATGTAGATTTCCCCGTCATGACTCCATAGATGGTCAAGAACCAAAAAGTGAGTTCGGGGGTGAGGGTATAAATATGGTCATAATGAACCACATTTGCCCATTGCTGGCCTCTACTAAATACCAATTCACAACAGATTTTATACAATAGAACAATCAAACAATGTTTTAAAGCACCCTAAAATAATTAGTCTAGATGGGTTCAGGAAACACACAAAAGACTAATTATTTAATGATCAGTTATTATACAATCATTTTACAAGGTTCCTAACAGGTTGTCCAAATTATCTGAATTAATTAGAACAGTTCTTTAGGTGTTGTTTTAGCATAATAACATGTGGGTGATAAGCAAGCATGCAAGACAATCATAATAATATGAATATTATATACAGAAAATATAAGGAAAGAGGTTAGAATTTACAAAAGGACCACGATTATTAATTAAAAATCTACATCATGACAAGAAAACAGTTAGTAACTTCAATGAAATAAATATGATTATTCAAGAGCCCTCAGGATTATACCTATGCGGCTTAGATCGAAGAGCATAGTGACTTTCAGGCGAAGCAATCTTGGAACCAGGAATATAGTAGAATCAGGAACAAGAATTAATGTGGAAAATCACAAGTGTTTTGTATGTTTTGTATTCGAAGTATGTTTCGGAGTTTATTTGAGAGTATTTGCGCGCGTAAAAATAATAATTCGAAAATGTCTTTGATTCGGGAAATCATTCCGTATTTATAGGCTACCAAGCGCGTGCGTCTGACGCACACACTGCACCTGGCGCAAGCCTACGTGGCAGGCGCGAGGACACGCGTCAGGCGCAGATTGGCCAGCCTGACGTGGTCCGTCCAATTAAAACTTTGCACATGGAAACGCGTTTTCGAAAAGATAAATTTTTATCTTGCGTCTCACACAAGACTTGCGCTAGGCGCAGGACTCTGTGTGAGTCACAAGTCTACGTGTCAGGCGCTCATTGGAGTGCCTGAAGCGATATAGCCAATGTGCTGGACGCAAGTGGCGCACTGAGCGCGGCCGCCCCGTCCGGCGCAAAATCCGGAATATTCCAAAATATTCCTTTTTAATGATACACGTGCTTTCAAGATGCCTATTTTTATCCCTAAAAATCCGGAGATCGAATTTTCCGGGTTAAAAAATCTGTTTTATGGGTAAAAGATAATAATAAAAGCATTTAGGAAAATATTCATCAAAACAATAAATATTAGAAATAAAAATATTTATGAATAATAAATATTCGGTTGGGCTTTTAAAATGGACTTTAAAAAGTATTTCACGGGTTGAACTTACAATTAATCATCATGAACGATTAATTGGGCTTTTATATTATTTTAAAACACACATTGCCTGGTTATTCGGACAGCTTCTCCATCGGGCCATGCCAACTAAGACCGCGGTATATTTCATCGTTTGACTCTTAAATGGGGAGACACGATTATGTGTCTAAAGAAGCCCCCACTTTGACCGAGGTTTGTAAAACCGAAACTCAAAGTATATATGTCGGGACGGAGAATGATTCTAGATGCTCTGCAATCCAAAATCATTCTTTTGCGCCAGTACCTGCAAAACAAGCAAAAGCTTCAGGAACAGGCATGGGTGGAACATATTTGCAAAAATGAAATGATATATGGGAAAAAGAATCATGAGCTATTGTCCCGCTCCAAAGCTGTTGTAATGAGCTATTATCCCGCTCCAAGGCTGTTGTAATGAGCTATTGTCCCGCTTCAAGGCTGATTGTAATGAGCTATTGTCCCGCTCCAAGGCTGTTGTAATGAGCTATTGTCCCGCTCCAAGGCTGTTGTAATGAGCTATTGTCCCGCTCCAAGGCTGTTGTAATGAGCTATTGTCCCGCTCCAAGGCTGTTGTAATGAGCTATTGTACCGCTCCAAGACTGATTCTAATGAGCTATTGTCCCGCTCCAAGGCTGTTGTAATGAGCTATTGTCCCGCTCCAAGGTTGTTGTAATGAGCTATTGTCCCGCTCCATGATTGTGGTAATGAGCTATTGTCCCGCTACAAGGCTGTTGTTGTAGTTGATTCACAGAATCGCAAGGTTGCGTTTTTGCCAACTTTTGAAAGTTCGTTTAATTGTCGCGCGCAATGTCATAACGAACATTTCAATGCATTTAGGAATTAGGTGTGGGCTCCACATGGCTAAGAAGCCCCCAAGACTGTGCGCCAGACGCACAATCTTGCGTTTGGCGTTTAGAGCTGCGCTGGACGCAGTGCTTCGCGTTAGATGTGGTCCATGAGGACGCGCTAGACGCGCATGACGCGATGGGCGCACGTCATTAAACGACATAAAAAGACACGGGCGACTTTTTTTTCTTCTCATTTCTCTTCTTCTCCGCCGTTTTTCTTTCGTCTCTCTCTCTCCTCAACCCAACTCCTTTTTCGAAATTTTTGAAGCTTGAAACTCCTTATTTCTTGAGCATTTCTTCAGATCTACTTGGGAGGAGTGATTATTTTTGCTTTATTATTATTTTGACGGTTTTTTTTTCGGGCGTTTTTTCGACGATTTTCGAGGTTTCCTGATTTTGCGAGTTTTCGGACCTTTTCTCCGGGCTGTTTTCCGGCGAACTTCCTGGTGGATTTTCCGGTAATTCAAGTACATTTCCTATCCTTTCGGTTTTTGTTTCGTTTTTTTTTTTTTTATTATTTTGTTTTTTGACGGCCGGTTTTTTTTTTTATTTTTATATTAGGTGGAGCGCGCCATTTCCAGCGAGCTCGGGTTACGCTTGCCGGCGAGTTTCCGGCGTACTTTGGCGATTTTCGACGAGTTTTCCGGAGAGTTTTCCGGCGTGTTTTCCGGCGAGTTTCGTTGTTCTTCACGAGTTTGATACTCGTTTAATGTGAGTTCGTTTGTTAAATAATTTTGTAGATCATGAATCTAGAATTATATTGTTTGATGTAATTTCTAAATCCGGAACTTAGAAATATGTTTAGGGAACTTTGAATGTGTGATGATTCTTGGATGATGAACCTCAGAATCAGGATTAGCGTAGCTTATAAGTTTGGAACCTAGAAACATGCTTAGGGAACTTTGAACTCGTATGTTGATGTATGAAATGGATTCTGGAAATCTTATGTAGTGGTGACGCTTTGAAGCGTTGTGTTTTTTTTTACCGATTCATGAAATCTGGTAGTTTAGAGTCGGGAACTCTTTGATTCTTTGATTCTTAGTTCCATTTGTGATGTTCATTCCGATTAGCATGTCGTCGGGAGAATCGGGTGGGGAGGATGATGGTAGAGTAACTTCCGGATCTAGGAGGGCGTGGAAGGCCGTGGGGTGGACTCCCGACCAATTGTGCTTTGATCCGGAGCATCATATTTCACATCGTCCGCTCTCGGGCATCGTAAGTATTGTTCGTTATACCGACTACATTTCACACGATTGCCTAGGCATTTGATTGATTATTCTTATATTTGCAGGACGAGGGTAACACTCGTCATTTTGGGACCTTTGACTTTACCTGGCTCAAGTAGGTCCGAAAGGTCCGCGATCGAGTTGTTCTCATCGAGCAGAGTGGTCTGTCCTCTTTTCTCGATGTTTATGAGAGTATGGGAGAGGTTCATTCCTCTCAGATTGTCGTTCGAGGTTTGGTGGAGTGGTGGTGGGATACTACCAACTCTATCCACATGCGTCGTGGGGAGTTGACCGTCACTCCGCCGGATTTCTCCTTGATTTCCGGCTTGTCTTTTACCGGCGTCCGGGTACCGGTAGGTGAATCATTGTCGTTCAAGTCGGCGTGGTTCGAGGCTTGATAGGCCCGGTTGCCGATATGCTTCCTCTTATTCTGCTGTGGTTGGCTGTCTGTGGCCTGTTGCGCACTGATTGGGGATCGCGCGTTTCGACGCGATATCTGCAGCCCTTGAGGGAGTTGTCTCAGGTATCGACCTATGACTGGGCCGAGCTGGGCTATTGTAGTCTCTTGTACTGCATGCGTACTGCGTGCAGGCAGTTGGGTGACGGTGGACCAGTCTCCCTTTTTGGTCCATGCAGACTCTTGGAGGTATGACTGTATACATCGTCTATCTTTTGTTTCGTTATTTTGATCAGTACTAAAGTAATCTTATTGTTACAGATTTGGTTTTATGAGTATTTTTCGGGATTGGCCCCGTAAAGGGTTCGGGACCCTACACTTCCTGCCGGCTTATCATGGGCGGAGCGCGGGATGACTCGGTATGGCGCCGTAAAGAGTGTCCGGAAGGCTATCCGGCGGGCCAAGGACGACAAGGTAATCGTAGTGAATCAATCTTGTCCCTTGGGTATACGTAGTAGGTGTTAACTTTCCTTTGCTTTATAGGTTACCTCTTATCCATGGGCGTCGTTTCCGGAGATACCGACTTGGGCTCATAGGGCCCGCATTCTGACTCGCGAGAGAGTTTTTTTTTATGGAGAATCATACCCTGTATGGTATTTGGGCGAGAGGGTGACCTGCCAGCAAGATGGGATGAGGCTAGTATTGGTGCCTCATGACCCTCCTGTCACTATGATGGACAGGGTTGCTCTTGTTCAGGCTATCGAGGGAGGGGCGACGCTTCGGGTGAGCTGTCACGACTTTGCTTTTCGTGGTCGCGATTACCAAGCTGTCCTTTTACCTCGCTTGACTCCTCCTGTCAAGTTTAACGAGGTATGCACATTGAGTTTGCTCGTTTTTGCTTACTTTGACATGATCAATGTTATGGTTTTCTTGCTTTTGCAAGGAGGCTGCTGCGGCTCGCATCTCCTTCGTTCCGGATCTAAGAATCCGGTATACAGGAGATTCCGGGCTTGTTGAGGAGACGATTGATGTTGCCCCTGAGGCAGAGTAGCACGCTGCTCGTGCTATGCCGGCCCATGTGAGCTCGGTAAGTGTCGAAAGTCATGAACTTTCTTTATTCATCCTGCTTGTAGTGATTTATGTACTCGTTGTTTTCAGGTTCCTCGGGAGACTGTCGTTCAGATTCTCCGAGTGGTTGACTCGTTGATGCATGCGATGGCCAAGCTGAAGAGGAGCATGTCCTGCCACCGCAGGGACGTACATAGCCAGGTAGACTGACCTATTGTGCTTTGGTTGTATTTTTTTGTTGTATTCGTTTCACTAATGCTTTGTGACACTTTGTGCAGCGTCGTCCTCAGGAGAGTGGGCCTCGTCCCGAGGTGAGGGTATCGACCCAGTCTAGGCTTTCGACTCATACTCCCCGAGAGTCGACGTCTGATAGACCTCCGACGGATCCGTTTACTGGGCAGTTCGGTATTGGCAGCATGGACTTCATGGGGGGTGCCAGGCCTGACCCACACCCTGGGCCTTCTCCGATGTGGATGGAGCAGATGCGGATGCAGCAGATGCAACAGCTGATTTTGGGGATGCAGCCTGGGATTGGCTATCACGTGGGTGAATCGAGCGGGGTTCGGGTGGAAGAACCGGAGGAGTCCTCTTCGGGGGAGTACGATCCCCCTTCCTCTTAGATGTCTCCATTACTTTACTTTTGTGTACCTGCGGCCTGCACTTTTGTTATGATGTATATGTATGTTGATATGTGTTGCGTCTTTTATTCAACCATTATGATCATTGGTGTTGTTTCTTTTCCATGTTTGTTAGTGAGATTTTGTCAGCAATGACTCTTATTCTAAAATGCCATGTATAAATGCAATGCGACTGACTCAGTTTTAAGCAACTTTGAATGGAGCGTAGCCGACCTTCTCCCAACAAAAAGAGAAAGGAAATAAGATAAAAATGATGGCTAAAAGGGTTTGGGGTTTGGGCGGGTGGGTTTTTTACAAAAAATGGACCAAAACGTGAATATTCAGTGAAAAACAGTTTTTTGTTTTCCGTAGTGGAGGGGGAGTGGCCTAAAATTCTGTGCGAGATCATAATCCGAGTCGACTTATGTGAGTCGAAATCTTGCGCTGAGTGCATGTCTTGGCGTCTGGCGCTTGACCGTGCGCTGGGCGCAGGAGTATAGCAGCGTCTGGCGCGCTCTTATGCGCTAGGCGCACATTTTTTCGTATAACGCGTTTTCCGTCTGGAACTATAAATCCGAATCCGCTTAGAGTTGAGATGCGAAACCGTTATAAATAGGTGTATATGTATGTTTTTTCAGTATTACGAGTTTAATATTTTTCTTTGCACTTTTTCTCTATAATACTTTGCTGCGACTTTTAACTGTTTGCGATGGCATTCGAACCAACTCTAAGTGGGTGGTTGTCATCACTGACCATTGCTGAGAAACACGAGCTCGGCATGCGGCATATGGATGTATTGGCTTCCTTAAGGTTTGTTCAGTTAGACTATAATTTCCTTTATGCGGCTGTTAATTTTTGGGATGTCACCAATCATTGTTTTTGTTTTGGGAATCACGAATTAACGATTTTGCCTGAGGAATTTAGTGTCGTAATTGGATGGCCATGTAGTTAATTACCCTGTGTCCCTTCTTTGGAGGATTATTTTTTTTAAGGACTTTGAGAGGTTCATGGATTTAAAGGAAGAAAATATGTCCGAAATTGTATATGGGAGGAGGGTTAATTTGACTAGGTTAGCTGCAATGTATAGTCCTCCTGCTGAAATGTATACATTGCAGCTAACCTAGTCAAATTAACCCTCCGAGCTCGTGTTTCTCTGCAATGGTCAGTGATGACAACCACCCACTTAGAGTTGTTCGAAAGCCATGGCAAACAGTTAAAAGTCGCAGCAAACTATTATAGAGAAAAAGTGCAAAGAAAAATATTAAACTCGTAATACTGAAAAAACGTACATATCCGCCTATTTATAACGGTTTCGCATCTCAACTCTAAGCGGATTCAGATTTAACGTTCCAGACGGAAAACGTGTTATACGCAAAAATGTGCGCCTAGCGCATAAGAGCGCGCCAGACGCTGCTATACTCCTACGCCCAGCCCACGGTCAAGCGCCATACGCTAAGACATGCGCTCAGCGCACGATTTCGACTCACATAAGTCGACTCGGATTATGATCTTACACAGAATTTTGGGCCACTCCCCCTCCACTACGGAAAACAAAAAACTGTTTTTCACTGAATATTCTCGTTTTGGTCCATTTTTTGTAAAAAACCAACCCGCCCAAACCCCAAACCCTCTTAGCTATCATTTTTTTCTTCTTTCCTTTCTCTTTTTGTTGGGAGAAGGTCGGCTACGCTCCATTCAAAGTTGCTTAAAACTGAGTCAGTCGCATTGCATTTATACATGGCATTTTAGAATAAGAGTCATTGCTGACAAAATCTCACTAACAAACATGGAAAAGAAAGAACACCAATGATCATAATGGTTGAATAAAAGACGCAACACATATCAACATACATATACATCATAACAAAAGTGCAGGCCGCAGGTACACAAAAGTAAAGTAATGGAGACATCTAAGAGGAAGGGGGATCCTACTCTCCCGAAGAGGACTCCTCCGGTTCTTCCACCCGAACCCCGCTCGATTCACCCACGTGATAGCCAATCCCAGGCTGCATCAAGGGAGTCACAGGCGGAGTCGGCCGCGTCGAATACAACTGCTGCATCCCCAACATCTGCTGTTGCCTCTGCAACATCTGCATCTACTGCATCTGCTGCATCCGCATCTGCTCCATCCACATCGGAGAAGGCCCAAGGTGTGGGTCAGGCCTGGCACCCCCCATGAAGTCCATGCTGCCAATACCGAACTGCCCAGTAAACGGATCCGCCAGAGGTCTATCAGACGTCGACTCTCGGGGAGTATGAGTCGAAAGCCTAGACTGGGTCGATACCCTTACCACGGGACGAGGCCTACTCTCCTGAGGACGACGCTGCACAAAGTGTCACAAAGCATTAGTGAAACGAATACAAAAAAAAAAATACAACCAAAGCACAATAGGTCAGTCTACCTGGCTATGTACGTCGCTGCGGCGGCAGGACATGCTCCTCTTCAGCATGGCCATTCCATGCTTGAACGAGTCAACCACTCGGAGAATCTGAACGACAGTCTCCCGAGGAACCTGAAAACAACAAGTACATAAATCACTATAAGCAGGATGAACAAAGAAAGTTCATGACTTTCGACACTTACCGAGCTCACATGGGCCGACATAGCACGAACAGCGTGCTGCTATGCCTCTGGGGCAACATCAATCGTCTCCTCTACAAGCCCAGAATCTCCAGTATACCGGATTCTCAGATCCGGAATGAAGGAGATACGAGCCGCAGCAGCCTCCTGGCAAAATCAAGAAAACAATAACCTTGATCATGTCAAAGTAAGCAAAAACGAGCAAACTCAATGTGCATACCTCGTTAAACTTGACAGGAGGAGCTAAGCGAGGCAAAAGGACAGCTTGGTAATCGCGACCACGAAAAGCAAAGTCGTGACAGCTCACCCAAAGTGTCGCCCCTCCCTCGATAGCCTGAACAAGAGCAACCCTGTCCATCATAGTGACAGGAGGGTCATGAGGCACCAATAGTAGCCTCGTCCCATCGTGCTGGCTGGTCACCCTCTCACACAAATACCATACAGGGTATGATTCTCCATAAAAAATGACTCTCTCGCGAGTCAGAATGCGGGCCCTATGAGCCCAAGCCGGTATCTCCGGAAACGACGCCCAAGGATAAGAGGTAACCTGTAAAGCAAAGGAAAGTTAACACCTACTAAGTATACCCAAGGGACATGATTGATTCACTACGATTACCTTGTCGTCCTTGGCCAGCCGGATAGCCTTCCGGACACTCTCTGCGGCGCCATACCGAGTCATCCCGTGCTCCGTCCAGGACAAGCCGGCAGGAAGTGTAGGGTCCCGAACCCTTTTCGGGGCCACTCCCGAAAAATACTCATAAAACCAAATCTGTAACAATAAGATTACTTTAGTACTGATCAAAATAACGAAACAAAAGATAGATGATGTATACAGTCATACCTCCAAGAGTCTCCATGGACCAAAAAGGGAGACTGGTCCACCGTCACCCAACTGCCTGCAAGCAGTACGCATGCAGTACAAGAGACGACAATTGCCCAGCTCGGCCCAGCCATAGGTCGATACCTGAGACAACTCCCTCAAGGGCTGCAGATATCGCGTCGAAACGCGCGATCCCCTATCAGTGCGCAACAGGCCACAGACAGCCAACCACATCAGAATGCGTACCTTTTGCTCCTCGGTAGTCCCCTGAAAGGTGAGACCGCGAGCCACTTTAGACCGGGGAGCATAAGAGGCGTTCGAAGGAAGCATATCTGTAACCAGGCCGATCAAGCCTCGAACCACCGCCGACTTGAACGGCAATGATTCACCTACCGGTACCCGGACGCCGGTAAAAGACAAGCCGGAAATCAAGGAGAAATCCAGCGGAGTGATGGTCAACTCCCCACGACGCATGTGGAAAGAGTTGATAGTATCCCACCACCACTGCAACAAACCTCGAACGATAATCAGAGAGGAATGAACCTCTCCCATACTCTCATAAACATCGAGAAAAGAGGACAGGCCACTCTGCTCGATGAGAACAGCTCGATCGCGGACCTTTCAGACCTTCCTGAGCCAGGTAAAGTCAAAGGTCCCAAAATGACGAGTGTTACCCTCGTTTTGCAAATATAAGAATAATCAATCAAATGCCTAGGCAATCGTGTGAAATGAATTCGGTATAACGAACAATACTTACGATGCCCGAGAGCGGACGATGTGAAATATGATGCTCCGGATCAAAGTACAACTGGTCGGGAGTCCACCCCACGACCTTCCACGCCCTCCTAGATCCGGAAGTTGCTTTACCATCATCCTCCCCACCCGATTCTCCCGACGACATGCTAATCGGATTGAACATCCCAAATGGATCTAAGAATCAAAGAATCAAAGAGTTCCCGACTCTAAACTACCAGATTTCATGAATCGGTAAAATAAAAAAAAAAACACAAAGCTTCAAAGCGTCACCATTACATGAGATATCCAGAATCCATTTCATACATCAACATACGTGTTCAAAGTTCCCAAAGCATGTTTCTAAGTTCCAAACTTAAAAACTACGCTAATCCTGATTCTGAGGTTCATCATCCAAGAATCATCACACATTCAAAGTTCCCTAAACATATTTCTAAGTTCCGGATTTAGAAATTACATCAAACAATATAATTATAGATTCATGATCTACAAAATTATTTAACAAACGAACTCACATTAAACGAGTATCAAACTCGTGAAGAACAACGAAACTCGCCGGAAAACTGGCCGGAAACTCGTCGGAAATCGCCAAAGTACGCCGGAAACTCGCCGGCAAGCGTAACCCGAGCTCGCCGGAAATGGCGCGCTCCACCTAATATAAAAAAAAACCGACCGTCAAAAAACAAAATAATAAAAAAAACAAAAAAGAAACAAAAACCGCAAGGATAGGAAATGTACTTGAATTACCGGAAAATCCACCCGGAAGTTCGCCGGAAAACAGCCCGGAGAAAAGGTCCGAAAACTCGCGAAATGAGGCAACCTCAAAAATCGTCTAAAAAACGCCCGAAAAAAAACAGTCAAAATAATAATTAAGCAAAAATAATCACTCCTTTCAAGTAGATCTGAAGAAATGCTCAAGAAATAAGGAGTTTCAAGCTTCAAAATTTTCGAAAATGGAGTTGGGTTGAGGAGAGAGAGAGAGACGAAAGAAAAACGGCGGAGAAGAAGAGAAATGGGAAGAAAAAAAAGTCGCCCGTGTATTTTTAGGTCGTTTAATGACCTGCGCCCAGTGCGTCATGCGCGTCTAGCACGTCCTCAACGACCGCGTCTAACGCGAAGCACTGCGTCCAGCGCAACTCTAAACGCCAAACGCAAGACTGTGCGTCTGGCGCACAGTCTTGGGGGCTTCTTAGCCATGTGGAGCCCACACCTAATTCCAAAATGCATTCAAATGTTCGTTATGACATTGCGCGTGACAATTAAACGAACTTTCAAAAGTTGGCAAAATCGCAACCTTGCTATTATGTGAATCAACAATAACAACAGCCTTGGAGCGGGACAATAGCTCATTACAACAGCCTTGGAGCGGGACAATAGCTCATTACAACAGCCTTGGAGCCGGATAATAGCTCATTACAATCAGCCTTAGAGCGGGACAATAGCTCATTACAACAGCGTGGGAGCGGGACAATAGCACATTACAACAGCCTTGGAGCGGGACAATAGCTCATGATTCTTTTCCCATATATCATTTCATTTTTGCAAATTTACAATTACTTTACAAATATGTTCCACCCATGCCTGTTCCTGAAGCTTTTGCTTGTTTTGCAGGTACTGGCGCAAAAGAATGATTTTGGATTGCAGAGCATCTAGAATCATTCTCCGTCCCGACACGTATACTTTGACTTTCGGTTTTACAAACCTCGGTCAAAGTGGGGGCTTCTGTAGACACATAATCGTGTCTCCCCATTTAAGGGTCCAATGATGAAATATACCGCGGTCTTAGTTGGCATGGCCCAATGGCGGAGCAGTCCGAATTGCCAGGCAATGTGTGTTTTAAAATAATATAAAAGCCCAATTAATCGTTCATGATGATTAATTGTAAGTTCAACCCGTCAAATACTTTTTAAAGTCCATTTTAAAAGCCCAACCGAATATTTATTATTCATAAATATTTTTATTTCTAATATTTATAGTTTTGATAAATATTTTCCTAAAAGTTTTTATTATTATCTTTTACCCATAAAAACAGATTTTTTAACCCGGAAAATTCAATCTCTGGATTTTTAGGGATAAAAAAAGGCATATTGAAAGCACGCGTATCATTAAAAAGGAATATTCTGGAATATTCCGGATTTTGCGCCGGACGCGGCGGCCGCGCTCAGCGCGCCACTTGCGTCCAGCACATTGGCTATATCGCGTCAGGCACTCCAATGAGCGCCTGACACGTAGACTTGTGACTCACACAGAGTCTTGCGCCTAGCGCAAGTCTTGTGTGAGACGCAAGAAAAAAATTATCTTTTCGAAAACGCGTTTCCATGTGGATAGTTTTAATTGGACGGACCACGTCAGGCAGGCCAATCTGCGCCTGACGCGTGTCCTCGCGCCTGCCTCGTAGGCTTGCGCCAGGCGCAGTGTGTGCGTCAGACGCACGCGCTTGTTAGCCTATAAATACGGACTGATTTCCCGAATCAAAGACAGTTTCGAATTATTATTTTTACGCACGCAAATACTCTCAAAAAAACTCCGTAACATACTTCGATTACAAATCATACAAAACACTTGTAATTTTCCACATTAATTCTTGTTCCTGATTCTACTATATTCCTGGTTCCAAGATTGATTCGCCTGAAAGTCACTACGCTCTTCGATCTAAACCGCATAGGTATAATCCTAAGGGCTCTTGAATAATCATATTTATTTCATTGAAGTTACTAACTGTTTTCTTGTCATGATGTAGATTTTTAATTAATAATCGTGGTCCTTTTGTAAATTCTAACCTCTTTCCTTATATTTTCTGTATATAATATTCATATTATTATGATTGTCTTGCATGCTTGCTTATCACCCACATGTTATTATGCTAAAACAAGACCTAAAGAATTGTTCTAATTAATTCAGATAATTTGGACAACCTGTTAGGAACCTTGTAAAATGATTGTATAATAACTGATCATTAAATAATTTGTCTTTTGTGTGTTTCCTGAACCCATCTAGATTAATTATTTTAGGGTGCTTTAAAACATTGTTTGATTGTTCAATTGTATAAAATCTACTGTGAATTGGTATTTAGTAGAGGCCAGCAATGGGCAAATGTGGTTCATTATGACCATATTTGTACCCTCACCCCCGAACTCACTTTTTGGTTCTTGACCATCTATGGAGTCATGACGGGAAAATCTACATTGGATAAGTCCCTAAGATGTCCCTTCCATTTCAATTCAATTAGGTTTATAATTCTTCCTCTAAAGAATTGTTGGCGACTTCAAAAACATATTTTTAATAAAACCTTAACAATCGGGTGGTCAAATAAACACACTCACAACGCGTGTAGGCATTAAAGGAATTCAAAAATCCTACGCCTACAACTTACCTCCTTTGGTTCATTATCATTTGAAAGATTAATTTTTTCTGTTTCCTCAATGATTGGAGTTTTATTTTCATGTTCTTCCACTGCTTTAATTATTTCTTTTTCAGATTCATTGTTGCAATCAGAAGGGGAAGAGGAAGTAGAGATATTGCACAAGTCATAAGCAAATGAGTTCATATTATTGAAATCGAAAATCATAGAGTTGAACAATGACTCGGCAGAAGCTAAAGACTCTACTTGGACACTAGAATTAACAGGCTTAGAAATAGTCCCAACCGGGATACTAGACTCAATAGACTCAAACTCAGACTCAGACTCTGACTCAGATGACTCGGACTCTTCAAACATTGGCCCTTCCCCGGTGGTGAAGATCATCTTCTTTCCGTTTAGAGTAGTCAACTTGATAGTCTTCCTCCATCCTTGCATGACGCCACTTGCAGGAGTGATCAACATAGTAGGGTCGAAGTCTTCATTTTGTAACACAGCCTGGATATGAGCGGTATTATTTGGGCATTTAACTCGTTCTTGACCGAATAGAAGTCCCAATGCCTTGTAGTCTAAACAGTCTTCAGTGAACTGTTTAATTTGGGGATCAGGAATCCCTTCTTCCAAGAAGTGATAGTCCAGAAATACATTAAATCCGGGGTAGATCACTCCCTCCTGAGCCTGATAGAATGGTTCAGGGAATTCATAGCAAGGATAATCTTCTCCTTCCCTCAGATATTGCCCATTCAGAGTGGGTTCATAGGGAGGAAAACGGATACTGTCCTTGTCCTTGGTATTTCGATATGCTATGCGTTGTGCAATACGTTCTGCGAGCTCCTTCCTGGTAGGCTTGTATCCTAAGCCAAACAAATTTTCAACTGACTTAGAGTCAGTGACAGGAGGTGCTCTAGACTTCTTACTACCCAGTGACATGCCTGGTAAGTGTCCCTTCTTGCGCATGATATAGTTGACTGCTAAATTAGAGAAGCAATCAAAATCAAATGGCGCCAAATCCTCTTCGATGAGGGATACTTACTCCGGAACGAATCCTCGAAGATCTTCTTCCTCCTCGTCATGGTCTATGTGGATGAGAGGTTTGTCTATTACTTGTACCTTCATTATAGAGGCATCAAGAGTTATGGGAATGCCATCCACAATCATCTTAACCTTTTGATGCATGGAAGATGGGACAGCACCAAGCTCATGAAGCCATGACCGTCCTAAAAGTAAGTTGAATGTGGCCTTGATATCAATGACCTGGAAGATAGTGCGCTTTTCTATAACCCCTGCAGAGATGTTTAGGGCTATAGTTCCCAAAGACTGACGACGAGAATTATCGTATGCTCGGATGCCTTGATGAGAAGGACTGCAATCCTCATCTTTGAAACCTAGACGGCGCGCAGTTCGCAATGGACATACGTTGATGGCAGACCCATTATCTACTAATGTTATTGGGACATTCATGCCCACACATGCTACAGTGAGATCTAGGGCTTTGTTGTGTTTACTTCCTTCAAAAGGAAGGTCATCATCAGTAAAAGAAATAGTGTTTCCTCGGATTGGCTTATCAGCAGTCAGGAAATTGACCAATCCTTCAGGAGAAGTGTCAGTTGACACATTCATCTTGGTAAGGGCATTTAATAATGCCATGTGATGCCCATGAGAGGAAGCTATCAACTGCCAAATGTTAACATCAGCTTTTATTTTCATGAGCTGTTGAATGAGAGAGTTCTCTTTGGGAAGAACTCCTTCATGAGATGCAGACGATGTGGGAGGATTATCCTGAACGGGCTGAGTTAGCCTTCCAGTTTGGGTAAGTACTCGTATGATACGCTCAAGTTATACGATGTTTTTGTGGTATTTTAGGTACACTTTGCTAGGGGATTTATTTGTAATTGTTAATGTTGCATGTAAATCGACCTTAGCGGAAGTTCGGAATTTTATATATTAATTATTGTTAAAGTTGTAAGTTCCGAGCTTTTGGAAGCATGAATGGTTCCACAACATCGTCTCACCAACCAAGCTCCGCCACAACCAAGCTCGCCAAGCTAAGCATCACCACAAGCCTCGCCCATCGCAGCATGCTCGCCCAGAGCTCGAAGCAAGCCTGCCCAGCTCGCAGCTCGCACCTCGCGAGCTAGGTCGCACCTCGCGACCTGCTTGCTCGCACCTCGCGACCTGCTTCGCACGGTGCGACCTGCTTTGCCCAGCCAAATCTGCGGTAGGCAGAACACTCTTCGCACGGTGCGACCAGACTCGCACCTCGCGACCCCTAGGTCGGTCTAGATGTCGGCTGATTTTTGAGCTTTAGTATAAATACTAAACTTGATTTTTGGACCTAGGGGGGCAGCAGCCACAAGGAGAGGGAGTCTCCAAAACTCCACTCCTCTCTTGTTGTCTTCTCTTTTTAGTTTTTATTTTCTAGTTTAGTTTTTGTAGATTTCAATTATGGGGTCGGCTTATGCTATGCCGATTGTAGCTTGAACCGTTCTTGAACGAGATTAATATGGAGCTTCAAGCATTATTGTGAGATCTTTCCTCTCTATTTAGTTCCTTTGATTATGGTTTAATTTCTATGCTTGCTTTCTATGATTTTTGCATGATTATGCTAGGAATATTACTAGTTTGATTGTGTAATTAATCTAATGCTAGATTTAAGAATAGAATCGGATTGTTTTATTCTTCTATCAATTGGTAGCAAACTAGGGAGTAACTCAGATGCTGATCATCTTGGTTATTTCTTGGGGAAATTGAATCAACTGTTGAATGTTTATCGCTTGTATGACGTTAGCAGGTCTGTTGGTTCTCTGTGTTTATTATTGCTATTGGATTGAACTTAGACGCGATCGGACTAGGTTATCCTTTAGTTAGGGTTTTATAGTCACGCTGATCGTGCTATTCAACTAAGAATAAGGAGAACACGAGATTAATTCTCGACAATAGATAATTATGGAAATAATTAGAGTGGAGGTTCAAGGATCGATAATCAATTGAAGTGGATGTTAATCGGATTCAAGATCTTCCTATATTGATTTCTCATTTTGTTTATATGCTAGTTAGTTTTAGTTTGTTCGTATAATCTACTTTAAACCCCCCTTTGTAATTATTATTAGGTTTATCGGCCCTTAGCTTAATCTAGGTTTTGAATCACGCTGAATATTAAACTCGTCCCCTGTTTCCCCCGTGGATACGACCCCTACTTCCATTATACTACCTTAGTGTAAAAGAGAGTAGGAGAAATTTTATCTTTGGCCGGGTGCGGTGAACAACGACACATCCGCGTCCGCCCAAATTTTGGCGCCGTTGCCGGGGAAACGGTGTTACTTGTTTGTATTTAGCGTGATTTTTGGAAGGTATTGTTTGTGCTCTTTGTTTTTGGTTGGCACTCATAGCGCTAACAATGCATTGCAAGGGTTCTTCTCAATCAGTTTTGCAGGTACTTGAAGTGGAGATTGACATGGAACCACCATTGTCACACATGGAGCACAACCCAATGATTAAGCTTAAGGTATTAAGTCGAGCTAACGACTTTAAACAACAGCGCTTCTCGGGAGGCAACCCGAGACCCTTTTTATTTTCTTTCTTTTTCTTTATTTCTCATCAAATTTCCACCACCACAACAAATTTTCTTTCACCCACCGCCCACACACTAAAAAGATCCACAACCAATCTTAATCCGCTTGGAACCAAAATCCACAAAATAAAACCCGTTGGGAGGAGTTCAATAGCTAGGAGTTGGTAACACTAGAGGATTGAGATTGTTAATGTATCTTTTCGATCTCTTAAGCTAGGTGCAAATCTCAAAAATTCAAAACTTTGAACGTGTCATTTGTTTGAGTGATTCGAGGGAGAGGGTTGTGAGTTGATTTATGAGATTTGAGTTGGTGTTGTTAAGAAATTTGAGTTTGACGGATTGCTTTTCATGAGTTTTGAGCATTCGATCTTCGATTTACCCGATTTTCAAATTTCTCCCCTTTTTCAGTTTACTTTTTCTTTTAATTGTCGACACATTGAGGACAATGTGTAGTTTAAGTAGGGGGGAGGGTATTCTCATTCTCATGTATCTATGTTGTATATATTACTTTCAATTTGAAAAAAAATAAAAATGAAAAAAAAATTGAAAAAAAAAGAATATAAAAAAAAAAGTGATGAAAAGAATCCCGCTGAGTTGAAAACCCGCAAGGGCGGGCGACTCGGGCAAAATTGGGGGCTCGGATAGGTCGAAAACCCGAAAGGGCGGCCTATGCAAAAAAAAGAGCTAGTTGAGCGGGTAAGATGGTGAGATGCAACCAAAAAGAAATGTGTGAAGCTAGGATGAAAACCCGAAAGGGCTCCTAGGCAAAATGAGAGATTAAGAGAGAATTTTGTACTTTGAAAACTCATTTGCCGGAGAAGGTGTCATAAGGTGGAAAGCGTTTTCGGGTTGGGTTGGTTATTTCATCCTTGATTTTGTGAAGATTTGTTTTGGCTTTCACATTCTTTTGGTTGATTGTTTGTTTTTGGGAGTAAGCATGGAATTTATCCCTTTTTGTCTTTGTTCCATGGCTTGCTATTCTAATTTAGTTGTAGTAGTAGTAGTTTTAGGTCATCTTTTGAGGTTTGGGAGAGCTGATAGTTTAGTGTGTCGTAAGCTGGCATTTTGATTCTTGTTGGTGTTGTTGGTTAAACTTGTTGGTGTTGCTGGTTATTATTGTTGTCGCGTCTTTGTATATTTCAGGTGAGCTTGAATCTAAGTGTGGGGGAGTCATTATCCCTTACGTTTAGGTTTTGAGCGTATTTTGTTAAGATGTGATGATGATGATGTAGTTGATGGGGAGTGTAGGTTGGTGTCGATAACTTGGGCGATGATTTAATTGGTATTTCTCATTTTTGAGTTTACTCGAGGTCGAGTAAAGTTCAAGTGTGGGGGTATTTGATACGCTCAAGTTGTACGATGTTTTTGTGGTATTTTAGGTACACTTTGCTAGGGGATTTATTTGTAATTGTTAATGATGCATGTAAATCGACCTTAGCGGAAGTTCGGAATTTTATATATTAATTATTGTTAAAGTTGTAAGTTCCGAGCTTTTGGAAGCATGAATGGTTCCACAACATCGTCTCACCAACCAAGCTCCGCCACAACCAAGCTCGCCAAGCTAAGCATCACCACAAGCCTCGCCCATCGCAGCATGCTCGCCCAGCGCTCGAAGCAAGCCTGCCCAGCTCGCAGCTCGCACCTCGCGACCTGCTTGCTCGCACCTCGCGACCTGCTTCGCACGGTGCGACCTGCTTTGCCCAGCCAAATCTGCGGTAGGCAGAACACTCTTCGCACGGTGCGACCAGACTCGCACCTCGCGACCCCTAGGTCGGTCTAGATGTCGGCTGATTTTTGAGCTTTAGTATAAATACTAAACTTGATTTTTGGACCTAGGGGGGCAGCAGCCACAAGGAGAGGGAGTCTCCAAAACTCCACTCCTCTCTTGTTGTCTTCTCTTTTTAGTTTTTATTTTCTAGTTTAGTTTTTGTAGATTTCAATTATGGGGTCGGCTTATGCTATGCCGATTGTAGCTTGAACCGTTCTTGAACGAGATTAATATGGAGCTTCAAGCATTATTGTGAGATCTTTCCTCTCTATTTAGTTCCTTTGATTATGGTTTAATTTCTATGCTTGCTTTCTATGATTTTTGCATGATTATGCTAGGAATATTACTAGTTTGATTGTGTAATTAATCTAATGCTAGATTTAAGAATAGAATCGGATTGTTTTATTCTTCTATCAATTGGTAGCAAACTAGGGAGTAACTCAGATGCTGATCATCTTGGTTATTTCTTGGGGAAATTGAATCAACTGTTGAATGTTTATCGCTTGTATGACGTTAGCAGGTCTGTTGGTTCTCTGTGTTTATTATTGCTATTGGATTGAACTTAGACGCGATCGGACTAGGTTATCCTTTAGTTAGGGTTTTATAGTCACGCTGATCGTGCTATTCAACTAAGAATAAGGAGAACACGAGATTAATTCTCGACAATAGATAATTATGGAAATAATTAGAGTGGAGGTTCAAGGATCGATAATCAATTGAAGTGGATGTTAATCGGATTCAAGATCTTCCTATATTGATTTCTCATTTTGTTTATATGCTAGTTAGTTTTAGTTTGTTCGTATAATCTACTTGAAACCCCCCTTTGTAATTATTATTAGGTTTATCGGCCCTTAGCTTAATCTAGGTTTTGAATCACGCTGAATATTAAACTCGTCCCTGTTTCCCTGTGGATACGACCCCTACTTCCATTATACTACCTTAGTGTAAAAGAGAGTAGGAGAAATTTTATCTTTGGCCGGGTGCGGTGAACAACGACACATCCGCGTCCGCCCAAATTTTGGCGCCGTTGCCGGGGAAACGGTGTTACTTGTTTGTATTTAGCGTGATTTTTGGAAGGTATTGTTTTTGCTCTTTGTTTTTGGTTGGCACTCATAGCGCTAACAATGCATTGCAAGGGTTCTTCTCAATCAGTTTTGCAGGTACTTGAAGTGGAGATTGACATGGAACCACCATTGTCACACATGGAGCACAACCCAATGATTAAGCTTAAGGTATTAAGTCGAGCTAACGACTTTAAACAACAGCGCTTCTCGGGAGGCAACCCGAGACCCTTTTTATTTTCTTTCTTTTTCTTTATTTCTCATCAAATTTCCACCACCACAACAAATTTTCTTTCACCCACCGCCCACACACTAAAAAGATCCACAACCAATCTTAATCCGCTTGGAACCAAAATCCACAAAATAAAACCCGTTGGGAGGAGTTCAATAGCTAGGAGTTGGTAACACTAGAGGATTGAGATTGTTAATGTATCTTTTCGATCTCTTAAGCTAGGTGCAAATCTCAAAAATTCAAAACTTTGAACGTGTCATTTGTTTGAGTGATTCGAGGGAGAGGGTTGTGAGTTGATTTATGAGATTTGAGTTGGTGTTGTTAAGAAATTTGAGTTTGACGGATTGCTTTTCATGAGTTTTGAGCATTCGATCTTCGATTTACCCGATTTTCAAATTTCTCCCCTTTTTCAGTTTACTTTTTCTTTTAATTGTCGACACATTGAGGACAATGTGTAGTTTAAGTAGGGGGAGGGTATTCTCATTCTCATGTATCTATGTTGTATATATTACTTTCAATTTGAAAAAAAATAAAAATGAAAAAAAAAATTGAAAAAAAAAAGAATATAAAAAAAAAAGTGATGAAAAGAATCCCGCTGAGTTGAAAACCCGCAAGGGCGGGCGACTCGGGCAAAATTGGGGGCTCGGATAGGTCGAAAACCCGAAAGGGCGGCCTATGCAAAAAAAAGAGCTAGTTGAGCGGGTAAGATGGTGAGATGCAACCAAAAAGAAATGTGTGAAGCTAGGATGAAAACCCGAAAGGGCTCCTAGGCAAAATGAGAGATTAAGAGAGAATTTTGTACTTTGAAAACTCATTTGCCGGAGAAGGTGTCATAAGGTGGAAAGCGTTTTCGGGTTGGGTTGGTTATTTCATCCTTGATTTTGTGAAGATTTGTTTTGGCTTTCACATTCTTTTGGTTGATTGTTTGTTTTTGGGAGTAAGCATGGAATTTATCCCTTTTTGTCTTTGTTCCATGGCTTGCTATTCTAATTTAGTTGTAGTAGTAGTAGTTTTAGGTCATCTTTTGAGGTTTGGGAGAGCTGATAGTTTAGTGTGTCGTAAGCTGGCATTTTGATTCTTGTTGGTGTTGTTGGTTAAACTTGTTGGTGTTGCTGGTTATTATTGTTGTCGCGTCTTTGTATATTTCAGGTGAGCTTGAATCTAAGTGTGGGGGAGTCATTATCCCTTACGTTTAGGTTTTGAGCGTATTTTGTTAAGATGTGATGATGATGATGTAGTTGATGGGGAGTGTAGGTTGGTGTCGATAACTTGGGCGATGATTTAATTGGTATTTCTCATTTTTGAGTTTACTCGAGGTCGAGTAAAGTTCAAGTGTGGGGGTATTTGATACGCTCAAGTTGTACGATGTTTTTGTGGTATTTTAGGTACACTTTGCTAGGGGATTTATTTGTAATTGTTAATGATGCATGTAAATCGACCTTAGCGGAAGTTCGGAATTTTATATATTAATTATTGTTAAAGTTGTAAGTTCCGAGCTTTTGGAAGCATGAATGGTTCCACAACATCGTCTCACCAACCAAGCTCCGCCACAACCAAGCTCGCCAAGCTAAGCATCACCACAAGCCTCGCCCATCGCAGCATGCTCGCCCAGCGCTCGAAGCAAGCCTGCCCAGCTCGCAGCTCGCACCTCGCGACCTGCTTGCTCGCACCTCGCGACCTGCTTCGCACGGTGCGACCTGCTTTGCCCAGCCAAATCTGCGGTAGGCAGAACACTCTTCGCACGGTGCGACCAGACTCGCACCTCGCGACCCCTAGGTCGGTCTAAATGTCGGCTGATTTTTGAGCTTTAGTATAAATACTAAACTTGATTTTTGGACCTAGGGGGGCAGCAGCCACAAGGAGAGGGAGTCTCCAAAACTCCACTCCTCTCTTGTTGTCTTCTCTTTTTAGTTTTTATTTTCTAGTTTAGTTTTTGTAGATTTCAATTATGGGGTCGGCTTATGCTATGCCGATTGTAGCTTGAACCGTTCTTGAACGAGATTAATATGGAGCTTCAAGCATTATTGTGAGATCTTTCCTCTCTATTTAGTTCCTTTGATTATGGTTTAATTTCTATGCTTGCTTTCTATGATTTTTGCATGATTATGCTAGGAATATTAGTAGTTTGATTGTGTAATTAATCTAATGCTAGATTTAAGAATAGAATCGGATTGTTTTATTCTTCTATCAATTGGTAGCAAACTAGGGAGTAACTCAGATGCTGATCATCTTGGTTATTTCTTGGGGAAATTGAATCAACTGTTGAATGTTTATCGCTTGTATGACGTTAGCAGGTCTGTTGGTTCTCTGTGTTTATTATTGCTATTGGATTGAACTTAGACGCGATCGGACTAGGTTATCCTTTAGTTAGGGTTTTATAGTCACGCTGATCGTGCTATTCAACTAAGAATAAGGAGAACACGAGATTAATTCTCGACAATAGATAATTATGGAAATAATTAGAGTGGAGGTTCAAGGATCGATAATGAATTGAAGTGGATGTTAATCGGATTCAAGATCTTCCTATATTGATTTCTCATTTTGTTTATATGCTAGTTAGTTTTAGTTTGTTCGTATAATCTACTTGAAACCCCCCTTTGTAATTATTATTAGGTTTCTCGGCCCTTAGCTTAATCTAGGTTTTGAATCACGCTGAATATTAAACTCGTCCCTGTTTCCCTGTGGATACGACCCCTACTTCCATTATACTACCTTAGTGTAAAAGAGAGTAGGAGAAATTTTATCTTTGGCCGGGTGCGGTGCACAACGACACATCCGCGCCCGCCCACCGTACTGCCTCCTCATCACTTTTATACCAATCCATTGCTAAAGTAAAGTGATCGGTTTTAGGGCTAATGACTTCATCATCGTCATATGTTCCCCGTATATAGTCACTTTCTTCTTAGATAAACTCGTCTTCTTCATCACTATCCCAAATACCATTGATATCTGGTGAGGTGTTAGCAATAATGATAGCGGGGACAGGATCCCCTATTGGTGTAATCAAGAGCAGTGGATCATAGCAGTACTGATCCTCAGAGATAGCCAGAACCTTGTTTAATGGTCTATCTTGATTGTTAGGCTTCTTCCCTGCAGGAGGAATGGGGAGTCTACCTTCGTCGATCATGTCTTGAATGGCATTCTTCAACCTGAAGCAGTCTTCTGTCTTGTGGGCGTAGGATTTTTGAATTCCTTTAATGCCTACACGCGTTGTGAGCGCGTTTATTTGACCACCCCATTGTTAAGGTTTTATTAAAAATATGTTTTTGAAGTCGCCAACAATTCTTTAGAGGAAGAATCATAAACCTAATTGGATTGAAACGGAAGGGACATCTTAGGGACTTATCCAATGTAGATTTCCCCGTCATGACTCCATAGATGGTCAAGAACCAAAAAGTGAGTTCGGGGGTGAGGGTACAAATATGGTCATAATGAACCACATTTGCCCATTGCTGGCCTCTACTAAATACCAATTCACAGCAGATTTTATACAATAGAACAATCAAACAATGTTTTAAAGCACCCTAAAATAATTAATCTAGATGGGTTCAGGAAACACACAAAAGACTAATTATTTAATGATCAGTCATTATACAATCATTTTACAAGGTTCCTAACAGGTTGTCCAAATTATCTGAATTAATTAGAACAGTTCTTTAGGTCTTGTTTCAGCATAATAACATGTGGGTGATAAGCAAGCATGCAAGACAATCATAATAATATGAATATTATATACAGAAAATATAAGGAAAGAGGTTAGAATTTACAAAAGGACCACGATTATTAATTAAAAATCTACATCATGACAAGAAAACAGTTAGTAACTTCAATGAAATAAATATGATTATTCAAGAGCCCTCAGGATTATACCTATGCGGTTTAGATCGAAGAGCGTAGTGACTTTCAGGCGAAGCAATCTTGGAACCAGGAATATAGTAGAATCAGGAACAAGAATTAATGTGGAAAATCACAAGTGTTTTGTATTCGAAGTATGTTTCAGAGTTTTTTTGAGAGTATTTGCGTGCGTAAAAATAATAATTCGAAACTGTCTTTGATCCGGGAAATCAGTCTGTATTTATAGGCTAACAAGCGCGTGCGTCTGACGCACACACTGCGCCAGGCGCAAGCCTACGTGGCAGGCACGAGGACACGCGTCAGGCGCAGATTGGCCTGCCTGACGTGGTCCGTCCAATTAAAACTTTGCACATGGAAACGCGTTTTCGAAAAGATAAATTTTTATCTTGCGTCTCACACAAGACTTGCGCTAGTCGCAGGACTCTGTGTGAGTCATAAGTCAACGTGTCAGGCGCTCATTGGAGTGCCTGACGCGATATAGCCAACGTGCTTTCAAGATGCCTTTTTTATCCCTAAAAATCCGGAGATCGAATTTTTCGGGTTAAAAAATATGTTTTAAGGGTAAAAGATAATAAAAAAGCTTTTAGGAAAATATTTATCAAAATAATAAATATTAGAAATAAAAATATTTATGAATAATAAATATTCGGTTGGGCTTTTAAAATGGACTTTAAAAAGTATTTCACGGGTTGAACTTACAATTAATCATCATAAACGATTAATTGGGCTTTTATATTATTTTAAAACACACATTGCCTGGTTATTTGGACTGCTCCTCCATCGAGCCATGCCAACTATGACCGCGGTATATTTCATCATTGGACCTTAAATGGGGAGACACGATTATGTGTCTACAGAAGCCCCCACTTTGACCGAGGTTTGTAAAACCGAAAGTCAAAGTATACATGTCGGGACGGAGAATGATTCTAGATGCTCTGCAATCCAAAATCATTCTTTTGCGCCAGTACCTGCAAAACAAGCAAAAGCTTCAGGAACATGCATGGGTGGAACATATTTGCAAAGTAATTGTAAATTTGCAAAAATGAAATGATATATGGGAAAAAGAATCATGAGCTATTGTAGCGCTCCAAGGCTGTTGTAATGAGCTATTGTCCCGCTCCAAGGCTGATTGTAATGAGCTATTGTCCCGCTCCAAGGCTGATTGTAATGAGCTATTGTCCCGCTCCAAGGCTGTTGTAATGAGCTATTGTCCCTCTCCAAGGCTGTTGTAATGAGCTATTGTCCCGCTCCAAGGCTGTTGTAATGAGCTATTGTCCCGCTCCAAGGCTGTTGTAGTGAGCTATTGTCCCGCTCCAAGGCTGATTGTAATGAGCTATTGTCTCGCTCCAAGGCTGTTGTAATGAGCTATTGTCCCGCTCCAAGGCTGTTGTAATGAGCTATTGTCCCGCTCCAAGGCTGTTGTAATGAGCTATTGTCCCGCTCCAAGGCTGTGGTAATGAGCTATTGTCCCGCTCCAAGGTTGTGGTAATGAGCTATTGTCCCGCTCCAAGGCTGTTGTTGTAGTTGATTCACAGAATAGCAAGGTTGCGTTTTTGCCAACTTTTGAAAGTTCGTTTAATTGTCGCGTGCAATGTCATAACGAACATTTGAATGCATATGGGAAAAAGAATCATGAGCTATTGTCCCGCTCCAAGGCTGTTGTAATGAGCTATTATCCCGCTCCAAGGCTGTTGTAATGAGGTATTGTCCCGCTCCAAGGCTGATTGTAATGAGCTATGGTCCCGCTGAAAGGCTGTTGTAATGAGCTATTGTCCCGCTCCAAGGCTGTTGTAATGAGCTATTGTTCCGCTCCAAGGCTGTTGTAATGAGCTATTATCCCGCTCCAAGGCTGTGGTAATGAGCTATTGTCCCGCTCCAAGGCTGTGGTAATGAGCTATTGTCCCGCTCCAAGGCTGTTGTTGTAGTTGATTCACAGAATAGCAAGGTTGCGTTTTTGGCAACTTTTGAAAGTTCGTTTAATTGTCGCGCGCAATGTCATAACGAACATTTGAATGCATTTGGGAATTAGTTGTGGGCTCCACATGGCTAAGAAGCCCCTAAGACTGTGCGCCAGATGCACAGTCTTGCGTTTGGCGTTTAGAGCTGCACTGGACGCAGTGCTTCGCGTTAGATGCGGTCCGTGAGGACGCGCTAGACGCGCATGACGCGCTGGGCGCAGGTCATTAAACGACCTAAAAAAGACACGGGCGAATTTTTTTTCTTCCCATTTCTCTTCTTCTCCGCCGTTTTTCTTTCGTCTCTCTCTCTCCTCAACCCAACTCCATTTTCGAAATTTTTGAAGCTTGAAACTCCTTATTTCTTGAGCATTTCTTCATATATACTTGGGAGGAGTGATTATTTTTGCTTAATTATTATTTTGACGGTTTTTTTTCAGGCGTTTTTTCGACGATTTTCGAGGTTGCCCCATTCCGCGAGTTTTCGGACCTTTTTTCCGGGCTGTTTTCCGGCGAACTTCCGGGTGGATTTTCCGGTAATTGAGGTACATTTCCTATCCTTGCGGTTTTTGTTTCGTTTTTTGTTTTTTTTTATTGTTTTGTTTTTTGACGACCGGTTTTTTTTTTTTATTAGGTGGAGCGCGCCATTTCCGGCGAGCTCGGGTTACGCTTGCCGGCGAGTTTCCGGCGTACTTTGGCGATTTCCGACGAGTTTCCGGCCAGTTTTCCGGCGAGTTTCGTTGTTCTTCACGAGTTTGATACTCGTTTAATGTGAGTTCGTTTGTTAAATAATTTTGTAGATCATGAATCTAGAATTATATTGTTTGATGTAATTTCTAAATCCGGAACTTAGAAATATGTTTAGGGAACTTTGAATGTGTGATGATTCTTGGATGATGAACCTCAGAATCAGGATTAGCGTAGCTTCTAAGTTTGGAACCTAGAAACATGCTTAGGGAACTTTGAACGCGTATGTTGATGTATGAAATGGATTCTGGAAATCTCATGTAGTGGTGACGCTTTAAAGCGTTGTGTTTTTTTTTTACCGATTCATGAAATCTGGTAGTTTAGAGTCGGGAACTCTTTGATTCTTAGTTCCATTTGTGATGTTTAATCCGATTAGCTTGTCGTCGGGAGAATCTGGTGGGGAGGATGATGGTAGAGCAACTTCCGGATCTAGGAGGGCGTCGAAGACCGTGGGGTGGACTCCCAACCAGTTGTACTTTGAACCGGAGCATCATATTTCACATCGTCCGCTCTCGGGCATCGTAAGTATTGTTCGTTATACCGACTACATTTCACACGATTGCCTAGGCATTTGATTGATTATTCTTATATTTGCAGGACGAGGGTAACACTCGTCATTTTGGGACCTTTGACTTTACCTGGCTCAGGAAGGTCCGAAAGGTCCGCGATCGAGCTGTTCTCATCGAGCAGAGTGGCCTGTCCTCTTTTCTCGATGTTTATGAGAGTATGGGAGAGGTTCATTCCTCTCAGATTGTCGTTCGAGGTTTGTTGGAGTGGTGCTGGGATACTACCAACTTTTTCCACATGCGTCGTGGGGAGTTGACCATCACTCCGCTGGATTTCTCCTTGATTTCCGGCTTGTCTTTTACCGGCGTCCGGGTACCGGTAGGTGAATCATTGCCGTTCAAGTCGGCGGTGGTTCGAGGCTTGATAGACCCGGTTACCGATATGCTTCCTCCGAACGCCTCTTATGCCTCCTGGTCTAAAGTGGCTCGTGGTCGCACCCTTCAGGGGACTACCGCGGAGCAGAAGGTACGCATTCTGCTGTGGTTGGCTGTCTGTGGCCTGTTGCGCACTGATAGGGGATCGCGCGTTTCGACGCGATATCTGCAGCCCAAGAGGGAGTTGTCTCAGGTATCGACCTATGAGTGGGCCGAGCTGGGCTATTATAGTCTCTTGTACTGCATGCGTATTGCTTGCAGGCAGTTGGGTGACGGTGGACCAGTCTCCCTTTTTGGTCCATGGAGACTCTTGGAGGTATGACTATATACATCGTCTATCTTTTGTTTTCGCTATTTTGATCAGTACTAAAGTAATCTTATTGTTACAGATTTGGTTTTATGAGTATTATCCGGGATTGGCCCCGAAAAGGGTTCGGGACCCTACACTTCCTGCCGGCTAGTCCTGGGCGGAGCACGAGATGACTCGGTATGGTGCCGTAGAGAGTGTCCGGAAGGCTATCCGACGGGCCAAGGACGACAAGGTAATCGTAGTGAATCAATCTTGTCCCTTGGGTATACGTAGTAGGTGTTAGCTTTCCATTGCTTTACAGGTTACCTCTTATCCTTGGGCGTCGTTTCCGGAGATAACGGCTTGGGCTCATAGGGCCCGCATTCTGACTTGCGAGAGAGTCATTCTTTATGGAGAATCATACCCTGTATGGTATTTGGTCGAGAGGGTGACCTGCCAGCACGATGGGATGAGGCTACTATTGGTGCCTCATGACCCTCCTGTCACTATGATGGACAGGGTTGCTCTTGTTCAGGCTATCGAGGGAGGGGCGACGCTTCGGGTGAGCTGTCACGACTTTGCTTTTCGTGGTCGCGATTACCAAGCTGTCCGTTTGCCTCTCTTGGCTCCTCCTGTCAAGTTTAACGAGGTATGCACATTGAGTTTACTCGTTTTTGCTTACTTTGACATGATCAATGTTATTGTTTTCTTGCTTTTGCTAGGAGGCTGCTACGGCTCGTATCTCCGTCATTCCGGATCTGAGAATCCAGTATATTGGAGATTCCGGGCTTGTTGAGGAGACGATTGATGTTGCCCCAGAGGCAGAGCAGCAAGCTGTTCGTGCTATGCCGACCCATGTGAGCTCGGTAAGTGTCGAAAGTCATGAACTTTCTTTATTCATCCTGCTTGTAGTGATTTATGTACTCGTTGTTTTCAGGTTCCTCGGGAGACTGTCGTTCAGATTCTCCGAGTGGTTGACTCGTTGAAGCATGGGATGGCCAAGCTGAAGAGGAGCATGTCCTGCCACCGCAGCGACGTACATAGCCAGGTAGACTGACCTATTGTGCTTTAGTTGTATTTTTTTTTGTTGTATTCGTTTCACTAATGCTTTGTGACACTTTGTGCAGCGTCGTCCTCAGGAGAGTGGGCCTCGTCCCGAGGTGAGGGTATCGACCTAGTCTAGGCTTTCGACTCATACTCCCCGAGAGTCGACGTCTGATAGACCTCCGACGGATCCGTTTACTGGGCAGTTCGGTATTGGCAGTATGGACTTCATGGGGGGTGCCAGGCCTGACCCACACTCTAGGCCTTCTCCGATGTGGATGGAGCAGATGTTGCAGATGCAACAGTAGATGTTGGGGATGCAGCAGTTGTATCCGACGCGGTCGACTCCGCCTGTGACTCCCTTGATGCAGCCTGGGATTGGCTATCACGTGGCTGAATCGAGCGGGGTTCGGGTGGAAGAACCGGAGGAGTCCTCTTCGGGGGAGTAGGATCCCCCTTCCTCTTAGATGTCTCCATTACTTTACTTTTGTGTACCTGCGGCCTGCACTTTTGTTATGATGTATATGTATGTTGATATATGTTGCGTCTTTTATTCAACCATTATGATCATTGGTGTTGTTTCTTTTCCATGTTTGTTAGTGAGATTTTGTCAGCAATGACTCTTATTCTAAAATGCCATGTATAAATGCAATGCAACTGACTCAGTTTTAAGCAACTTTGAATGGAGCGTAGCCGACCTTCTCCCAACAAAAAGAGAAGGGAAAGAAGAAAAAAATGATAGCTAAAAGGGTTTGGGGTTTGGGCGGGTGAGTTTTTTTACAAAAAATGGACCAAAACGTGAATATTCAGTGAAAAATAGTTTTTTGTGCGAGATCATAATCCGAGTCGACTTATGTGAGTCGAAATCGTGCGCTGAGTGCATGTCTTGGCGTCTGGCGCTTGACCGTGCGCTGGGCGCAGGAGTCTAGCAGCGTCTGGCACGCTCTTATGCGCTAGGCGCACATTTTTGCGTATAATGCGTTTTCCGTCTGGAACGGTAAATCCGAATCCGCTTAGAGTTAAGATGCGAAACCGTTATAAATAGGCGAATATGTACGTTTTTTCAGTATTACGAGTTTAATATTTTTCTTTGCACTTTTTCTCTATAATACTTTGCTGCGACTTTTAACTGTTTGCCATGGCTTTCGAACCAACTCTAAGTGGGTGGTTGTCATCACTGACCATTGCTGAGAAACACGAGCTCGGCTGGCGGCATATGGATGTATTGGCTTCCTTAAGGTTTGTTCAGTTAGACTATAATTTCCTTTATGCGGCTGTTAATTTTTGGGATGTCACCAATCATTGTTTTTGTTTTGGGAATCACGAATTAACGATTTTGCCTGAGGAATTTGGTGCCATAATTGGATGGCCCTGTAGTCAATTACCTTGTGTCCCTTCTTTGGAGGATTTTTTTTAAGGACTTTGAGAGGTTCATGGAATTAAAGGAACAAAATATGTCCGAAATTGTATATGGGAGGAGGGTTAATTTGACTAGGTTAGCTGCTATGTATAGTCCTCCTGCTGACAGGGCTAGACAGACGTATCGTATGCGGGCGCTGGTATTTTGCCTGCTTATTCGTTTTCTTTTTGTGAATGGGGACAATGGTGCTGGTTTTGCCTCTTTGATTACTGTAGCAGAGCAACTGGAGGTAGGAAGGACACCGATGCCACTTTGTGTAGGGGAGATGATTTCTAGTCTAGATGTTGTAAAGAAGGACCCAAAAGGGCAGATTTCAGGGAGCCCCCTATTGTTGCAGGTAAAATATATTTTTAAATTTTTCATATTTGACCATATTAGGACTCTATGTGAAGTAATAATACTCGTTAAATTTTTCGAATCATGACGACTGTATTGCATAATGATATTACATCCCAAAAAAAAAACGACGAAAATAATAAAAAGGAATGTGCGCTGGGCGCAAAGAGTTGCGTCGGGCGCATGTGTGTGCGCCAGTCGTTTACACGGTGCGTCTGGCGCAGAGTTTTGTGTCAGGCGCGGATGTAGGGACACTCGAATTATTACTCGGTAGGAAGTAATATGAGGTTTTTTTATATTATTATCACTCGTCATGAAGCGTGAAAGGTCGTGAACGTATTATTACTCTTGGAGAAGCAATAATAAGTAGTGTATATGTATTATTACTCGTCAGGAAGCAATAACAATATATTTTATTTGTTGCTGCAGATCAGGCTCATGGAACATTTGAGGTTTATTGATCCTCCCGAGAATATGGAGAGATATAATAAGAAGGGTTTCATTGGTAGGAAGAAAATCTTCACGAAGAAATCTTTTGAAGACTCGACCCTTTTCTTTAGGGATGATGAGCTGAGTGTTAGATGGGTAGTGCCATGGTGGAGAATTGGGTCCATGGTAGGGATTCGTGATGATTCCCCCTATGTGAGATTATGTAGTCTGTATACCATGACCTTTTAATTTCCGTCGAGAGTATTGAGATAATATGGATACCGCCAACTGATCCCTGCTGAAGACACTATTGCTCCAAAAATATATGGTCTGACTTGGAGTGGAATTAGAAGGTGGGAGAAATATTGGGGAGAGCGTCCACTTTGGTATACCCAGGCAAGAATAGAAACTGAGAAGGTGTCTAAGAGCTATATCGTATGGATGCTGACTAGGGACCTTGCTGTGAGGAAAGAGATGAGGGTGAAGGAGTCCGTCGAGGTGACTACGAATCAGAAGTTTATTCCCCGGACTGTGGGGAAAACTTGTGGGACTTTGGATAACAGGGGCAAGAGACCTGTTGGACACTCATCTGGAGGGAAGAGCAGCCATAAGCCTGTTACTAAAACTTCCTCTGTGAAGGAACGTTTAGGTCCAAAGGTAGCACCAGCGCGGGAACGACTTGGGCCGCGGATGCCTCCTACAAAGAGAAGACAACGCTTAGGGGGCGTAGTAATCAGGGAACGGGCCGACACAGGAAAGGTGACTCAACAGATAGACACTCCTACAGGGAAAGGGAAGGAACCTATGGTGTATTGGGAGAAAAGGAAAGCTCCTAGACCAAAGCTACAGATGGAGAAGGGAGAAACTTCTACTGAGGGAGAAAAGGCTGAGAAAGGGAAGGAGAAGAAGGATTGATTGCAACATTGTCTGCAACGTTATTGTTTTTATGTTAATTTATTGCTTTCAATAAGGCTTTCATGCCACATAGTTATTTTATAGTGTAGTCATAACTTATGTTTCATGTTTTATTTTCATTTGGCAATTTGAATAAAAACAAAGTTTAATTTTATGTAGACCGAAGTGAGCCTAAATATGTTGCAAAATATTGTGGTATTTAAGCATCTTAACGAATACCGAAAAAAATCGTTCGAGTAAGCGCGCTAGACGCGAAATAGTGCGTCTGGCGCATTGTACTGCGCTAGGCGCCGCGATATTGCGTCTGGCGCGATTATAAAAATACTGTTATATTTTTTTTTATTTTTGTATTTTTGTATTTTTGTAAACTCGTATGAACCGCAGGAGGTTTTGATTAATGAAGGTGCCGAACCTTGTACAAGGTTGCCTACGTATCCAAATAGGAATCAGGCCGCACGTAGTTCATGCTTTATAAAAAAAATTGGATAACTGTTACCAATCAAAGAATTGGTTGTGTTTTACACATAGAATTTCTTGAGTTGATCAAGATTTGTTAGATTATGAAATTCAGTGCCGTCCATGTCAATGAGTTGAGCGGCTCCTCCAGATAGGATTGTCTTAACAATGTATGGACTGGCCCAAGTAGGTCTGAATTTACCTCGAGGATCTAACACATTTTTCCTTAATGCTTTGAGCACCAAGTCGCCCTCTTTAATATTTCGGGGTTTGAACTTCTTATTGAAAGATCTCGCAATACGATTTTGATAAATTTGCACATGATGCAAGGCAGCTAATCTTCCCTCATCGAGTAAATTGAGCTCTTTGAATCTATCTTTGACCCAGTCAACTTCAGGAATTTGACTTTCTAGGACAATGCGTAGGGATGGTATTTCTAGTTCAACAGGTTGAACAACTTCTGCGCCATAGACAAGAGAATAAGGTGTAGCTCCGGTAGATGTGCGGATAGAGGTGCGGTATCCCCATAGGGCAAAGTGTAACTTATCGGGCCAATCTTTATAATTTTCGATTATTTTCTGGATAATAACCTTGATGTTTTTGTTAGCAGCCTCCACATCACCGTTGGCCTGGGGTCTATACGGGGAAGAACGATGGTGCTTGATGCTATATTTCTCAAGGACTTGTTCACATTCAGCTTAGAAGTGGGTACCTTGGTCACTGATGATCTCGTGGGGTACCCCATAGCAACAAATTATGGTCTTTTCTAGGAATGCAACGACATGTTTGGCTGTCAATTTAGCATAGGATGTTGCCTCTACCCACTTAGTGAAGTAATCTATGGCAACAAGGATGAATTCGTGCCCCCCAGTACCGGATGATGTTATTTTACCAATAATGTCAATACCCCATGTTGAAAATGGCCAAGGTGAAGTGAAGGTATATAACAAGGAAGGCGGGACATGTTGCAGGTTAGAGCATAATTGGCATTTTGGACAGGTCTTGGCATAAAGGTAACAATCTTTCTCCATTGTGGTCCAGTAATAGCCTAAACGAATGATTTTTTGAGCTAACATGCGGCCGTTCATATGTGTGCCACAAATTCCGCTATGGACTTGATCCATGACCGTTGTGGTATCAGGTTTATCAGTACAGAGCAGGTGCACGCCTTGTGGTGATCTTTTGTACAGTGTCCCGTTATACTCGACATATTGGGAGGCCAAGATCCTTAAGGCATGCTGGGCTCTTGTTGAAGCTCCAGGTGGGTATTCTGTTTTTGTTAAATAGTTGAGAATATCAGTAAACCAGGGTCTCAATGATAAGGGGCATTTCTGGTTTGGTACGAGGGATCCTAATCCTAGAGGCTAAGCGGGCCAAAGCGTCAGCAAATTGGTTTTCTTCTCGTGGAAGGTATGTGTATTGTATTTCAGAGATTTGTTCAGCAATGGTTTCTAGATGATTTTGGTATTGCAAGAGGCTTTCATTTCGAACTTTCCATCTTTTAGAGATTTGATTGATGATCAAAGATGAATCACCATATACTCTTAGTTTCTTAATGACGAGGGACACTGCGGCCTGGAGCCCTATGATACATGCTTCATACTCGGCTGCATTATTAGTAACATCGAAATCGAGTTTAACAGAAAGAGTAGTGTGTTCGCCGTCCGGTGATACCAGGAGTACCCCGACGCCACATCCCTTTTGGTTGGATGCACCATCGAAGTATAGTGCCCAACTTTCGTCTTCCGTCATGAGAAGGTCTTCATCAGGAAATTCATATTCTTCGCGAGATTCATCTACAGGGAAATCCGCTATGAAGTCGGAAACATCGTTGCCTGTGATGGATTTATGAGGAATAAATTTTAAGGGAGAGTCTACCATTAAGGGCTGGCGTTTCGAAAAAGAACTTAAGAGGTTCTAGTCGTGACACTATATGGATTGTGTGAGTAAGCATATAATGCCTAAGCTTCTTAGTGGCCCAGACTAGCGCAAGGCAAAGCTTTTCTAAGGGAGTGTAACGGGATTCGTAGTCTAAGAGCTTCTTACTAAGGTAGTAAATGGCACACTCTTTCCCATTAACTTCTTGTGCTAACATGGCCCCAGCCACGGTCTTAGTCACAGTCAAGTAAAGCCTTGAAGGTATGTCAGGTAAGGCAGGTGCTAAGACAGGTGGGTTGGATAAATATTCTTTGATTTTGTCAAAGGCTTTTTGGCAATCCTCATCCCATTCAGCAGCGACACTTTTCTTAAGCTTTTTAAAGATGCTCACACACCATGGTCAGTTTAGAGATGAACCTACTGATGTACTGGATTTTTCCAAAGAAACCCCTTATTTGTTTTTCATTCTTAGGTGGAGGCATGGTCATGATGGCTGTTATTTTAGTAGGGTCAATCTCAATCCCTCTAGAACTAATGAAATAACCTAGGAGTTTCCCGGAAGTGACCCCAAAGGCGCATTTTTGTGGATTAAGTCTTATATTGTATTTGCGAAGTCTTATGAAGAACTTCTCAAGGGCGGTATGGTGTCCCTCTCTATCTTTGGACTAAACTATCATGTCATCTACGTAAACTTCTACCTCTTTATGCATCATGTCATGTAGAAGGGTAGTCGTAGTTTTTTGATATGTGGCCCCAGCGTTTTTTAATCCAAAAGGCATAACAGTATAGCAAAAGGTTCCCCACGGTGTGATGAAGGTAGTCTTTTCTATATCTTCCTCGGCCATTTTCACCTGATTATACCCTGTATTAACCAGGACATGCCAGGCATTGATCGTGAAATTGCTCAGCATACTATTCCCCTAATCATTTAAAGTTAATACATATCAAAGAACTGAGACTACCCTTCTCCATGACATGATGCATAAAGGGGTAGAAATTTACGTAGATGACATGATAGTTAAGTCCAAAGATAGAGAGGGACACCATACCGCCCTTGAGAAGTTCTTCATAAGACTTCGCAAATACAACATGAGACTTAATCCACAAAAATGCGCCTTTGGGGTCACTTCCGGGAAACTCCTAGGTTATGTCATTAGTTCTAGAGGGATTGAGATTGACCCTACTAAAATAACAGCCATCATGACCATGCCTCCACCTAAGAATGAAAAACAAATAAGGGATTTCTTTGGAAAAATCCAGTACATCAGTAGGTTCATCTCTAAACTGACCATGGTGTGTGAGCCCATCTTTAAAAAGCTTTAGAAAAGTGTCGCTGCTGAATGGGATGAGGATTGCCAAAAAGCCTTTGACAAAATCAAAGCATATTTATCCAACCCACCTGTCTTAGCATATGCCTTAACAGACATACCTTTAAGGCTTTACTTGACTGTGACTAAGACCGCGGCTGGGGCCATGTTAGCACAAGAAGTGAATGGGAAAGAGTGTGACATTTACTACCTTAGTAAGAACCTCTTAGACTATGAATCCCGTTACACTCCCTTAGAAAAGCTTTGCCTTGCGCTAGTCTGGGCCACTAAGAAGCTTAGGCATTATATGCTTACTCACACAATCCATATAGTGTCACGACTAGAACCTCTTAAGTTCTTATTCGAAACGCCAGCCCTTAATGGTAGACTCTCCCTTAAAATTTATTCCTCATAAATCCATCACAGGCAACGATGTTTCCGACTTCTTAGCGGATTTCCCTGTAGATGAATCTCGCGAAGAATATGAATTTCCTGATGAAGACCTTCTCATGACGGAAGACGAAAGTTGGGCACTATACTTCGATGGTGCATCCAACCAAAAGGGATGTGGCGTCGGGGTACTCCTGGTATCACCGGACGGCGAACACACTCCTCTTTCTGTTAAACTCGACTTCGATGTTACTAATAATGCAGCCGAGTACGAAGCATGTATCATAGGGCTCCAGGCCGCAGTGTCCCTCGACATTAAGAAACTAAGAGTATATGGTGATTCATCTTTGATCATCAATCAAATCTCTAAAAGATGGAAAGTTCGAAATGAAAGCCTCTTGCAATACCAAACTCATCTAGAAACCATTGCTGAACAAATCCCTGAAATACAATACACATACGTTCCACGAGAAGAAAACCAATTTGCTGACGCTTTGGCCCGCTTAGCCTCTATGATTAGGATCCCTCGTACCACGCCAGAAATGCCCCTTATCATTGAGAGATGGCAAGAGCCTGCTTATGTTCATGCCTTAGACACTGAGCCATATCCTATTCCTTCTGAACCCTGGTCTGCGCAACTTTTGTTTGACAGGCTTCATCCCTTCGATTAGGGGAATAGTATGCAGAGGAATTTCACGATCGATTCCTGGCATGTCTTGGTAGGACCATGCGAATACGTCGACATATTCAACTAACGTTTTGATTAATTGAGTGCTTCGTATTCGTTTAAAGTTAATCCAATTCTTACCTCCTTTGGTTCATTATCATTTGAAAGATTAATTGTTTCTATTTCCTCAATGATTGGAGTTTTATTTTCATGTTCTTCCACTGCTTTAATTATTTCTTTTTCAGATTCACTGTTGCAATCAGACGGAGAAGAGGAAGTAGAGATATTGCAGAAGTCATAAGCAAATGAGTTCATATTATTGAAATCGAAAATCATAGAGTTGAACAATGACTCGGCAAAAGCTAAAGACTCTACTTGGACACTAGAATTAACAGGCTTAGAAATAGTCCTAACCGGGATACTAGACTCAATAGACTCAGACTCAGACTCAGACTCAGACTCTGACTCGGATGACTCGGACTCTTCAAACATTGGCCCTTCCCCGGTGGTGAAGATCATCTTCTTTCAGTTTGGAGTAGTCAACTTGATAGTCTTCCTCCATCCTTGCATGACGCCACTTGCAGGAGTGATCAGCATAGTAGGGTCGAAGTCTTCATTTTGTATCACAGCCTGGATATGAGCGGTATTATTTGGGCATTTAACTCGTTCTTGACCAAATAGAAGTCCCAATGCCTTGTAGTCTAAACAGTCTTCAGTGAACTGTTTAATTTGGGGATCAGGATTCCACATATTAAAGAACTGCGACTACCCTTCTCCATGACATGATGCATAAAGAGGTAGAAGTTTACGTAGATGACATGATAGTTAAGTCCAAAGATAGAGAGGGACACCATACCGCCCTTGAGAAGTTCTTCATAAGACTTCACAAATACAACATGAGACTTAATCCACAAAAATGCGCCTTTAGGGTCACTTCTGGGAAACTCCTAGCATATGTCATTAGTTCTAGAGGGATTGAGATTGACCCTACTAAAATAATAGCCATCATGACAATGCCTCCACCTAAGAATGAAAAACAAATAAGGGGTTTCTTAGGAAAAATCCAGTACATCAGTAGGTTCATCTCTAAATTGACCATGGTGTGTGAGCCCATCTTTAAAAAGCTTAAGAAAAGTGTCGCTGCTGAATGGGATGAGAATTGCCAAAAAGCCTGTCTTAGCACCTGCCTTACCAGACATACCTTTAAGGCTTTACTTGACTGTGACTAAGACCGCGACTGGGGCCATGTTAGCACAAGAAGTTAATGGGAAAGAGTGTGCCATTTACTACCTTAGTAAGAAGCTCTTAGACTACGAATCCCGTTACACTCCCTTAGAAAAGCTTTGCCTTGCGCTAGTCTGGGCCACTAAGAAGCTTAGGCATTATATGCTTACTCACACAATCCATATAGTGTCACGACTAGAACCTCTTAAGTTCTTATTCGAAACGCCAGCCCTTAATGGTAGACTCTCCCTTAAAATTTATTCCTCATAAATCCATCACAGGCAACGATGTTTCCGACTTCTTAGCGGATTTCCCTGTAGATGAATCTCGCGAAGAATATGAATTTCCTGATGAAGACCTTCTCATGACGGAAGACGAAAGTTGGGCACTATACTTCGATGGTGCATCCAACCAAAAGGGATGTGGCGTCGGGGTACTCCTGGTATCACCGGACGGCGAACACACTCCTCTTTCTGTTAAACTCGACTTCGATGTTACTAATAATGCAGCCGAGTACGAAGCATGTATCATAGGGCTCTAGGCCGCAGTGTCCCTCGACATTAAGAAACTAAGAGTATATGGTGATTCATCTTTGATCATCAATCAAATCTCTAAAAGTTGGAAAGTTCGAAATGAAAGCCTCTTGCAATACCAAACTCATCTAGAAACCATTGCTGAACAAATCCCTGAAATACAATACACATACCTTCCACGAGAAGAAAACCAATTTGCTGACGCTTTGGCCCGCTTAGCCTCTATGATTAGGATCCCTCGTACCACGCCAGAAATGCCCCTTATCATTGAGAGATGGCAAGAGCCTGCTTATGTTCATGCCTTAGACACTGAGCCATATCCTATTCCTTCTGAACCCTGGTCTGCGCAACTTTTGTTTGACAGGCTTCATCCCTTCGATTAGGGGAATAGTATGCTGAGGAATTTCACGATCGATTCCTAGCATGTCTTGGTAGGACCATGCGAATACGTCGACATATTCAACTAACGTTTTGATTAATTGAGTGCTTCGTATTCGTTTAAAGTTAATCCAATTCTTACCTCCTTTGGTTCATTATCATTTGAAAGATTAATTGTTTCTATTTCCTCAATGATTGGAGTTTTATTTTCATGTTCTTCCACTGCTTTAATTATTTCTTTTTCAGATTCATTGTTGCAATCAGACGGAGAAGAGGAAGTAGAGATATTGCAGAAGTCATAAGCAAATGAGTTCATATTATTGAAATCGATAATCATAGAGTTGAACAATGACTCGGCAAAAGCTAAAGACTCTACTTGGACACTAGAATTAACAGGCTTAGAAATAGTCCTAACCGGGATACTAGACTCAATAGACTCAGACTCAGACTCAGACTCAGACTCTGACTCGGATGACTCGGACTCTTCTAACATTGGCCCTTCCCCGGTGGTGAAGATCATCTTCTTTCAGTTTGGAGTAGTCAACTTGATAGTCTTCCTCCATCCTTGCATGACGCCACTTGCAGGAGTGATCAGCATAGTAGGGTCGAAGTCTTCATTTTGTATCACAGCCTGGATATGAGCGGTATTATTTGGGCATTTAACTCGTTCTTGACCAAATAGAAGTTCCAATGCCTTGTAGTCTAAACAGTCTTCAGTGAACTGTTTAATTTGGGGATCAGGATTCCACATATTAAAGAACTACGACTACTCTTCTCCATGACATGATGCATAAAGAGGTAGAAGTTTACGTAGATGACATGATAGTTAAGTCCAAAGATAGAGAGGGACACCATACCGCCCTTGAGAAGTTCTTCATAAGACTTCACAAATACAACATGAGACTTAATCCACAAAAATGCGCCTTTAGGGTCACTTCTGAGAAACTCCTAGGATATGTCATTAGTTCTAGAGGGATTGAGATTGACCCTACTAAAATAATAGCCATCATGACAATGCCTCCACCTAAGAATGAAAAACAAATAAGGGGTTTCTTAGGAAAAATCCAGTACATCAGTAGGTTCATCTCTAAATTGACCATGGTGTGTGAGCCCATCTTTAAAAAGCTTAAGAAAAGTGTCGCTGCTGAATGGGATGAGAATTGCCAAAAAGCCTGTCTTAGCACCTGCCTTACCAGACATACATTTAAGGCTTTACTTGACTGTGACTAAGACCGCGACTGGGGCCATGTTAGCACAAGAAGTTAATGGGAAAGAGTGTGCCATTTACTACCTTAGTAAGAAGCTCTTAGACTTCGAATCCCGTTACACTCCCTTAGAAAAGCTTTGCCTTGCGCTAGTCTGGGCCACTAAGAAGCTTAGGCATTATATGCTTACTCACACAATCCATATAGTGTCACGACTAGAACCTCTTAAGTTCTTATTCGAAACGCCAGCCCTTAATGGTAGACTCTCCCTTAAAATTTATTCCTCATAAATCCATCACAGGCAACGATGTTTCCGACTTCTTAGCGGATTTCCCTGTAGATGAATCTCGCGAAGAATATGAATTTCCTGATGAAGACCTTCTCATGACGGAAGACGAAAGTTGGACACTATACTTCCATGGTGCATCCAACCAAAAGGGATGTGGCGTCGGGGTACTCCTGGTATCACCGGACGGCGAACACACTCCTCTTTTTATTATACTCGACTTCGATGTTACTAATAATGCAGCCGAGTACGAAGCATGTATCATAGGGCTCCAGGCCGCAGTGTCCCTCGACATTAAGAAACTAAGAGTATATGGTGATTCATCTTTGATCATCAATCAAATCTCAAAAAGATTTTAAGTTCGAAATGAAAGCCTCTTGCAATACCAAACTCATCTAGAAACCATTGCTGAACAAATCCCTGAAATACAATACACATACCTTCCACGAGAAGAAAACCAATTTGCTGACGGTTTGGCCCGCTTAGCCTCTATGATTAGGATCCCTCGTACCACGCCAGAAATGCCCCTTATCATTGAGAGACGGCAAGAGCCTGCTTATGTTCATGCCTTAGACACTGAGCCATATCTTATTCCTTCTGAACCCTGGTCTGCGCAACTTTTGTTTGACAGGCTTCATCCCTTCGATTAGGGGAATAGTATGCTGAGTAATTTCACGATCGATGTCTGGCATGTCCTGGTAGGACCATGCGAATACGTCGACATATTCAACTAACGTTTTGATTAATTGAGTGTGTTCGTATTCGTTTAAAGTTAATCCAATTCTTACCTGCTTTGGTTCATTATCATTTGAAAGATTAATTTTTTCTATTTCCTCAATGATTGGTGTTTTATTTTCATGTTCTTCCACTGCTTTAATTTTTTTTTTTTCAGATTCATTGTTGCAATCCGAAGGAGAAGAGGAAGTTGAGATATTGCTCAAGTCATAAGCAAATGAGTTCATATTATTGAAATCAGAAATCATAGAGTTGAACACTGACTCGGCAGAAGCTAAAGACTCTACCTGGACACTAGAATTAACAGGCTTAGAAATAGTCCCAACCGGGATACTAAACTCAATAGACTCAGACTCAGACTCAGACTCAGACTCTGACTCGGACTCTTCAAACAATGGCCCTTCCCCGGTGGTGAAGATCATCTTCTTTCCGTTTGGAGTAGTCAACTTGATAGTCTTCCTCCATCCTTGCATGACACCACTTACAGGAGTGATCAGCATAGTAGGGTCGAAATCTTTATTTTGTAACACAGCCTAGATATGAGCGGTATTATTTGGGCATTCAACTCGTTCTTGACCGAATAGAAGTCCCAATGCCTTGTAGTCTAAACAGTCTTCAATGAACTGTTTAATTTGGGGATCAGGATTCCACATATCAAAGTACTGCGACTACCCTTCTCCATGACATGATGCATAAAGAGGTAGAAGTTTACGTAGATGACATGATAGTTAAGTCCAAAGATAGAGAGGGACACCAGTCCGCCCTTGATAAGTTCTTCATAAGACTTCGCAAATACAACATAAGACTTAATCCACAAAAATGCGCCTTTGGGGTCACTTCCGGGAAACTCCTAGGTTATGTCATTAGTTCTAGAGGGATTGAGATTGACCCTACTAAAATAACAGCCATCATGACCATGCCTCCACCTAAGAATGAAAAACAAATAAGGGGTTTCTTAGGAAAAATCCAGTACATCAGTAGGTTCATCTCTAAACTGACCATGGTGTGTGAGCCCATCTTTAAAAAGCTTAAGAAAAGTGTCGCTGCTAAATGGGATGAGGATTGCCAAAAAGCCTTTGACAAAATCAAAGAATATTTATCCAACCCACCTGTCTTAGCACCTGCCTTACCAGACATACCTTTAAGGCTTTACTTGACTGTGACTAAGACCGCGGCTGGGGCCATGTTAGCACAAGAAGTTAATGGGAAAGAGTGTGCCATTTACTACCTTAGTAAGAAGCTCTTAGACTACGAATCCCGTTACACTCCCTTAGAAAAGGTTTGCCTTGCGCTAGTCTGGGCCACTAAGAAGCATAGGCATTATATGCTTACTCACACAATCCATATAGTGTCACGACTAGACTCTCTTAAGTTCTTATTCAAAAAGCCAGCCCTTAATGGTAGGCTCTCCCGTTGGGTAGTAATGTTGGCCGAATTTGACTTAAAATTTATTCCTCATAAATCCATCAAAGGCAACGCTGTTTCCGACTTCTTAGCGGATTTCCCTGTAGTGAATCTCGCGAAGAATATGATTTCCTGATGAAGACCTTCTCATGACGGAAGACGAAGTTGGGCACTATACTTCGATGGTGCATCCAACCAAAAGGGATGTGGCGTCGGGGTACTCCTGGTATCACCGGACGGCGAACACACTCCTCTTTCTGTTAAACTCGACTTCGATGTTACTAATAATGCAGCCGAGTACGAAACATGTATCATAGGGTACCAGGCCGCAGTGTCCCTCGACATTAAGAAACTAAGAGTATATGGTGATTCATCTTTGATCATCAATCAAATCTCTAAAAGATGGAAAGTTCAAAATGAAAGCCTCTTGCAATACCAAACTCATCTAGGAACCATTGCTGAACAAATCCCTGAAATACAATACACATACCTTCCACGAGAAGAAAACCAATTTGCTGACGCTTTGGCCCGCTTAGCCTCTATGATTAGGATCCCTCGTACCACACCAGAAATGCCCCTTATCATTGAGAGACGGCAAGAGCCTGCTTATGTTCATGCCTTAGACACTGAGCCAGATCCTATTCCATCTAAACCCTGGTCTGCGCAACTTTTGTTTGACAGGCTTCATCCCTTCGATTAGGGGAATAGTATGCTGAGCAATTTCACGATCGATGCCTGGCATGTCCTGGTAGGACCATGCGAATACGTCGACATATTCAACTAACGTTTTGATTAATTGAGTGCTTCGTATTCGTTTAATCTTAATCCAATTCTTACCGCCTTTGGTTCATTATCATTTGAAAGATTAATTTTTTCTATTTCCTCAATGATTGGAGTTTTATTTTCATGTTCTTCCACTGCTTTAATTATTTCTTTTTCAGATTCATTGTTGCAATCAGACGGAGAAGAGGAAGTAGAGATATTGCACAAGTCATAAGCAAATGAGTTCATATTATTGAAATCGAAAATCATAGAGTTGAACAATGACTCGGCAGAAGCTAAAGACTCTACTTGGACACTAGAATTAACAGGCTTAGAAATAGTCCCAACCGGGATACTAGACTCAATAGATTCAGACTCAGACTCAGACTCTGACTCTGACTCGGATGACTCGGACTCTTCAAACATTGGCCGTTCCCCGGTGGTGAAGATCATCTTCTTTCCGTTTGGAGTAGTCAACTTGATAGTCTTCCTCCATCCTTGCATGACGCCACTTGCAGGAGTGATCAGCATAGTAGGGTCGAAGTCTTAATTTTGTAACACAGCCTGGATATGAGCGGTATTATTTGGGCATTTAACTCGTTCTTGACCAAATAGAAGTCCGAATGCCTTGTAGTCTAAACAGTCTTCAGTGAACTGTTTAATTTGGGGATCAGGATTCCATATATCAAAGTACTGCGACTACCCTTCTCCATGACATGATGCATAAAGAGGTAGAAGTTTACGTAGATGACATGATAGTTAAGTCCAAAGATAGAGAGGGACACCATACCGCCCATGAGAAGTTCTTCATAAGACTTCGCAAATACAACATAAGACTTAATCCACAAAAATCCGCCTTTGGGGTCACTTCCGGGAAACTCCTAGGTTATGTCTTTAGTTCTAGAGGGATTGAGATTGACCCTACTAAAATAACAGCCATCATGACCATGCCTCCACCTAAGAATGAAAAATAAATAAGGGGTTTCTTAGGAAAAATCCAGTACATCAGTAGGTTCATCTCTAAACTGACCATGGTGTGTGAACCCATCTTTAAAAAGCTTAAGAAAAGTGTCGCTGCTAAATGGGATGAGGATTGCCAAAAAGCCTTTGACAAAATCAAAGAATATTTATCCAACCCACCTGTCTTAGCACCTGCCTTACCAGACATACCTTTAAGGCTTTACTTGACTGTGACTAAGACCGCGGCTGGGGCCATGTTAGCACAAGAAGTTAATGGGAAAGAGTGTGCCATTTACTACCTTAGTAAGAAGCTCTTAGACTACGAATCCCATTACACTCCCTTAGAAAAGGTTTGCCTTGCGCTAGTCTGGGCCACTAAGAAGCATAGGCATTATATGCTTACTCACACAATCCATATAGTGTCACGACTAGACTCTCTTAAGTTCTTATTCAAAAAGCCAGCCCTTAATGGTAGACTCTCCCGTTGGGCAGTAATGTTGGCCGAATTTGACTTAAAATTTATTCCTCATAAATCCATCAAAGGCAACGCTGTTTCGGACTTCTTAGCGGATTTCCCTGTAGATGAATCTCGCGAAGAATATGAATTTCCTGATGAAGACCTTCTCATGACGGAAGACGAAGTTGGGCACTATACTTCGATGGTGCATCCAACCAAAAGGGATGTGGCGTCGGGGTACTCCTGGTATCTCCGGACGGCGAACACACTCCTCTTTCTGTTAAACTCGACTTCGATGTTACTAATAATGCAGCCGAGTACGAAACATGTATCATAGGGCACCAGGCCGCAGTGTCCCTCGACATTAAGAAACTAGGAGTATATGGTGATTCATCTTTGATCATTAATCAAATCTCTAAAAGATGGAAAGTTCAAAATGAAAGCCTCTTGCAATACCAAACTCATCTAGAAACCATTGCTGAACAAATCCCTGAAATACAATACACATACCTTCCACGAGAAGAAAACCAATTTGCTGACGCTTTGGCCCGCTTAGCCTCTATGATTAGGATCCCTCGTACCACGCCAGAAATGCCCCCTATCATTGAGAGACGGGAAGAGCCTGCTTATGTTCATGCCTTAGACACTGAGCCAGATCCTATTCCATCTAAACCCTGGTCTGCGCAACTTTTGTTTGACATGCTTCATCCCTTCGATTAGGGGAATAGTATGCTGAGCAATTTCACGATCGATGCCTGGCATGTCCTGGTAGGACCATGCGAATACGTCGACATATTCAACTAACGTTTTGATTAATTGAGTGCTTCGTATTCGTTTAATCTTAATCCAATTCTTACCGCCTTTGGTTCATTATCATTTGAAAGATTAATTTTTTCTATTTCCTCAATGATTGGAGTTTTATTTTCATGTTCTTCCACTGCTTTTATTATTTCTTTTTCAGATTCATTGTTGCAATCAGACGGAGAAGAGGAAGTAGAGATATTGCACAAGTCATAAGCAAATGAGTTCATATTATTGAAATCGAAAATCATAGAGTTGAACAATGACTCGGCAGAAGCTAAAGACTCTACTTGGACACTAGAATTAACAGGCTTAGAAATAGTCCCAACCGGGATACTAGACTCAATAGATTTAGACTCAGACTCAGACTCTGACTCTGACTCGGATGACTCGGACTCTTTAAACATTGGCCCTTCCCCGGTGGTGAAGATCATCTTCTTTCCGTTTGGAGTAGTCAACTTGATAGTCTTCCTCCATCCTTGCATGACGCCACTTGCAGGAGTGATCAGCATAGTAGGGTCGAAGTCTTCATTTTGTAACACAGCCTGGATATGCGCGGTATTATTTGGGCATTTAACTCATTCTTGACCAAATAGAAGTCCGAATGCCTTGTAGTCTAAACAGTCTTCAGTGAACTGTTTAATTTGGGGATCAGGATTCCATATATCAAAGTACTGCGACTACCCTTCTCCATGACATGATGCATAAAGAGGTAGCAGTTTACGTAGATGACATGATAGTTAAGTCCAATGATAGAGAGGGACACCATACCGCCCATGAGAAGTTCTTCATAAGACTTCGCAAATACAACATAAGACTTAATCCACAAAAAAGCGCCTTTGGGGTCACTTCCGGGAAATTCCAAGGTTATGTCATTAGTTCTAGAGGGATTGAGATTGACCCTACTAAAATAACAACCATCATGACCATGCCTCCACCTAAGAATGAAAAATAAATAAGGGGTTTCTTAGGAAAAATCCAGTACATCAGTAGGTTCATCTCTAAACTGACCATGGTGTGTGAACCCATCTTTAAAAAGCTTAAGAAAAGTTTCTGCTAAATGGGATGAGGATTGCCAAAAAGCCTTTGACAAAATCAAAGAATATTTATCCAACCCACCTGTCTTAGCACCTGCCTTACCAGACATACCTTTAAGGCTTTACTTGACTGTGACTAAGACCGCGGCTGGGGCCATGTTAGCACAAGAAGTTAATGGGAAAGAGTGTCCCAGTTACTACCTTAGTAAGAAGCTCTTAGACTACGAATCCCGTTACACTCCCTTAGAAAAGCTTTGCCTTGCGCTAGTCTGGGCCACTAAGAAGCATAGGCATTATATGCTTACTCACACAATCCATATAGTGTCACGACTAGACTCCCTTAAGTTCTTATTCAAAAAGCTAGCCCTTAATGGTAGACTCTCCCGTTGGGCAGTAATGTTGGCCGAATTTGACTTAAAATTTATTCCTCATAAATCCATCAAAGGCAACGCTGTTTCCGACTTCTTAGCGGATTCCCTGTAGATGAATCTCGCGAAGAATATGAATTTCCTGATGAAGACCTTCTCATAACGGAAGACGAAAGTTGGGCACTATACTTCGATGGTGCATCCAACCAAAAGGGATGTGGTGTCGGGGTACTCCTGGTATCACCGGACGGCGAACACACTCCTCTTTCTGTTAAACTCGACTTCGATGTTACTAATAATGGAGCCGAGTACGAAACATGTATCATAGGGCACCAGGCCGCAGTGTCCCTCGACATTAAGAAACTAAGAGTATATGGTGATTCATCTTTGATCATCAATCAAATCTCTAAAAGATGGAAAGTTCAAAATGAAAGCCTCTTGCAATACCAAACTCATCTAGAAACCATTGCTGAACAAATCCCTGAAATACAATACACATACCTTCCACGAGAAGAAAACCAATTTGCTGACGCTTTGGCCCGCTTAGCCTCTATGATTAGGATCCCTCGTACCACGCCAGAAATGCCCCTTATCATTGAGAGACGGCAAGATCCTGCTTATGTTCATGCCTTAGACACTGAGCCAGATCCTATTCCATCTAAACCCTGGTCTGCGCAACTTTTGTTTGACAGGCTTCATCCCTTCGATTAGGGGAATAGTATGCTGAGCAATTTCACGATCGATGCCTGGCATGTCCTGGTAGGACCATGCGAATACGTCGACATATTCAACTAATGTTTTGATTAATTGAGTGCTTCGTATTCGTTTAATGTTAATCCAATTCTTACCTCCTTTTGTTCATTATCATTTGAAAGATTAATTTTTTCTATTTCCTCAATGATTGGAGTTTTATTTTCATGTTCTTCCACTGCTTTAATTATTTCTTTTTCAGATTCATTGTTGCAATCAGACGGAGAAGAGGAAGTAGAGATATTGCACAAGTCATAAGCAAATGAGTTCATATTATTGAAATCGAAAATCATAGAGTTGAACAATGACTCGGCAGAAGCTAAAGACTCTACTTGGACACTAGAATTAACAGGCTTAGAAATAGTCCCAACCGGGATACTAGACTCAATAGATTCAGACTCAGACTCAGACTCTGACTCTGACTCGGATGACTCGGACTCTTCAAACATTGGCCCTTCCCCGGTGGTGAAGATCATCTTCTTTCCGTTTGGAGTAGTCAACTTGATAGTCTTCCTCCATCCTTGCATGACGCCACTTGCAGGAGTGATCAGCATAGTAGGGTCGAAGTCTTCATTTTGTAACACAGCCTGGATATGAGCGGTATTATTTGGGCATTTAACTCGTTCTTGACCAAATAGAAGTCCGAATGCCTTGTAGTCTAAACAGTCTTCAGTGAACTGTTTAATTTGGGGATCAGGATTCCATATATCAAAGTACTGCGACTACCCTTCTCCATGATATGATGCATAAAGAGGTAGAAGTTTACGTAGATGACATGATAGTTAAGTCCAAAGATAGAGAGGGACACCATACCGCCCATGAGAAGTTCCTCATAAGACTTCGCAAATACAACATAAGACTTAATCCACAAAAATGCGCCTTTGGGGTCACTTCCGGGAAACTCCTAGGTTATGTCATTAGTTCTAGAGGGATTGAGATTGACCCTACTAAAATAACAGCCATCATGACCATGCCTCCACCTAAGAATGAAAAACAAATAAGGGGTTTCTTAGGAAAAATCCAGTACATCAGTAGGTTCATCTCTAAACTGACCATGGTGTGTGAGCCCATCTTTAAAAAGCTTAAGAAAAGTGTCGCTGCTAAATGGGATGAGGATTGCCAAAAAGCCTTAGACAAAATCAAAGAATATTTATCCAACCCACCTGTCTTAGCACCTGCCTTACCAGACATACCTTTAAGGCTTTACTTGACTGTGACTAAGACCGCGGCTGGGGCCATATTAGCACAAGAAGTTAATGGGAAAGAGTGTGCCATTTACTACCTTAGTAAGAAGCTCTTAGACTACGAATCCCGTTACACTCCCTTAGAAAAGCTTTGCCTTGCGCTAGTCTGGGCCACTAAGAAGCATAGGCGTTATATGCTTACTCACACAATCCATATAGTGTCACGACTAGACTCTCTTAAGTTCTTATTCAAAAAGCCAGCCCTTAATGGTAGACTCTCCCGTTGGGCAGTAATGTTGGCCGAATTTGACTTAAAATTTATTCCTTATAATTCCATCAAAGGCAACGCTGTTTCCGACTTCTTAGCGGATTTCCCTGTAGATGAATCTCGCGAAGAATATGAATTTCCTGATGAAGACCTTCTCATAACGGAAGACGAAAGTTGGGCACTATACTTCGATGGTGCATCCAACCAAAAGAGATGTGGCGTCGGGGTACTCCTGGTATCACCGGACAGCGAACACACTCCTCTTTCTGTTAAACTCGACTTCGATGTTACTAATAATGCAGCCGAGTACGAAACATGTATCATAGGGCACCAGGCCGCAGTGTCCCTCGACATTAAGAAACTAAGAGTATATGGTGATTCATCTTTGATCATCAATCAAATCTCTAAAAGATGGAAAGTTCGAAATGAAAGCCTCTTGCAATACCAAACTCATCTAGAAACCATTGCTGAACAAATCCCTGAAATACAATACACATACCTTCCACGAGAAGAAAACCAATTTGCTGACGCTTTGGCCCGCTTAGCCTCTATGATTAGGATCCCTCGTACCACGCCAGAAATGCCCCTTATCATTGAGAGACGGCAAGAGCCTGCTTATGTTCATGCCTTAGACACTGAGCCAGATCCTATTCCATCTAAACCCTGGTCTGCGCAACTTTTGTTTGACAGGCTTCATCCCTTCGATTAGGGGAATAGTATGCTGAGCAATTTCACGATCGATGCCTGGCATGTCCTGGTAGGACCATGCGAATACGTCGACATAGTCAACTAACGTTCTGATTAATTGAGTGCTTCGTATTCGTTTAATGTTAATCCAATTCTTACCTCCTTTGGTTCATTATCATTTAAAAGATTAATTTTTTCTATTTCCTCAATGATTGAAGTTTTATTTTCATGTTCTTCCACTGCTTTAATTATTTCTTTTTCAGATTCATTGTTGCAATCAGACGGAGAAGAGGAAGTAGAGATATTGCACAAGTCATAAGCAAATGAGTTCATATTATTGAAATCGAAAATCATAGAGTTGAACAATGACTCGGCAGAAGCTAAAGACTCTACTTGGACACTAGAATTAACAGGCTTAGAAATAGTCCCAACTGGGATACTAGACTCAATAGATTCAGACTCAGACTCAGACTCAGACTCTGACTCGGATGACTCGGACTCTTCAAACATTGGCCCTTCCCCGGTGGTGAAGATCATCTTATTTCCGTTTGGAGTAGTCAACTTGATAGTCTTCCTTCATCCTTGCATGACGCCACTTGCAGGAGTGATCAGCATAGTAGGGTCGAAGTCTTCATTTTGTAACACAGCCTGGATATGAGCGGTATTATTTGGGCATTTAACTCGTTCTTGACCGAATAGAAGTCCCAATGCCTTGTAGTCTAAATAGTCTTCAGTGAACTGTTTAATTTGGGGATCAGGATTCCACATATCAAAGAACTGCGACTACCCTTCTCCATGACATGATGCATAAAGAGGTAGAAGTTTACGTAGATGACATGATAGTTAAGTCCAAAGATAGAGAGGGACACCATACCGCCCTTGAGAAGTTCTTCATAAGACTTCGCAAATACAACATGAGACTTAATCCACAAAAATGCGCCTTTAGGGTCACTTCCGGGAAACTCCTAGGTTATGTCATTAGTTCTAGAGGGATTGAGATTGACCCTACTAAAATAACAGCAATCATGACCATGCCTCCACCTAAGAATGAAAATCAAATAAGGGGTTTCTTAGGAAAAATCCATTACATCAGTAGGTTCATCTCTAAACTGACCATGGTGTGTGAGCCATTCTTTAAAAAGCTAAAGAAAAGTGTCGCTATTGAATGGGGTGAGGATTGCCAAAAAGCCTTTGACAAAATCAAAGAATATTTATCCAACCCACCTGTCCTAGCACCTGCCTTACCAGACATACCTTTAAGGCTTTACTTGACAGTGACTAAGACCGCGGCTGGGGCCATGTTAGCACAAGAAGTTAATGGGAAAGAGTGTGCCATTTACTACCTTAGTAAGAAGCTCTTAGACTACGAATCCCATTACACTCCTTTAGAAAAGCTTTGCCTTGCGCTAGTCTGGGCCACTAAGAAGCTTAGGCATTATATGCTTACTCACACAATCCATATAGTGTCACGACTAGACTCTCTTAAGTTCTTATTCGAAAAGCCAGCCCTTAATGGTAGACTCTCCCGTTGGGTAGTAACGTTGGCCGAATTTGACTTAAAATTTATTCCTCATAAATCCATCAAAGGCAACGCTGTTTCCGTCTTCTTAGCGGATTTCCCTGTAGATGAATCTCGCGAAGAATATGAATTTCCTGATGAAGACCTTCTCATGACGGAAGACGAAAGTTGGACACTATACTTCGATGGTGCATCCAACCAAAAGGGATGTGGCGTCGGGGTACTCTTGGTATCACCGGACGGCGAACACACTCCTCTTTCTGTTAAACTCGACTTCGATGTTACTAATAATGCAGCCGAGTACGAAACATGTATCATAGGGCACCAGGCCGCAGTGTCCCTCGACATTAAGAAACTAAGAGTATATGGTGATTCATCTTTGATCATCAATCAAATCTCTAAAAGATGGAAAGTTCAAAATGAAAGCCTCTTGCAATACCAAACTCATCTAGAAACCATTGCTGAACAAATCCCTGAAATACAATACACATACCTTCCACGAGAAGAAAACCAATTTGCTGACGCTTTGGCCCGCTTAGCCTCTATGATTAGGATTCCTCGTACCACGCCAGAAATGCCCCTTATCATTAGGAGACGGCAAGATCCTGCTTATATTCATGCCTTAGACACTGAGCCATATCCTATTCATTCTGAACCCTGGTCTGCGCAACTTTTGTTTGACAGGCTTCAACCCTTCGATTAGGGGAATAGTATGCTGAGCAATTTCACGATCAATGCCTGGCATGTCCTGGTAGGACCATGCGAATACGTCGACATATTCAACTAACGTTTAGATTAATTGAGTGCGTTCGTATTTGTTTAAAGTTAATCCAATTCTTACCTCCTTTGGTTCATTATCATTTGAAAGATTAATTTTTTCTATTTCCTCAATGATTGGAGTTTTATTTTCATGTTCCACTGCTTTAATTATTTCTTTTTCAGATTCACTGTTGCAATCAGAAGGAGAAGAGGAAGTAGATATATTACACAAGTCATAAGCAAATGAGTTCATATTATTGAAATCGGAAATCATAGAGTTGAACAGTGACTCGGCAGAAGCTAAAGACTCTACTTGGACGCTAGAATTAACAGGCATAGAAATAGTCCCAACCGAGATACTAGACTCAATAGACTCAGACTCAGACTCAGACTCTGACTCGGATGACTCAGACTCTTCAAACATTGGCCCTTCCCTGGTGGTGAAGATCATCTTCTTTCCGTTTGGAGTAGTCAACTTGATAGTCTTCCTCCATCCTTGCATGACGCCACTTGCAGGAGTGATCAGCATAGTAGGGTCGAAGTCTTCATTTTGTAACACAGCCTGGATATGAGCGGTATTATTTGGGCATTTTACTAGTTCTTGACCGAATAGAAGTCCCAATGCCTTGTAGTCTAAACAGTCTTCAGTGAACTGTTTAATTTGGGGATCAGGATTCCACATATCAAAGAACTGCGACTACCCTTCTCAATGACATGATGCATAAAGAGGTAGAAGTTTACGTAGATGACATGATAGTTAAGTCCAAAGATAGAGAGGGACACCATACCGCCCTTGAGAAGTTCTTCATAAAACTTCGCAAATACAACAAGAGACTTAATCCACAAAGATGAGCCTTTGGGGTCACTTTCGGGAAACTCCTAGGTTATGTCATTAATTCTAGAGGGATTGAGATTGACCCTACTAAAATAACAGCCATCATGACCATGCCTCCACCTAAGAATGAAAAGCAAATAAGGGGTTTCTTAGGAAAAATCCAGTACATCAGTAGGTTCATCTCTAAACTGACCATGGTGTGTGAGCCCATCTTTAAAAAGCTTATGAAAAGTGTCGCTGCTGAATGGGATGAGGATTGCCAAAAAGCCTGTGACAAAATCAAAGAATATTTATCCAACCCACCTGTCTTAGCATCTGCCTTACCAGACATACCTTTAAGGCATTACTTGACTGTGACTAAGACCGCGGCTGGGGCTATGTTAGCACAAGAAGTTAATGGGAAAGAGTGTGCCATTTACTACCTTAGTAAGAAGCTCTTAGACTACGAATCCTGTTACACTCCCTTAGAAAAGCTTTGCCTTGCGCTAGTCTGAGCCACTAAGAAGCTTAGGCATTATATGCTTACTCACACAATCCATATAGTGTCACGACTAGACTCTCTTAAGTTCTTATTCGAAAAGCCAGCCCTAAATGGTAGACTCTCCCATTGGGTAGTAATGTTGGCCGAATTTGATTTAAAATTTATTCCTCATAAATCCATCAAAGGCAACGCTGTTTTCGAATTCTTAGCGGATTTCCCTGTAGATGAATCTCGCGAAGAATATGAATTTCCTGATGAAGACCATCTCATGACGGAAGACGAAAGTTGGGCACTATACTTCGATGGTGCATCCAACCAAAAGGGATGTGGCGTCGGGGTACTCCTGGTATCACCGGACGGCGAACACACTCCTCTTACTGTTAAACTCGACTTCGATGTTACTAATAATGCAGCCGAGTACGAAGCATGTATCATAGGGCTCCAGGCCGCAGTGTCCCTCGACATTAAGAAACTAAGAGTATATGGTGATTCATCTTTGATCATCAATCAAATCTTTAAAAGATTTAAAGTTCGAAATGAAAGCCTCTTGCAATACCAAACTCATCTAGAAACCATTGCTGAACAAATCCCTGAAATACAATACACATACCTTCCACGAGAAGAAAACCAATTTACTAACGCTTTGGCCCGCTTAGCCTCTATGATTAGGATCCCTCGTACCACGCTAGAAATGCCCCTTATCATTGAGAGACGGCAAGAGCCTGCTTATGTTCATGCCTTAGACACTGAGCCATATCCTATTCCTTCTGAACCCTGGTCTGCGCAACTTTTGTTTGACAGGCTTCATCCCTTCGATTAGGGGAATAGTATGCTGAGCAATTTCACGATCGATGCCTGGCATGTCCTGGTAGGACCATGCGAATACGTCGACATATTCAACTAATGTTTTGATTAATTGAGTGCGTTCGTATTCGTTTAAAGTTAATCTAATTCTTACCTCCTTTGGTTCATTATCATTTGAAAGATTAATTTTTTCTATTTCCCTAATGATTGGAGTTATATTTTCATGTTCTTCCACTACTTTAATTATTTCTTTTTCAGATTCATTGTTGCAATCAGAAGGAGAAGAGGAAGTAGAGATATTGCACAAGTCATAAGCAAAAGAGTTCATATTATTGAAATCGGAAATCATAGAGTTCAACAATGACTCGGCAGAAGCTAAAGACTCTACTTGGACACTAGAATTAACAGGCTTAGAAATAGTCCTAACCGGGATACTAGACTAAATAAACTCAGACTCAGACTCAGACTCTGACTCGGACTCTTTAAACAATGTCCCTTCCCCGGTGGTGAAGATCATCTTCTTTCCGTTTGAAGTAGTCAACTTGATAGTCTTCCTCCATCCTTGCATGACGCCACTTGCAGGAGTGATCAGCATAGTAGGGTCGAAGTCTTCATTTTGTAACACAGCCTGGATATGAGCGGTATTATTTGGGCATTTAACTCGTTCTTGACCGAATAGAAGTCCCAATGCCTTGTAGTCTAAATAGTCTTCAGTGAACTGTTTAATTTGGGGATCAGGATTCCACATATCAAAGAACTGCGACTACCCTTCTCCATGACATGATGCATAAAGAGGTAGAAGTTTACGTAGATGACATGATAGTTAAGTCCAAAGATAGAGAGGGACACCATACCGCCCTTGAGAAGTTCTTCATAAGACTTCGCAAATACAACATGAGACTTAATCCACAAAAATGCGCCTTTAGGGTCACTTCCGGGAAACTCCTAGGTTATGTCATTAGTTCTAGAGGGATTGAGATTGACCCTACTAAAATAACAGCAATCATGACCATGCCTCCACCTAAGAATGAAAATCAAATAAGGGGTTTCTTAGGAAAAATCCATTACATCAGTAGGTTCATCTCTAAACTGACCATGGTGTGTGAGCCAATCTTTAAAAAGCTAAAGAAAAGTGTCGCTGTTGAATGGGATGAGGATTGCCCAAAAGCCTTTGACAAAATCAAAGAATATTTATCCAACCCACCTGTCCTAGCACCTGCCTTACCAGACATACCTTTAAGGCTTTACTTGACTGTGACTAAGACCGCGGCTGGGGCCATGTTAGCACAAGAAGTTAATGGGAAAGAGTGTGCCATTTACTACCTTAGTAAGAAGCTCTTAGACTACGAATCCCGTTACACTCCTTTAGAAAAGCTTTGCCTTGCGCTAGTCTGGGCCACTAAGAAGCTTAGGCATTATATGCTTACTCACACAATCCATATAGTGTCACGACTAGACTCTCTTAAGTTCTTATTCGAAAAGCCAGCCCTTAATGGTAGACTCTCCTGTTGGGTAGTAATGTTGGCCGAATTTGACTTAAAATTTATTCCTCATAAATCCTTCAAAGGCAACGATGTTTCCGACTTCTTAGCGGATTTCCCTGTAGATGAATCTCGCGAAGAATATGAATTTCCTGATGAAGACCTTCTCATGACGGAAGACGAAAGTTGGGCACTATACTTCCATGGTGCATCCAACCAAAAGGGATGTGGCGTCGGGGTACTCCTGGTATCACCGGACGGCGAACACGCTCCTCTTTCTGTTAAACTCGACTTCGATGTTACTAATAATGCAGCCGAGTACGAAGCATGTATCATAGGGCTCCAGGCCGCAGTGTCCCTCGACATTAAGAAACTAAGTGTATATGGTGATTCATCTTTGATAATCAATCAAATATCTAAAAGATGGAAAGTTCGAAATGAAAGCCTCTTGCAATACCAAACTCATCTAGAAACCATTGCTGAACAAATCCCTGAAACACAATACACATACCTTTCACGAGAAGAAAACCAATTTGCTGACGCTTTGACCCGCTTTGCCTCTATGATTAGGATCCCTCGTACCACGCCAGAAATGCCCCTTATCATTGAGAGACGGCAAGAGCCAGCTTATGTTCATGCCTTAAACACTGAGCCATATCCTATTCCTTCTGAACCCTGGTCTGCGCAACTTTTGTTTGACAGACTTCATCCCTTCGATTAGGGGAATAGTATGCTGAGCAATTTCACGATCGATGTCTGGCATGTCCTGGTAGGACCATGCGAATACGTCGACATATTCAACTAACGTTTTGATTAATTGAGTGTGTTCGAATTCGTTTAAAGTTAATCCAATTCTTACCTCCTTTGGTTCATTATCATTTGAAAGATTAATTTTTTCTATTTCCTCAATGATTGGAGTTTTATATTCATGTTCTTCCACTGCTTTAATTTTTTTTTTTTCAGATTCATTGTTGCAATCAGAAGGAGAAGAGGAAGTTGAGATATTGCTCAAGTCATAAGCAAATGAGTTCATATTATTGAAATCGGAAATCATAGAGTTGAACACTGACTCGGCAGAAGCTAATGACTCTACTTGGACACTAGAATTAACAGGCTTAGAAATAGTCCCAACCGGGATACTAGACTCAATAGACTCAGACTCTGACTCGGACTCTTCAAACAATGGCCCTTCCCCGGTGGTGAAGATCATCTTCTTTCCATTTTGAGTAGTCAACTTGATAGTCTTACTCCATCCTTGCATGACGCCACTTGCAGGAGTGATCAGCATAGTAGGGTCGAAGTCTTCATTTTGTAAAACAGCCTGGATATGAGCGGTATTATTTGGGCATTTAACTCGTTCTTGACCGAATAGAAGTCCCAATGCCTTGTAGTCTAAACAGTCTTCAGTGAACTGTTTAATTTGGGGATCAGGATTCCACATATCAAAGAACTGCGACTACCCTTCTCCATGACATGATGCATAAAGAGGTAGAAGTTTACGTAGATGACATGATAGTTAAGTCCAAAGATAGAGAGGGACACCATACCGCCCTTAAGAAGTTCTTCATAAGACTTCGCAAATACAACATGAGACTTAATCCACAAAAATGCGCCTTTAGGGTCACTTCCGGGAAACTCCTAGGTTATGTCATTAGTTCTAAAGGGATTGAGATTGACCCTACTAAAATAACAGCCATCATGACCATGCCTCCACCTAAAAATGAAAAACAAATAAGGGGTTTCTTAGGAAAAATCCAGTACATCAGTAGGTTCATCTCTAAACTGACCATGGTGTGTGAGCCCATCTTTAAAAAGCTTAAGAAAAGTGTCGCTGTTGAATGGGATGAGGATTGCCGAAAAGCCTTTGACAAAATCAAAGAATATTTATCCAACCCACCTGTCTTAGCACCTGCCTTACTAGACATACCTTTAAGGCTTTACTTGACTGTGACTAAGACCGCGGCTGGGGCCATGTTAGCACAAGAAGTTAATGGGAAAGAGTGTGCCATTTACTACATTAGTAAGAAGCTCTTAGACTACGAATCCCGTTACACTCCTTTAGAAAAGCTTTGCCTTGCGCTAGTCTGGGCCACTAAGAAGCTTAGGCATTATATGCTTACTCACACAATCCATATAGTGTCACGACTAGACTCTCTTAAGTTCTTATTCGAAAAGCCAGCCCTTAATGGTAGACTCTCCCGTTGGGTAGTAACGTTGGCCGAATTTGACTTAAAATTTATTCCTCATAAATCCATCAAAGGCAACGCTGTTTCCGACTTCTTAGCGGATTTCCCTGTAGATGAATTTCGCGAAGAATATGAATTTCCTGATGAAGACCTTCTCATGACGGAAGACGAAAGTTGGGCACTATACTTCGATGGTGCATCCAACCAAAAGGGATGTGGCGTCGGGGTACTCTTGGTATCACCGGACGGCGAACACACTCCTCTTTCTGTTAAACTCGACTTTGATGTTACTAATAATGCAGCTGAGTACGAAACATGTATCATAGGGCACCAGGCCGCAGTGTCCCTCAACATTAAGAAACTAAGAGTATATATGGTGATTCATCTTTGATCATCAATCAAATCTCTAAAAGATGGAAAGTTCAAAATGAAAGCCTCTTGCAATACCAAACTCATCTAGAAACCATTGCTGAACAAATCCCTGAAATACAATACACATACCTTCCACGAGAAGAAAACCAATTTGCTGACGCTTTGGCCCGCTTAGCCTCTATGATTAGGATCCCTCGTACCACGCCAGAAATGCCCCTTATCATTAGGAGACGGCAAGAGCCTGCTTATATTCATGCCTTAGACACGGAGCCATATCCTATTCATTCTGAACCCTGGTCTGCGCAACTTTTGTTTGACAGGCTTCAACCCTTCGATTAGGGGAATAGTATGCTGAGCAATTTCACGATCAATGCCTGGCATGTCCTGGTAGGACCATGCGAATACGTCGACATATTCAACTAACGTTTTGATTAATTGAGTGCGTTCGTATTCGTTTAAAGTTAATCCAATTCTTACCTCCTTTGGTTCATTATCATTTGAAAGATTAATTTTTTCTATTTCCTCAATGATTGGAGTTTTATTTTCATGTTCCACTGCTTTAATTATTTCTTTTTCAGATTCATTGTTGCAATCAGAAGGAGAAGAGGAAGTAGATATATTACACAAGTCATAAGCAAATGAGTTCATATTATTGAAATCGGAAATCATAGAGTTGAACAGTGACTCGGCAGAAGCTAAAGACTCTACTTGGTCGCTAGAATTAACAGGCATAGAAATAGTCCCAACCGGGATACTAGACTCAATAGACTCAGACTCAGACTCAGACTCTGACTCGGATGACTCAGACTCTTCAAACATTGGCCCTTCCCCGGTGGTGAAGATCATCTTCTTTCCGTTTGGAGTAGTCAACTTGATAGTCTTCCTCCATCCTTGCATGACGCCACTGCAGGAGTGATTAGCATAGTAGGGTCGAAGTCTTCATTTTGTAACACAGCCTGGATATGAGCGGTATTATTTGGGCATTTTACTAGTTCTTAACCGAATAGAAGTCCCAATGCCTTGTAGTCTAAACAGTCTTCAGTGAACTGTTTAATTTGGGGATCAGGATTCCACATATCAAAGAACTGCGACTACCCTTCTCAATGACATGATGCATAAAGAGGTAGAAGTTTACGTAGATGACATGATAGTTAAGTCCAAAGATAGAGAGGGACACCATACCGCCCTTGAGAAGTTCTTCATAAAACTTCGCAAATACAACATGAGACTTAATCCACAAAAATGAGCCTTTGGGGTCACTTTCGGGAAACTCCTAGGTTATGTCATTAATTCTAGAGGGATTGAGATTGACCCTACTAAAATAACAGCCATCATGACCATGCCTCCACCTAAGAATGAAAAACAAATAAGGGGTTTCTTAGGAAAAATCCAGTACATCAGTAGGTTCATCTCTAAACTGACCATGGTGTGTGAGCCCATCTTTAAAAAGCTTATGAAAAGTGTCGCTGCTGAATGGGATGAGGATTGCCAAAAAGCCTTTGACAAAATCAAAGAATATTTATCCAACCCACCTGTCTTAGCATCTGCCTTACCAGACATACCTTTAAGGCATTACTTGACTGTGACTAAGACCGCGGCTGGGGCTATGTTAGCACAAGAAGTTAATGGGAAAGAGTGTGCCATTTACTACCTTAGTAAGAAGCTCTTAGACTACGAATCCTGTTACACTCCCTTAGAAAAGCTTTGCCTTGCGCTAGTCTGAGCCACTAAGAAGCTTAGGCATTATATGCTTACTCACACAATCCATATAGTGTCACGACTAGACTCTCTTAAGTTCTTATTCGAAAAGCCAGCCCTAAATGGTAGACTCTCCCATTGGGTAGTAATGTTGGCCGAATTTGATTTAAAATTTATTCCTCATAAATCCATCAAAGGCAACGCTGTTTTCGAATTCTTAGCGGATTTCCCTGTAGATGAATCTCGCGAAGAATATGAATTTCCTGATGAAGACCATCTCATGACGGAAGACGAAAGTTGGGCACTATACTTCGATGGTGCATCCAACCAAAAGGGATGTGGCGTCGGGGTACTCCTGGTATCACCGGACGGCGAACACACTCCTCTTACTGTTAAACTCGACTTCGATGTTACTAATAATGCAGCCGAGTACGAAGCATGTATCATAGGGCTCCAGGCCGCAGTGTGCCTCGACATTAAGAAACTAAGAGTATATGGTGATTCATCTTTGATCATCAATCAAATCTCTAAAAGATGGAAAGTTCGAAATGAAATCCTCTTGCAATACCAAACTCATCTAGAAACCATTGCTGAACAAATCCCTGAAATACAATACACATACCTTCCACGAGAAGAAAACCAATTTGCTGACGCTTTGGCCCGCTTAGCCTCTATGATTAGGATCCCTCGTACCACGCCAGAATTGCTACTTATCATTGAGAGACGGCAAGAGCCTGCTTATGTTCATGCCTTAGACACTAAGCCATATCCTATTCCTTCTGAACCCTGGTCTGCGTAACTTTTGTTTGACAGGCTTCATCCCTTCGATTAGGGGAATAGTATGCTGAGCAATTTCACGATCGATGCCTGGCATGTCCTGGTAGGACCATGCGAATACGTCGACATATTCAACTAACGTTTTGATTATTCGAGTGCGTTCGTATTCGTTTAAAGTTAATCCAATTCTTACCTCCTTTGGTTCATTATCATTTGAAAGATTAATTTTTCTATTTCCTGAATGATTGGAGTTTTATTTTCATGTTCTTCCACTGCTTTAATTATTTCTTTTTCAGATTCATTGTTGCAATCAGAAGGAGAAGAGGAAGTAGAGATATTGCACAAGTCATAAGCAAATGAGTTCATATTATTGAAATCGGAAATCATAGAGTTGAACAATGACTCGGCAGAAGCTAAAGACTCTATTTGGACACTAGAATTAACAGACTTAGAAATAGTACCAACCGGGATACTAGACTCAATAGACTCAGACTCAGACTCAGACTCAGACTTTGACTCGGATGACTCGGACTCTTCAATCATTGTCCCTTCCTCGGTGGTGAAGATCATCTTCTTTCCGTTTGGAGTAGTCATCTTGATAGTCATCCTCCATCCTTGCATGACGCCACTTGCAGGAGTGATCAGTATAGTAGGGTCGAAGTCTTCATTTTGTAACACAGCCTGGATATGAGCGGTATTATTTGGGCATTTAACTCGTTCTTGACCGAATAGAAGTCCGAATGCCTTGTAGTCTAAACAGTCTTTAGTCAACTGTTTAATTTGGGGATCAGGATTCCACATATCAAAGAACTGCGACTACTCTTCTCCATGACATGATGCATAAAGAGGTAGAAGTTTACGTAGATGACATGATAGTTAAGTCCAAAGATAGAGAGGGACACCATACCGCCCTTGAGAAGTTCTTCATAAGACTTTGCAAATACAACATGAGACTTAATCCACAAAAATGCGCCTTTAGGGTCACTTCCGGGAAACTCCTAGGTTATGTCATTAGTTCTAGAGGGATTGAGATTGACCCTACTAAAATAACAGCCATCATGACCTTGCTTCCACCTAAGAATGAAAAGCAAATAAGGGGTTTCTTAGGAAAAATCCAGTACATTAGTAGGTTCATCTCTAAACTGACCATGGTGTGTGAGCCCATCTTTTAAATGCTTAAGAAAAGTGTCGCTGCTGAATGGGATGAGGATTGCCAAAAAGCCATTGACAAAATCAAAGAATATTTATCCAACCCACCTGTCTTAGCACCTGCCTTACCAGACATACCTTTAAGGCTTTACTTGACTGTGACTAAGACCGCGGCTGGGGCCATGTTAGCACAAGAAGTTAATGGGAAAGAGTGTGCCATTTACTACCTTAGTAAGAAGCTCTTAGACTACGAATCCCGTTACACTCCCTTAGAAAAGCTTTGCCTTGCGCTAGTCTGGGCCACTAAGAAGCTTAGGCAATATATGCTTACTCACACAATCCATATAGTGTCACGACTAGATTCTCAGATCCGGAACGAAGGAGATACGAGCCGCAGCAGCCTCCTGGCAAAAGCAAGAAAACAATAACATTGATCATGTCAAAGTAAGCAACAACGAGCTAACTCAATGTGCATACCTCGTTAAACTTGACAGGAGGAGCCAAGCGAGGCAAAAGAACAGCTTGGTAATCGCGACCACGAAAAGCAAAGTCGTGACAGCTCACCCGAAGCGTCGCCCCTCCCTCGATAGCCTGAACAAGAGCAACCATGTCCATCATAGTGACAGGAGGGTCATGAGGCACCAATAGTAGCCTCGTTCCATCGTGCTGGCAGGTCACCCTCTCGCCCAAATACCATACAGGGTATGATTCTCCATAAAAAATGACTCTCTCGCGAGTCAGAATGCGGCCCTATGTGCCCAAGCCGGTATCTCCGGAAACGACGCCCAAGGATAAGAGGTAACCTGTAAAGCAAAGGAAAGTTAACACCTACTACGTATACCCAAGGGACAAGATTGATTCACTACGATTACCTTGTCGTCCTTGGCCTGCCGGATAGCCTTTCGGACACTCTCTACGGCGCCATACCGAGTCACCCTGCGCTCCGTCCAGGACAAGCCGGCAGGAAGTGTAGGGTCCCAAACCCTTTCCGGGGCCTATCCCGGAAAATACTCATAAAACCAAATCTGTAACAATAAGATTACTTTAGTACTGATCATAATAACGAAACAAAAGATAGACGATGTATACAGTCATACCTCCAAGAGTCTCCATGGACCAAAAAGGGAGACTGGTCCACCGTCACCCAACTGCATGCAAGCAGTACGCATGCAGTACAAGAGACTACAATAGCCCAGCTCGACCCAGTCATAGGTCAATACCTGAGACAACTACCACAAGGGCTGCAGATATCGCGTCGAAGCGCGCGATCCCCTATCACTGCGCAACAGGCCACAGACAGCCAAACACAACAGAATGCGTACCTTCTGCTCCTCGGTAGTCCCCTGAAGGGTGAGACCTCGAGCCACTTTAGACCGGGGAGCATAAGTGTAACACCCCGACTCTTCCGGAGTCGAGTATATTGTCACCAATGCGCATCCAGGGCCAACAACTGTCCTCAATAACCAACACAAGTTCTTCCGGCACATTTTGTCCTCACTCATGCGCACCCTGAGAAACTTCCCAGGAGGTCACCCATCCCTGGACTACTCCCAGCCAAGCACGCTTAATTGTGGAGTAACTAAGGAAATAAGCTCCCTAAAAGAAAGATGCATCTTGTTGGAATGAGTAGCCTGCTAAATCCCCTTAAAGCAATCGTGAGGGGTATTACATACACCCCCACTTGAGAACAGCAACGCCCTCGTTGCGCCTGAGGACTCCACATATTCGGCCACAACGACCTGTGGGTCGCCCCAGCCTGGAAACTGATCGCCGGAGACTCCAGATATTCGGTCTAACGACCTCTGGGTCGCTCCTTATGACAATGCAGCCCCAGAATCCTCCCCCACTAGGCGCCTGAGGACTCCTAATATTCGGCCTAACAACCTTAGGGTCGCCCCAACACGTGGTCGCAGGGTTGCTCTGATACCATTTGTAACACCCCGACTCTTCCGGGGTCGAGTATATTGTCACCAATGCGCATCCAGGGCCAACAACTGTCCTCAATAACCAACACAAGTTCTTCCGGCACATTTTGTCCTCACTCATGCGCACCCTGAGAAACTTCCCAGGAGGTCACCCATCCCTAGACTACTCCCAGCCAAGCACGCTTAACTGTGGAGTAACTAAGGAAATAAGCTCCCTAAAATAAAGATGCATCTTGTTGGAATGAGTAGCCTGCTAAATCCCCTTAAAGCAATCGTGAGGGGTATTACAATAAGAGGCGTTCGGAGGAAGCATATCGGCAACCGGGCCTATCAAGCCTCGAACCACCGCCGACTTGAACGGCAATGATTCACCTACCGGTACCCGGACGCCGGTAAAAGACAAGCCGGAAATCAAGGAGAAATCCAGCGGAGTGATGGTCAACTCCCCACGACGCATGTGGAAAGAGTTGGTAGTATCCCACCAGCACTCCAACAAACCTCGAACGAAAATCTGAGAGGAATGAACCTCTCCCATACTCTCATAAACATCGAGAAAAGAGGACAGGCCACTCTGCTCGATGAGAACAGCTGGATCGCGGACCTTTCGGACCTTCCTGAGCCAGGTAAAGTCAAAGGTCCCAAAATGACGAGTGTTACCCTCGTCCTGCAAATATAAGAATAATCAATCAAATGCCTAGGCCATCGTGTGAAATGTAGTCGGTATAACGAACAATACTTACGATGCCCGAGAGCAAACGATGTGAAATATGATGCTCCGGATCAAAGTACAACTGGTCGGGAGTCCACCCCACGGCCTTCCACGCCCTCCTAGATCCGAAAGTTGCTCTACCATCATCCTCCCCACCCGATTCTCCCGACGACATGGTAATCGGATTGAACATCACAAATGGAACTAAGAATCAATGAGTTCTCGACTCTAAACTACCAGATTTCATGAATGGGAAAAAGAAAAAAAACACAACGCTTCAAAGCGTCACCACTACATGAGATTTCCAGAATCCATTTCATACATCAACATACGCGTTCAAAGTTCCCTAAGCATGTTTCTAGGTTCCAAACTTAGAAGCTACGCTAATCCTGATTCTGAGGTTCATCATCCAAGAATCATCACACATTCAAAGTTCCCTAAACATATTTCTAAGTTCCGGATTTAGAAATTACATCAAACAATATAATTCTAGATTCATGATCTACAAAATTATTTAACAAACGAACTCACATTAAACGAGTATCAAACTCGTGAAGAACAACGAAACTCGCCGGAAAACTCGCCGGAAAACTGGCCGGAAACTCGTCGGAAATCGCCAAAGTACGCCGGAAACTCGCCGGCAAGCGTAACCCTAGCTCGCCGGAAATGGCGCGCTCCACCTAATATAAAAAAAAAAAAAAAAAACCGGCCGTCAAAAAAACAAAATAATAAAAAAAACAAAAAACGAAACAAAAACCGCAAGGAGAGGAAATGTACCTGAATTACCGGAAAATCCACCCGGAAGTTTGCCGGAAAACGCCCCGGAGAAAAGGTCCGAAAACTCGCGAAATGAGGCAACCTCGAAAATCGTCGAAAAAACACCCGAACAAAAAACCGTCAAAATAATAATTAAGCAAAAATAATCACTCCTCCCAAGTAGATCTGAAGAAATGCTCAAGAAATAAGGAGTTTCAAGCTTCAAAAATTTCGAAAATGGAGTTGGGTTGAGGAGAGAGAGAGAGACGAAAGAAAAACGGCGGAGAAGAAGAGAAATGGGAAGAAAAAAAAGTCGCCCGTGTCTTTTTAGGTCGTTTAATGACCTGCGCCCAGCGCGTCATGCGCGTCTAGCGCGTCCTCAAGGACCGCGTCTAACGCGAAGCACTGCGTCCAGCGCAGCTCTAAACGCCAAACGCAAGACTGTGCGTCTGTGCACAGTCTTCGGGGCTTCTTAGCCATGTGGAGCCCACACCTAATTCCCAAATGCATTCAAATGTTCGTTATGACATTGCGCGCGACAATTAAACGAACTTTCAAAAGTTGGCAAAAACGCAACCTTGCTATTCCGTGAATCAACTACAACAACAGCCTTGGAGCGGGACAATAGCTCATTACAACAGCCTTGGAGCGGGACAATAGCTCATTACAACAGCCTTGGAGCGGGACAATAGCTTATTACAATCAGCCTTGGAGCTGGACAATAGCTCATTACAATAGCCTTGAAGCGGGACAATAGCTCATTACAACAGCCTTGGAGCGGGACAATAGCTCATGATTCTTTTTCCCATATATCATTTCATTTTTGCAAATTTACAATTACTTTGCAAATATGTTCCACCCATGCCTGTTCATGAAGCTTTTGCTTGTTTTGCAGGTACTGGCGCAAAAGAATGATTTTGGATTGCAGAGCATCTAGAATCATTCTCCGTCCCGACACGTATACTTTGACTTTCGGTTTTACAAACCTCGGTCAAAGTGGGGGCTTTTGTACACACATAATCGTGTCTCCCCATTTAAGGATCCAATGATGAAATATAATGCGGTCTTAGTGGGCATGGCCCGATGGAGGAGCAGTCTGAATAACCAGGCAATGTGTGTTTTAAAATAATATAAAAGCCCAATTAATCGTTCATGATGATTAATTGTAAATTCAACCCGTGAAATACTTTTTAAAGTCCATTTTAAAAGCCCAACCGAATATTTATTATTCATAAATATTTTTATTTCTAATATTTATTGTTTTGATAAATATTTTCCTAAAAGCTTTTATTATTATCTTTTACCCATAAAACATATTTTTTAACCCGGAAAATTCGATCTCCAGATTTCTAGGGAAAAAAAAGGCATCTTGAAAGCACGCGTATCATTTAAAAAGAATATTCAGGAATATTCCGGATTTTGCGCCGGACGCGGCGGCCGCGCTCAGCGCGCCACTTGCGTCCAGCACATTGGCTATATCGCGTCAAGCAATCCAATGAGCGCCTGACACGTAGACTTGTGACTCACACAGAGTCCTGCTACTAGCGCAAGTCTTGTGTGAGACGCAAGATAACAATTTATCTTTTCGAAAACGTGTTTCCATGTGCAAAGTTTTAATTGGACGGACCACGTCATGCGGGCCAATCTGCGCCTGACGCGTGTCCTCGCGCCTGCCACGTAGGCTTGCGCCAGGCGCAGTGTGTGCGTCAGACGCACGCGCTTGTTAGCCTATAAATACGGACTGATTTACCGAATCAAAGACAGCTTCGAATTATTATTTTTACGCACGTAAATACTCTCAAAAAAACTCCGAAACATACTTCGAATACAAAACATACAAAACACTTGTGATTTTCCACATTAATTCTTGTTCCTGATTCTACTATATTCCTGGTTCCAAGATTGCTTCGCCTGAAAGTCACTAGGCTCTTCAATCTAAACCGCATAGGTATAATCCTGTGGGCTCTTGAATAATCATATTTATTTCATTGAAGTTACTAACTGTTTTCCTGAGCGATAGTGTTGGATCTTAGTCATAGGCAAACCTACCCAACTATGGCATTGTTCTCTTCTTCCTGACTGGAGTACGTCTTACACGTGGCCACCTCTTTCAGCAGGGGTACGAAACGTGGGATCAATCTCTTAGTCATAGACCCTTTTCAGCCATAACCTAAACCTGACCAATAGTTGAATATAGAACTGGACTTTAGGTTGAGAATTTCTGCATCCATGTTACTTGACATTTATGTGTGATTGCAATTTTTGCCTGATCATATATTCTTAATATGTTGATATGTGTTGCGCCTAAAACTAATACACATTGCGTCTAAAAACTGTCGTTGTTTCGCCGAACATTTGTAAAATTACCAATATGCATGCCGCAGAGTATTGCGCCAAACGCTTTAAGTTGCGCTCGGCGCAATGCTCTGGCGCCAGACGCAAAGTCCTAATTTAGTGCGTCTTAAACTGTTGTTATAGTTAGTGCGTTAGTCTTTGCGTCTTGAAATTATACCAGATTTGTCAAAACATCGTCTAAACTGTCACGAACACGAGGGAAGGCCCAGCACGCTAGACGCATGAGGTTGCGCCTGACGCTATGGGCATGCGCCAGACGCGCACTTTGCGTCACACACAAACTTGTTGTGTGGCATATTGTTGTGCATCCCTCGTTTTCCGTCACTTTAGGCAATGTGGTCATCAATTCCGTATAATACTTCGTGCGTGTGAGTCATTGATCATTCAGTACTTCTCGTGTTTAACTTCACCTAAAAAAAAGAAAGTATTGGTCTTCCATCATGATTAGGTCTCACCTAGGTGCATGGTCATAGTTTTTTTTTTTTTTTTTTTTGAGAAAGTCGGATATTCCTATCCTCCCAACAACTTAGCCCATCTCTTAAAAAAAAAAAATTTATCTTTCACAATTGCATTTTGATTGGTGATGAACTCTTGCCAATACATCATTATCCATTCTCTTCCACAAAATAAAATCCATAACGTCCAATATATCATTATCCATTCCCTTCCACAAAATAAAATCCATAACGTCCACTATGTCATTATACATTTTCCTCCACAAAATATATTCAAATATCATCCACAAAATAATTTTCCTTCCATAAATTTCCTATCCTTTTGGCAAGAGTTCCGAACAAATTAAGATGATATTTTCGAAAACATTTTCATTCCTCACCCTATCCATTTCTGGAGTGCGTCCTAAGTCAATGTGTCCTTGTCAAACAGGGTAAGTGAGAAAACAGTCTCGGTAGGTCGTCCACGTGCGCGAAAGGCTAGATCTGTTCCACCGGCTAAAGAACGATCAACTGTTGAAGAAACAATGGGTGATGAAAAAGTTTCTGAATTGACCAATATGATTGAACGAATGGCTAAGAACTTGGAGGAGGTCACTCTCCGTCTGCACCAAGTTGAAAGTGGTGAAAATGCTGTATTCGCCAAACAAATGGAAAATACTGTCCAAAAGGTCACCAATAAGGAAACCTATTTTGATTTGGATGAGAACAACAAGTTCAAGGGAAAGCTACCTGAAAAGTTTTCCACAAGTGATTTTCCCAAGTTCAAGCCTACTGACAACCCCAAGTATCATTTGAGAAACTTCAAGGCCACCATGATCATTAAGTCTGTGGACCCTGAACTTTATTCAACGGTATTCCCGATGTCGTTGGACTCTGCTTGTCAAAATTGGTTCTACTCCCTGGACCCCAAACATGTTGAAACATGGGGTGACATCGCTAGAGTGTTCATGAAACAATATGAACATAACACTGTAATCCAAACCTCGCTAAGGGAATTGGAAGTTTTGAAGCAAGATAGCAATGAAGGCTTTACCACCTACCTTAATAGGTGGAGGGAAAAGTCTGCTTACATGGTCTCCAGACCTGCTGACAAGGACCTCGTCCGCATCTTTGTTAACAACTTGTTACCCAAGTACAAAACTCATCTCAAATACCTGGGTATCGATAATTTCACCAAACTGTACGACATAGGTGTGCAAATTGAAGACGATCTGTTGAAAAATGCCCAAAGTGACAACAATCGTTATAAGGGTAATAATAACAACAAGAAGAATGATTACGGATCCACTTCCAAAGGTGGAGAGGTGAACCTTCTTGAGGCACCCCAAAAATCCTTCAAGAGGAACGTGAGAAGGACGTTCACTCCAATAGGCATGTCATATGCCACTGCTTTTGATCGCCTCCATTCGAAGGGCGCTCTTGATCCCATCGGACCAACTCCTGATCCAGAATAGCATAATAAAAGATCGAGTTGGGACAAGAATGCTTACTGCAAATATCATAGGGGAAACGGTCATAAGACAGAAGACTGCTTCAGGTTGAAGAATGTCATTCAAGACATGATCGACGAAGGTAGACTCCCCATTCCTCCTGCAGGGAAGAAGCCTAACAATCAAGATAGACCATTAAACAAGGTTCTGGCTATCTCTGAGGATCAGTACTGCTATGATCCACTGCTCTTGATTACACCAATAGGGGATCCTGTCCCCGCTATCATTATTGCTAACACCTCACCAGATATCAATGGTATTTGGGATAGTGATGAAGAAGACGAGTTTGTCACAGAATAAAGTGAGTATATGCGGGGAACATATGACGATGATGAAGTCATTAGCCCTAAAACCGATCGCTTTACTTTAGCAATGGATTGGTATGAAAGTGATGAGGAGGCAGTACGGGTACTTACCCGAACTGGAAGGCTAACTCAGCCCGTTCAGGATAAACCTCCCACATCGTCTGCATCTCATGAAGGAGTTCTTCCCAAAGAGAACTCTCTCATTCAACAGCTCATGAAAACAAAAGCTGATGTTAACATTTGGCAGTTGATAGCTTCCTCTCATGGGCATCGCATGGCATTATTAAATGCCCTTACCAAGATGAATGTGTCATCTGACACTTCTCCTGAAGGATTTGTCAATTTCCTGATTGCTGATAAGCCAATCTGAGGAAACACTATTTCTTTTACTGATGATGACCTTCCTTTTATAGGAAGTAAACACAACAAAGCCCTACATCTCACTGTAGCATGTGTGGGCATGAATGTCCCAATGACATTAGTAGACAATGGGTCTGCCATCAACGTATGTCCATTGCGAACTGCGCGCCGTCTAGGTTTCAAAGATGAGGATTTCAATTCTTCTCATCAAGGCATCTGAGCATACGATAATTCTCGTCGTCAGTCTTTGGGAACTATAGCCCTAAACATCTCTGCAGGGGTTATAGAAAAGCGCACTATCTTCCAGGTCATTGATATCAAGGCCTCATTCAACTTGCTTTTAGGACGGTCATGGCTTCATGAGCTTGGTGCGGTTCCATCTTCCTTGCATCAAAAGGTTAAGATGATTGTGGATGGCATTCCCATAACTCTTGATGCCTCTATAATGAAGGTACAAGTAATAGACAAACCTCTCATCCACATAGACCATGACGAGGAGGATGAAGATCTTCGAGGATTCGTTCCCGAGCTCATCGAAGAGGATTTGGCGCCATTTGATTTTGATTGCTTCTCTAATTTAACAGTCAACTATATCATGCGCAAGAAGGGACACTTCCCAGGCATGTCACTGGGTAGTAAGAAGTCTAGAGCGCCTCCTCTCACTGACTCTAAGTCAGTAGAAAATTTGTTTGGCTTAGGATACAAGCCTACCAGGAAGGAGCTCGCAGAATGTATTGCACAACGCATAGCATATCGCAATACCAAGGACAAGGACAATATCCCTTTTCCTCCCTATGAACCCACTCTGAATGGGCAATTTCTGAGGGAAGGAGAAGATTATCCTTGCTATGAATTCCCTGAACCATTCTATCAGGCTCAGGAGGGAGTGATCTACCCCGGATTTAAAGTATTTCTGGACTGTCACTTCTTGGAAGAAGGGATTCCTGATCCCCAAATTAAATAGTTCACTGAAGACTGTTTAGACTACAAGGCATTGGGACTTCTATTCGGTCAAGAACGAGTTAAATGCTCAAATAATACCGCTCATATCCAGGCTGTGTTACAAAATGAAGACTTTGACCCTGCTATGCTGATCACTCCTGCAAGTGGCGTCATGCAAGGATGGAGGAAGACTATCAAGTTGACTACTCCAAACGGAAAGAAGATGATCTTCACCACCGGGGAAGGGCCAATGTTTGAAGAGTCCGAGTCATCCGAGTCTGAGTCAGAGTCTGAGTCTGAGTCTATTGAGTCTAGTATCCCGGTTGGGACTATTTCTAAGCCTGTTAATTCTAGTGTCCAAGTAGAGTCTTTAGCTTCTGCCGAGTCATTGTTCAACTCAATGATTTCCGATTTCAATAATATGAACTCATTTGCTTATGACTTGTGCAATATCTCTACTTCCTCTTCTCCTTCTGATTGCAACAATGAATCAGAAAATGAAATAATTAAAGCAGTGGAAGAACATGAATATAAAACTCCAAGCATTGAGGAAATAGAAAAAATTAATCTTTCAAATGATAATGAACCAAAGGAGGTAAGAATTGAATTAACTTTAAACGAATACGAACGCACTCAATTAATCAAAACATTAGTTGAATATGTCGACGTATTCGCATGGTCCTACCAGGACATGCCAGGCATCGATCATGAAATTGCTCAGCATACTATTCCCCTAATCAAAGGGATGAAGCCTGACAAACAAAAGTTGCGCAGAATGAAGCCAAATGTAGCTCTCAAAATCAAAGAAGAGGTCATTAAACAACTCAATGCAGGTTTTATAAAGGTCGCTAACTACCCTAACTTGATTGCTAATGTTGTACCTGTACCTAAAAACGATGGGAGAGTAAGGATGTGCGTCGATTATAGAGACCACAATAAAGCAAGTCCCAAGGACGGTTTCCCCTTGCCTCACATAGACGTCCTAGTAGATAACACTGCCAACCATGCCCTTCTCTCTATTATGGACGGGTATGCAGGGTATAATCAGGTGAAAATAGCCGAGGAAGATATGGAAAAGACTACCTTCATCACACCGTGGGGAACCTTTTGCAATACTGTTATGCCTTTTGGATTAAAAAACGCTGGGGCCACATATCAAAGAACTGCGACTACCCTTCTCCATGACATGATGCATAAAGAGGTAGAAGTTTACGTAGATGACATGATAGTTAATTCCAAAGATTGAGAGGGACACCATACCGCCCTTGAGAAGTTCTTCATAAGACTTCGCAAATACAACATGAGACTTAATCCACAAAAATGCGCCTGTGGGGTCACTTCCCTGAAACTCCTAGGTTATGTCATTAGTTCTAGAGGGATTGAAATTGACCCTACTAAAATAACAGCCATCATGACCATGCCTCCACCTAATAATGAAAAACAAATAAGGGGTTTCATTGGAAAAATCCAGTACATCAGTAGTTTCATCTCTAAACTGACCATGGTGTGTGAGCCCAACTTTAAAAAGCTTAAGAAAAGTGTCGCTGCTGAATGGGATGAGGATTGCCAAAAAGCCTTTGACAAAATCAAAGAATATTTATCCAACCCACCTGTCTTAGCACCTGCCTTACCAGACATATCTTTAAGGCTTTACTTGACTGTGACTAAGACCGCGGCTGGGGCCATGTTAGCACAAGAAGTTAATGGGAAACAGTGTGCAATTTACTACCTTAGTAAGAAGCTCTTATACTACGAATCCCGTTACACTCCCTTTGAAAAGCTTTGCCTTGCGCTAGTCTGGGCCACTAAGAAGCTTAGGCATTATATGCTTACTCACACAATCCATATAGTGTCACGACTAGACCCTCTTAAGTTCTTATTCGAAAAGCCAGCCCTTAATGGTAGACTATCCCGTTGGGTAGTAATGTTGGCCGAATTTTACTTAAAATTTATTCCTCATAAATCCATCAAAGGCAACGCTGTTTCCGACTTCGTAGCGGATTTCCCTGTAGATGAATCTCGCGAAGAATATGAATTTCCTGATGAAGACCTTCTCATGACGGAAGACGAAAGTTGGGAACTATACATCGATGGTGCATCCAACCAAAAGGGATGTGGCGTCGGGGTACTCCTAGTATCACCGGACGGCGAACACACTCCTCTTTCTGTTAAACTCGACTTCGATGTTACTAATAATGCAGCCGAGTACGAAGCATGTATCATAGGGCTGTAGGCCGCAGTGTCCCTCGACATTAAGAAACTAACAGTATACCAAACTCATCTAGAAACCATTGCTGAACAAATCCCTGAAATACAATACACATACCTTCCACGAGATGAAAACCAATTTGCTAACGCTTTGGCCCGCTTAGCCTCTATAATTTGGATCCCTCGTACCACGCCAGAAATGCCCCTTATCATTGAGAGACGGCAAGAGCCTGCTTATGTTCATGCCTTAGACACTGAGCCAGATCCTATTCCTTCTGAACCCTGGTTTACTGATATTCTCAACTATTTAACAAAAACAGAATACCCACCTGGAGCTTCAACAAGAGCCCAGCGTGCCTTAAGGCTCTTGGCCTCCCAATATGTCGAGTATAACGGGACACTGTACAAAAGAACTCCACAAGGCGTGCACTTGCTCTGTTTTGATCAACCTGATACCACAACGGTCATGGATCAAGTCCATAGCGGAATTTGTGGCACACATATGAACGGCCGCATGTTAGCTCAAAAAATCATTCGTTTAGGCTATTACTGGACCACAATGGAGAAAGATTCTTACCTTTATGCCAAGACCTGTCCAAAATGCAAATTATGCGCTAACCTGCAACATGTCCCGCCTTCCTTGTTATATACCTTCACTTCACCTTGGCCATTTTCAACCTGGGGTATTGACATTATTGGTAAAATAACACCATTCGGTATTGGGGGGACACGAATTCATCCTTGTGGCCATAGATTACTTCACTAAGAGGGTAGAGGCAGCATCCTATGCTAAATTGACAGCCAAACATGTCACTGTATTCCTAGAAAATACCATAATTTGCCGCTATGGGGTACCCCACGAGATCATCAGTGACCAAGGTACCCACTTCCAAGCTGAATGTGAACAAGTCCTTGAGAAATATAGCATCAAGCACCATCGTTCTTCCCCGTGTAGACCCCAGGCCAACGGTGTTGTGGAGGCTGCTAACAAAAACATCAAGGTTATTATCCAGAAAATGACCGAAAATTATAAAGATTGGCCCGATAAGTTACACTTTGCCCTATGGGGTTACCGCACCTCTATCCGCACATCTACCGGAGCTACACCTTATTCTCTTGTCTACGGCGTACAAGCTGTTCAACCTGTTGAACTAGAAATACCATCCCTACGCATTGTCCTAGAAAGTCAAATTCCTGAAGCTGACTGGGTCAAAGCTAGATTCGAAGAGCTCATTATACTCGATGAGCGAAGATTAGCTGCCTTGCATCATGTGCAAATTTATCAAAATCGTATTGCGAGATCTTTCAATAAGAAGGTCAAACCCCGAAATATTAAAGAGGGCGACTTAGTGCTCAAAGCATTAAGGAAAAATGTGTTAGATCCTCGAGGTAAATCCAGACCTACTTTGTAACAACCCATAATTTTGCTCCAAGTTTTTCCCAAAAGTTTTCCCTAAACCTATTATTTTCTCTAGATTAATGATTTTTATTCTTTATACTTTGGGAGCCGAATTATTATTTTATTATATGGTGTGTTAATGTGTGGATTATATTTATATTTATAATATAATTTATTAGAATTATATTCATTATTAAGTATTTTCAAAGTTTAGCCGCGATTTAGGAATTTATCGATATGTCGTGTGACGGACTTTTGATGCATGGACCTTTGATGACTTGGGCCGAAATCATCTTGGTGTACTTGGGCTTGGACAGCCGGCTATGGGGAGGGAGAAGGAAGAAGTTTCTCTTCTTTTATTTCATTTCTTTTAATTGATGACTCTTGGTAGTTTGTAACCCCCGTAACCCCCCTAATCATTTCTCCTAAACCCTTCATTTTTCCTTGCCATAGAATTCTGATTTTTATTAAAAGAAGTTCAGCATCATTCTCATTTAACCCTCACCGTTTTCAAGAAAAGAAAGAGAGAAAAGGAAGAGGAAAATAATAGAAAGGTTCAACCCGATTTTTCCTGTCACACCTTCACGAAAATAACCGTAGCCGGAGATCTAACCGTTGGACCGTCTTCAAATTTGGACAGAACGTTTAAAACATCTTGTTCTTAACTTTGACCGGAGAGATTTAGAATCCGAACTTTTGATCACCGGGAATCATGGTCGGAACAGAGCAGTGTGAAACAAGAGTTTTAAACGTTCAAGAAGAAAATGCCTAGTGACTTGTTGCTACAATTCTCGTTCTTTGTGCTTTGGGGTTAGAAGAGGAATTGGATTGTATGCATAACTCTTAACTATCTCTTTAGAGTCAGCTCTCCTCCCGACGATCCAGGTAACTAGTAGTTATCTTAGAACAATAGTGATTAGGATATTATTCGGTATTAGATTATTACGCTAGGAATTATTAAAAATACTTTTTGAATGAAATTATTGACGAAATTTGACATGAACATACTTGATGCATGCTGTATGAATATTGTATATAGAAAAATAATTTTTGTCTGATATTTAGTATTTATTTGATTTCATTGTTATTTTGTGCGTTTTTGGCTTATTTGCATAGTAATTATTAAACGAATGTTAAAATTGCTGAAATTATTTTTCTGGATCATGTTATATGTGTAGTATGTATTTCATGCCTTAGAATAATTTTTTCATACAGTTTAACAGTTTATTTAATTAATTTATCTATTTTTGCAATTTCGTTTCTGTCAGTATATAAATCATGAAAATTATTTCTGGAGGCCTAATAATTCATTTCTTTGTATATTATGTATTTTCGTGAGTTTATGCATGTTGTGTAAATTTTGGGTAATTTTTGGGCGTTTATTTTTATTTTTAATTATTATATTGGTTTTATTGAGTAATCTGTAAATTAACGTTTGAAAATACTTTTAGAGTCCGAAAATTATAAATAAAAATTATAACATGTCACTAGAGCCATTAGGGTCGTATGATATTTTTTGTGTGATTTTACTGCTCGAACTTATTAGTTTAATAATTATTATTGGGTTTTTGTTGTGAAATTGAGGATACTCTTTTAAATTATTTGAGAGCTTATTAGTCAGAAATAATTTGTAATCTATTATCTTCTTGGTTGCTGATATTCAGTAGGTTGCAGTAAGTATTATTGGGTATCCTTATGTCTATGTTTGATTTATGAAAGAAAATGATTAATTGTTACTACTCTTTTATTGAATAAGCCATGGAGTTGATTGGTGATGTATTTTTGATTGAATTGTTGGTGCTGTAAAAACAAGTTTAATATCATTGTTGATGTTTAGAAATGTTCAAGTGTTTATTGTGGGAGACAATTGTTGAAAGTTTGTAAGTTACTACTTTGAAGGAATTTTGAAGAATTATTTTTGATGAATTATGGGTATAAGGCCGGGTGGCATCCCTTTGACGAATATTTTTTAGATGAATGATACTTTGATGATATTTATGATTTTATTTTGAGATAAGAATATCCGGTGGGATAGATGTAGTCCCCGGTGAAGAACATGCCAACCACCTGGTTTGCGAACTAGGGGTACACCTGGGTTAATTGTTGTCGTCCGAGAGGTCAGGGAGTTCTGCGTGTTCTACCCTGCATCGGGAGTTTGGCCATTCTTAGATACAGGCAGTGGGGAACGTAAGCCCATAGACTGACCTGGAGATTGCGATCTGACAAACCTTAGGAAGTGAATTGCGATTCACTAGCGTTCGGTTTCTGACTCAATAACTTGTTTTACCTATACTTTTATTTTTATAAAAGTACTCTTGAGATGATTTATTTATTTTTATCAAACCTACTTGCTATTTATTATTCATTTGCGTTATTTGTGAGTTATATGGAAGTGGATGCATATTGTAGTTGACTTGACTTTATTATTTCCTTTCTTATTAATCTATGTCTGAATCATGCTTTAATTTCTTTTGTTATGGGAGAACTGCTAGTTACTCCCCACTGATTGTGGATTGTTGTTATATATTTTGCAGGTTATGTTGATGGGAATCTTCTTTGGTTTTGGGTTCGGGTTGAGATGCGAGAATGAAATGATATATAGCTGTTTTAGGACTAGTCTTTTAATTAGTTTGAGAATCAGTTTTCTCTTTTAGTTATTACTCTAATTAATTTAAATTATTTATACTATTTATTTATGTTGGTTTTATCACTTAGTTATTTAAACGCATTTCTTGTAGTAGTGACATTCCCAGAAGACGATGTTTCCGCCATCGTCCTATTAATACTATTATTATTTCTTTCTTTTCCGCTTTGAAATTCTGGGGTGTTACAGTTGGTATCAGAGCAAAACGCTCCTAAACTCTGAAACAGAGTTGCTAATGATTCTTTAGAATTATTTGTTAGCCATAGGAGATAAAATTTGTTTAGATTTAAGTTTAGTTGTTTCACTATAATGAGAGTGTGATGGGTAGAGTAAGTAAAGGGAAGCCTTATGGGAATGTGGTGTGCTCTCATGCTTATGGAGCATATGTTATACGTATAGTTACTTGTATTATTGGTGGAATTAGTCTACGAAGTTTGTTAATCTTATTTGCAGGGCCTCTTACATGTAATTTATTTTCTCTTTTATCTGAGTGCGCAGCGAAAGCGAAGTAATTTATAGCCTTCTTGGTTTAGTTGTGTGTTTAATTTATTTTGTGTTTTGCAATTTAAAAATAAGCCTTAATTTTATTTTAATATAGTCATGTGTGTTGCATGGCATTTATTTTATTTGTTGGTTGCTTGATAGTATCTGTTATTATGTACGACGGTATATATTTTCTGTTCTTTTTCAATTAAGTGTTGTTTTTATGTGAGCACTACGTATCTGTTTTATTATTTTACAAAACTTTCTAGTTTGAGTTTATATTCCAAATTATATTTTAGATCTTTGATCTTAATAAATTTCATACTTATATAAGAGTTATATTTTGGTATTTGAATTTTGTTATTGTTAATATTTTGACATACTCTTTTGAAAAACGTTTAATTTCAATTGTTTTATAATGGTTTGGAAAAAGAAAGGGGTTATGAAATTGTCTTTCAAGATATTCTTCAAATTTCTCTTACCGTCTTTGACCATCTATATTTATAAATATTTTCCTTTTAATATTTTTATTTTTCATGCTAATCCTTGTTTAGCCTTTAATTATGGTGATCAGTTTTGTAGTCTTTGAAAATAAAAGTACTTTAATGAGTTGTTTTGGTGTTAGATTGAAATATAGACGCAAGCTATTTTGTTTTAAAGGTTAGCATTCAACAACTTTTACTTTACTTACTTTTCTTATTAGCGTTATTTTTCAAACTCAAATGTGGGAAAGGATCTTGTTTACTATTTGTTGTTTCTTGTCTACATATTTAGTGCTTTCTCATTTCATAGCAAAATTTTGGTTGTTTTCATTACTTCTTATTTAAATTCTCTGATTTTGACTGATCTGTTTTATATTCTTTGAAAACGAAATTTATATACTCAGTCTAAATTTTAAACTTGTTTGAGTTGATATTAAGTCATAATGGGTGATTCCTTTGACTTGTATGTCAATTTGATAAGTCTAAATTTTAAACTTGTTTGAGTTGATATTGAGTCATAATGGGTGATTCCTTTGACTTGTATGTCAATTTGATAAGTTGACACATTTTGACTATTTTGATTTAATTTCCTTTTTGAGTTGATATTAAGTTTATATTGGGTGATTCCAATAAACTTTAATGTCGATTTGATAAGAAGGCTTTCAAATATTGTTTTGTTGATACTAGGTTGCAATGGGTGGTTCCATGCACGTTTGTGTCGACTTGGAAAATTTTATAATTGTTGTTAATAATTTATTACTTTATCGCCTATTTATTATTAGTGTTTCGTCGTTGTGAAATTTATTTTAAAGTTTTCAATTTCTTTTGCGAACTTTAATTTTCATATATATGTTTAGGAGGCGTACGCTCTTATAACATATGTCATGACTTGTGTTCGTAAGTGCTACTTTAATAAAGCAGCTAGCTACTCTTTATTAAAGTGTTCTTATCTCTTTAAGTGGAGTATAAGCCCGTGTGGTTAGCTCTATTTAAATTGGTTTGGCTATCTATTTACGAACTTTTTCTTCTTCGTTTCTTTTCTAAAAATATTTATGTATGGTCGGATTTATTCTTTTATAATTTTACGTAACTATTTAATCCTGCTTCTTTTACAAAATTACCTATAGTTTATTGTGCAAACGTTTTTACCTTAAACTTTCTAATACTTGTCTTTGGTTCTTTCACATTTAATAAAATGATTTTGTTTATACCGTGCTTCTTTACTATACAACTCTTTTGGTCTTCCAAAATAAAATATATATATTATTTGAGTTATCAAATTTTATACCTGCAAAGTTGTTTAGTTCTTAACTAAAATCTATCGATTTCTGTTTTCTTAATGTTCTTTATTTAGAGTATTTTCTTTTGTCTCTTGGTTTTTTTGAAGTTTCGAGGACGAAACTCTTTTAAGGAGGGGAGATTGTAACAACCCATAATTTTGCTACTAGTTTTTCCTCAAAAGTTTTCCCTAAAACTATTATTTTCTCTAGATTAATGATTTTTATTCTTTATACTTTGGGAGCCGAATTATTATTTTATTATATGGTGTGTTAATGTGTGGATTATATATATATTTATAATATAATTTATTAGAATTATTTTCATTATTAAGTATTTTCAAAGTTTAGGTGCGATTTAGGAATTTATCGATATATCGTGTGACGGACTTTTGATGCGTGGACCTTTGATGACTTGGGCCGAAATCATCTTGGTGTACTTGGGCTTGGACAGCCGGCTATGGGGAGGGAGAAGGAAGAAGTTTCTCTTCTTTTATTTCATTTCTTTTAATTGATGACTCTTGGTAGTTTGTAACCCCCGTAACCCCCCTAATCATTTCTCCTAAACCCTTCATTTTTCCTTGCCATAGAATTCTGATTTTTATTAAAAGAAGTTCAGCATCATTCTCATTTAACCCTCACCGTTTTCAAGAAAAGAAAGAGAGAAAAGGAAGAGGAAAATAATAGAAAGGTTCAATCCGATTTTTCCTGTCACACCTTCACGAAAATAACCGTAGCCGGAGATCTAACCGTTGGACCGTCTTCAAATTTGGACAGAACGTTTAAAACATCTTGTTCTTAACTTTGACCAGAGAGATTTAGAATCCGAACTTTTGATCACCAGGAATCATGGTCGGAACAGAGCAGTGTGAAACAAGAGTTTTAAACGTTCAAGAAGAAAATGCCTAGTGACTTGTTGCTACAATTCTCGTTCGTTGTGCTTTGGGGTTAGAAGAGGAATTGGATTGTATGCATAACTCTTAACTATCTCTTTAGACTCAGCTCTCCTCCCGACGATCCAGGTAACTAGTAGTTATCTTAGAAGAATAGTGATTAGGGTATTATTCGGTATTAGATTATTATGCTAGGAATTATTAAAAATACTTTTTTAATGAAATTATTGACGAAATTTGACATGAACATACTTGATGCATGCTGTATGAATATTGTATATAGAAAAATAATTTTCGTCTGATTTTTAGTATTTATTTGATTTAATTGTTATTTTGTGCCTTTTTGGCTTATTTGCATAGTAATTATTAAACGAATGTTAAAATTTCTGAAATTATTTTTCGTGGATCATGTTATATGTATAATATGTATTTCATGCCTTACAATAATTTTTTTATACTATTTACCAGTTTATTTAATTAATTTATCTATTTTTGTAATTTCGTTTCTGACAGTATATAAATCATGAAAATTATTTCTGGAGGCCTAATAATTTATTTCTTTGTATATTATGTATTTTTGTGAGTTTATACATGTTGTGGAAATTTTTGGTAATTTTTGGGCGTTTATAGTTATTTTTAATTATTATATTGGCTTTATTGAGTAATCTGTAAATTAACGTTTGAAAATACTTTTAGAGTCCTAAAATTATAAATAAAAATTATACCATGTCAGTAGAGCCATTAGGGTTGTATTATAATTTTTTTATGATTTTACTGCTCGAACTTATTAGTTTAATAATTATTATTGGGTTTTTGTTGTGAAATTGAGGATACTCTTTTAAATTATTTGAGAGCTTATTAGTCAGAAATAATTTGTAATCTATTATGTTCTTGGTTGCTGATGTTCAGTAGGTTGCAGTAAGTATTATTGGGTATCCTTATGTCTATGTTTGATTTATGAAAGAAAATGATTAATTGTTACTACTCTTTTATTGAATAAGCCTTGGAGTTGATTGGTGATGTATTTTTGATTGAATTGTTGGTGCTGTAAAAACTAGTATAATATCATTGTTGATGTTTAAAAATATTCAAGTTACTACTTTGAAGGAATTTTGAAGAATTATGGGTATAAGGCCGGGTGGCATCCCTTTGACGAATATTTTTGAGACGAATGATACTTTGATGATATTTATGATTTTATTTTGAGATAAGAATATCCGGTGGATAGATGTAGTCCCCGGTGAAGAACATGCCAACCACCTGGTTTGCGAACTAGGGGTACACCTGGGTTAATTGTTGTCGTTCGAGAGGTCAGGGAGTTCTGCGTGTTCTACCCTGCATCGGGAGTTTGGCCATTCTTAGACACAGGCAGTGGGGAACGTAAGCCCATAGACTGACCTGGAGATTGCGATCTGACAAACCTTAGGAAGTGAATTGCGATTCACTGGCGTTCGGTTTCTGACTCAATAAGTTGTTTTACCTATACTTTTATTTTAATAAAAGTACTCTTGAGATGATTTATTTATTTTTATCCAACTCACTTGCTATTTATTATTCATTTACGTTATTTGTGAGTTATATGGAAGTGGATGCGTATTGTAGTTGACTTGACTTTATTATTTCCTTTCTTATTAATCTATGTCTGAATCATGCTTTGATTTCTTTTGTTCTGGGAGAACTGCTAGTTACTCCCCACTGATTGTGGATTGTTGTTATATATTTTGCAGGTTATGTTGATGGGAATCTTCTTTGGTTTTGGGTTCGGGTTGAGATGCGAGAATGAAATGATAGCTGTTTTAGGCCTAGACTTTTAATTAGTTTGAGAATCAGTTTTCTCTTTTAGTTATTACTCTAATTAATTTAAATTATTTATACTATTTATTTATGTTGGTTTTATCACTTAGTTATTTAAACGCATTTCTTGTAGTAGTGACATTCCCAGAAGACGATGTTTCCGCCATCGTCCTATTAATACTATTATTATTTCTTTCTTTTCCGCTTTGAAATTCTGGGGTGTTACAGTTGGTATCAGAGCAAAACGCTCCTAAACTCTGAAACAGAGTTGCTAATGATTCTTTAGAATTATTAGTTAGCCATAGGAGATAAAATTTGTTTAGATTTAAGTTTAGTTGTTTCACTATAATGAGAGTGTGATGGGTAGAGTAAGTAAAGGGCCTCTTACATGTAATTTATTTTCTCTTTTATCTGAGTGCGCAGCGAAAGCGAAGTAATTTATAGCCTTCTTGGTTTAGTTGTGTGTTTAATTTATTTTGTGTTTTGCAATTTAAAAATAAGCTTTAATTTTATTTTAATATAGTCATGTGTGTTGCATGGCATTTATTTTATTTTGTGGTTGCTTGATAGTATCTGTTATTATGTACGACGGTATATATTTTCTGTTCTTTTTCAATTAAGTGTTGTTTTTATGTGAGCACTACGTATCTGTTTTATTATTTTACAAAACTTTCTAGTTTGAGTTTATATTCCAAATTATATTTTAGATCTTTGATCTTAATAAATTTCATACTTATATAAGAGTTATATTTTGGTATTTGAATTTTGTTATTGTTAATATTTTGACATACTCTTTTGAAAAACGCATTAGTTATTTAAACGCATTTCTTGTAGTAGTGACATTCCCAGAAGACGATGTTTCCGCCATCGTCCTATTAATACTATTATTATTTCTTTCTTTTCCGCTTTGAAATTCTAGGGTGTTACATACTTGGGCCGGTCCATGCATTGTCAAGACAATCCTATCTGGAGGAGCCGCTCAACTCATTGACATGGACTGCACTGAATTTCATAATCTAACAAATCTTGATCAACTCAAGAAATTCTATGTGTAAAACACAACCAATTCTTTGATTGGTAACAGTTATCCAATTTTTGTTATAAAGCATGAACTACGTGCGGTCTGATTCCTATTTGGATACGTAGGCAACCTTGTACAAGGTTCGGCCCCTTCATTAATCAAAACCTCCTGCGGTTCATACAAGTTAACAAAAGTACAAAAACAAAAAAAATATAACAGTATTTTTATAATCGCGCCAGACGCAATACCGCGGCGTCTAGCGCAGTACAATGCGCCAGACGCACTATTTCGCGTCTAGCGCGCTTACTCGAACGATTTTTTGTCCGGCATTCGTTAAGATGCTTAAATACCACAATATTTTGCAACATATTTAGGCTCACTTCGGTCTACATAAAATTAAACTTTGTTTTTATTCAAATTGCCAAATGAAAATAAAACATGAAACATAAGTTATGACTACACTATAAAATAACTATGTGGCATGAAAGCCTTATTGAAAGCAATAAATTAACATAAAAACAATAACTTTGCAGACATTGTTGCAATCAATCCTTCTTCTCCTTCCCTTTCTCAACCTTTTCTCCCTCAGTAGAAGTTTCTCCCTTCTCCATCTGTAGCTTTGGTCTAGGAGCTTTCCTTTTCTCCCAATACACCATAGGTTCCTTCCCTTTCCCTGTAGGAGTGTCTATCTGTTGAGTCACCTTTCCTATATCGGCCCGTTCCCTGATTACTACGCCCCCTAAGCGTAGTCTTCTCATTGTAGGAGGCATCCGTGGCCCAAGTCGTTCCCGCGCTGGTGCTACCTTTGGACCTAAACGTTCCTTCATAGAGGAAGTTTTAGTAACAGGCTTCTGGCTGCTCTTCCCTCCAGATGAGTGTCCAACTAGTCTATTGCCCCTATTATCCAAAGTCCCACAAGTTTTCCCCACAGTTCGGGGAATAAACTTTCGTTTCTTTGTAACCTTGGCGGACTCCTTCACCCTCATCTCTTTCCTCACAGCAGGGTCCCTAGTCAACATCCATACAATATAGCTCTTAGACACCTTCTCAGATTCTATTCTTTCCTGGGTATACCAAAGTGGACGCTCTCCCCAATATTTCTCCCACCTAATAATTCCACTCCAAGTCAGACCATATATTTTTGGAGCAATAGTGTCTTCAGCAGGGATCAGTTGGCGGTATCCATATTGTCTCAATACTCTCAACGGCAAATAAAAGGTCATGGTATACAGACTACATAATCTCACATAGGGGGAATCATCAGGAATCCCTACCATGGACCCAATCCTCCACCATGGCACCACCCATCTAACACTCAGCTCATCATCCCCAAAGAAAAGGGTCCAGTCTTCAAAAGATTTATTCGTGAAGATTTTCTTCCTACTAATGAAACCCTTCTTATTATATCTCTCCATATTCTCGGGAGGATCAATCAACCTCAAATGTTCCATGAGCCAGATCTGCAGCAGTAAATAAAATATATTGTTATTGCTTCCTGACGAGTAATAATACATATACACTACTTATTATTGCTTCTCCAAGAGTAATAATACGTTCACGACCTTTCACGCTTCATGACGAGTGATAATAATAAAACAAAACCTCATATTACTTCTTATCGAGTAATAATACGAGTGTCCCTATATCCGCGCCTGACACAAAACTCTGCGCCAGACGCGCCGTGTAAACGACAAGCGCACACACATGCGCCCGACACAACTCTTTGCGCCCAGCGCACATTCCTTTTTATTATTTTCGTCGTTTTTTTTTGGGAAGTAATATCATTATATAATACAGTCGTCCTGATTCGAAAAATTTAACGAGTATTATTACTTCACATAGAGTCATAATATGGTCAAATATGTAAAATTAAAAAATATATTTTACCTGCAACAATAGGGGGCTCCCTGAAATCTGCCCTTTTGGGTCCTTCTTTACAGCATCTAGACTGGAAATGATCTCCCCTACACAAAGTGGCATCGGTGTCCTTCCTACCTCCAGTTGCTCTGCTACAGTAATCAAAGAGGCAAAACCAGCACCATTGTCCCCATTCACAAAAAGAAAACGACTAAGCAGGCAAAATACCAGCGCCCGCATACGATACGTCTGTCTAGCCCTATCAGTAGGAGGACTATACATTGCAGCTAACCTAGTCAAATTAACCCTCCTCCCATATACAATTTCGGACATATTTTCTTCCTTTAAATCCATGAACCTCTCAAAGTCCTTAAAAAAATAATCCTCCAAAGAAGGGACACAGGGTAATTGACTACAGGGCCATCCAATTATGGCACCAAATTCCTCAGGCAAAATCGTTAATTCGTGATTCCCAAAACAAAATTAATGATTGGTGACATCCCAAAAATTAACCGCCGCATAAAGGAAATTATAGTCTAACTGAACAAACCTTAAGGAAGCCAATACATCCATATGCCGCCTGCCGAGCTCGTGTTTCTCAGCAATGGTCAGTGATGACAACCACCCACTTAGAGTTGGTTCGATAGCCATGGCAAACAGTTAAAAGTCGCAGCAAAGTATTATAGAGAAAAAGTGCAAAGAAAAATATTAAACTCGTAATACTGAAAAAACGTACATATTCGCCTATTTATAACGGTTTCGCATCTCAACTCTAAGCGGATTCGGATTTACCGTTCCAGACGAAAAACGTGTTATACGCAAAAATGTGCGCCTAGCGCATAAGAATGCGCCATACGCTGCTATACTCCTGCGCCCAACGCACGGTCAAGCGCCAGACGCCAAGACATGCACTCAGCGCACAATTTCGACTCACATAAGTCGACTCGGATTATGATCTCGCACAAAATTTTGGACCACTCCCTCTCCACTACGGAAAACAGAAAACTGTTTTTCATTGAATATTCACGTTTTGGTCCATTTTTTGTAAAAAACCCAACCGCCCAAACCCCAAACCCATTTAGCTATCATTTTTTTCTTCTTTTCTTTCTCTTTTTGTTGGGAGAAGGTCGGCTACGCTCCATTCAACGTTGCTTAAAACTGAGTCAGTCGCATTGCATTTATACATGGCATTTTAGAATAAGAGTCATTGCTGACAAAATCTCACTAACAAACATGGAAAAGAAAAACACCAATGATCATAATGGTTGAATAAAAGACGCAACACATATCAACATACATATACATCATAACAAAAGTGCAGGCCGCAGGTACACAAAAGTAAAGTAATGGAGACATCTAAGAGGAAGGGGGATCCTACTCCCCCGAAGAGGACTCCTCCGGTTCTTCCACCCGAAACCCACTCGATTCACCCACGTGATAGCCAATCCCAGGCTGCATCAAGGGAGTCACAGGCGGAGTCGGCCGCGTCGGATACAACTGCTGCATCCCCAACATCTCCTGTTGCATCTGCAACATCTGCATCTGCTGCATCTGTTGCATCCGCATCTGCTCCATCCACATCGGAGAAGGCCCAGGGTGTGGGTCAGGCCTGGCACCCCCCATGAAGTTCATGCTGCCAATAGCGAACTGCCCAGTAAACGGATCCGTCGGAGGTCTATCAGACGTCGACTCTCGGGGAGTATGAGTCGAAAGCCTAGACTGGGTCGATACCCTCGCCTCGGGACGAGGCCCACTCTCTTGAGGACGACGCTGCACAAAGTGTCACAAAGCATTAGTGAAACGAATACAACAAAAAAAATATATAACCAAAGCACAATAGGTTAGTCTACCTGGCTATGTACGTCGCTGCGGCGGCAGGACATGCTCCTCTTCAGCTTGGCCATCCCATGCTTCAACGAGTGAACCACTCGGAGAATCTGAACGACAGTCTCCCGAGGAACCTGAAAACAACGAGTACATAAATCACTACAAGCAGGATGAATAAAGAAAGTTCATGACTTTCGACACTTACCGGCTCACATGGGCCGGCATAGCACGAACAGCATGCTGCTCTGCCTCTGGGGCAACATCAATCGTCTCCTCAACAAGCCCAGAATCTCCAGTATACCGGATTCTCAGATCCGAAACGAAGGAGATACGAACCGCAGCAGCCTCCTGGCAAAAGCAAGAAAACAATAACATTGATCATGTCAAAGTAAGCAAAAACGAGCAAACTCAATGTGCATACCTCGTTAAACTTGACAAGAGGAGCCAAGCGAAGCTAAAGGACAGCTTGGTAATCGCGACCACGAAAGGCAAAGTCGTGACAGCTCACCCGAAGCGTCGCCCCTCCCTCGATAGCCTGAACAAGAGCAACCCTGTCCATCATAGTGACAAGAGGGTCATGGGGCACCAATAGTAGCCTCGTCCCATCGTGCTGGCAGGTCACCCTCTCGCCTAAATACCATACAAGGTATGATTCACCATAAAAAATGACTCTCTCGCGAGTCAGAATGCGGGCCCTATGAGCCCAAGCCGGTATCTCCGGAAACTACGCCCAAGGATAAGAGGTAACCTGTAAAGCAAAGGAAAGTTAACACCTACTACGTATACCCAAGGGACAAGATTGATTCACTACGATTACCTTGTCGTCCTTGGCCCGCCGGATAGCCTTCCGGACACTCTCTACGGCGCCATACCGAGTCATCCCGCGCTCCGCCCAAGACAAGCCGGCAGGAAGTGTAGGGTCCCGAACCCTTTCAGGGGCCAATCCCGGAAAATACTCATAAAACCAAATCTATAACAATAAGATTACTTTAGTACTGATCAAAATAACGAAACAACAGATAGACGATGTATACAGTCATACCTCCAAGAGTCTCCATGGACCAAAAAGGGAGACTGGTCCACCGTCACCCAACTGCCTGCAAGCAGTACGCATGCAGTACACGAGACTACAATAACCCAGCTCGGCCCAGTCATAGGTCGATACCTGAGACAACTCCCTCAAGGGCTGCAGATATCGCGTCGAAGCGCGTGATCCCCTATCACTGCGCAACAGGCCACAGACAGCCAACCACAACAGAATGCGTACCTTCTGCTCCTCGGTAGTTCCCTGAAGGGTGAGACCTCGAGCCACTTTAAATCGGGGAGCATAAGAGGCGTTCGGAGGAAGCATATCGGCAACCGGGCCTATCAAGCCTCGAACCACCGTCGACTTGAACTACAATGATTCACCTACCGGTACCCGGACGCCGGTAAAAGACAAGCCGAAAATCAAGGAGAAATCCAGCGGAGTGATGGTCAACTCCCCACGACGCATGTGGAAAGAGTTGGTAGTGTACCACCACCACTCCAACAAACCTCGAACGACAATCTGAGAGGAATGAACCTCTCCCATACTCTCATAAACATCGAGAAAAGAGGACAGGCCACTCTGCTCGATGAGAACAGCTCGATCGCGGACCTTTCTGACCTTCCTGAGCCAGGTAAAGTCAAAGGTCCCAAAATGAAGAGTGTTACCCTCGTCCTGCAAATATAAGAATAATCAATCAAATGGCTAGGCAATCGTGTGAAATGTAGTCGGTAAAACGAACAATACTAACGATGCCCGAGAGCGGACGATGTGAAATATGATGCTCCGGATCAAAGTACAACTGGTCGGGAGTCCACCCCACGGCCTTCCACGCCCTCCTAGATACGGAAGTTGCTCTACCATCATCCTCCCCACCCGATTCTCCCGACGACATGCTAATCGGATTGAACATCACAAATGGAACTAAGAATCAAAGCGTTCCCGACTCTAAACTACCAGATTTCATGAATCGGTAAAATAAAAAAAAACACAACGCTTCAAAGCGTCACCACTACATGAGATTTCCATAATCCATTTCATACATCAACATACGCGTTCAAAGTTCCCTAAGCATGTTTCTAGGTTCCAAACTTCGAAGCTACGCTAATCCTGATTCTGAGGTTCATCATCCAAGAATCATCACACATTCAAAGTTCCCTAAACATATTTCTAAGTTTCGGATTTAGAAATTACATCAAATAATAACATTCTAGATTCATGATCTACAAAATTATTTAACAAACGAACTCACATTAAACGAGTATCAAACTCATGAAGAACAACGAAACTCGCCGGAAAACTCGCCAGAAAACTGGTTGGAAACTCGTAGGAAATCCCCAAAGTACGCCGGAAACTCGCCGGCAAGCGTAACCCGAGCACGCCGGAAATTGCGCGCTCCACCTAATAAAAAAAAAAATTCGGCCGTCAAAAAACAAAATAATAAAAAAAACAAAAAGCGAAACAAAAACCGCAAGGATAGGAAATGTACCAGAATTACTGGAAAATCGACCCGGAAGTTCGCCGGAAAACAGCCCGGAGTAAAGGTCCGAAAACTCGCAAAATGAGGCAACCTCGAAAATCGTCGAAAAAACGCCCGAAAAAAAAACCGTCAAAATAATAATTAAGCAAAAATAATCACTCCTCCCAAGTAGATCTGAAGAAATGCTCAAGAAATAAGCAGTTTCAAGCTTCAAAAATTTCGAAAATGGAGTTGGGTTGAGGAGAGAAAGAGAGACGAAAGAAAAACGGCGGAGAAGAAGAGAAATGGGAAGAAAAAAAAGTCGCCCGTGTCTTTTTAGTTCGTTTAATGACCTGCACCCAGCGCGTCATGCGCGTCTAGCGCGTCCTCAAGGACCGCGTCTAACGTGAAGCACTGCGTCCAGCGCAGCTCTAAACGCCAAACGCAAGACTGTGCGTCTGGCGCACAGTCTTGGGGGCTTCTTAGCCATGTGGAGCCCACACCTAATTCCCAAATGCATTTAAATGTTCGTTATGACATTGCGCGCGACAATTAAACGAACTTTCAAAAGTTGGCAAAAACGCAACCTTGCTATTCTGTGAATCAACTACAACAAGAGCCTTGGAGCGGGAAAATAGCTTATTACAACAGCCTTGGAGCGGGACAATATATCATTACAATCAGCCATGGAGCGGGACAATAGCTCATTACAACAGCCTTGGAGCGGGACAATAGCTCATTACAACAGCCTTGGAGCGGAACAATAGCTCATTACAACAGCCTTGGAGCGGGACAATAGCTCATTACAACAGCCTTGGAGCGGGACAATAGCTCATTAAAACAGCCTTGGAGCGGGACAATAGCTCATTACAACAGCCTTGGAGCGGGACAATAGCTCATTACAACAGCCTTGAAGCGGGACAATAGCTCATTACAACAGCCTTGGAGCGGGACAATAGCTCATTACAATCAGCCTTTGAGCAGGAAATTAGCTCATTACAATAGCCTTGGAGCGGGATAATAGCTCATTACAACAGCCTTGGAGCGAGACAATAGCTCATGATTCTTTTTTCCATATATCATTTTATTTTTGCAAATTTACAATTACTTTGCAAATATGTTCCACCCATGCCTGTTCCTGAAGCTTTTACTTGTTTTGCAGGTACTGGCGCAAAAGAATGATTTTGGATTGCAGTGCATCTAGAATCATACTCCGTCCCGACACGTATACTTTGACTTTCGATTTTACAAACCTCGGTCAAAGTGGGGGCTTCTGTAGACACATAATCGTGTCTCCCCATTTAAGGGTCCAATGATGAAATATACCGCGGTTTTAGTTGGCATGGCCCGATGGAGGAGCTGTCCGAATAACCAGGCAATGTGTGTTTTAAAATAATATAAAAGACCAATTAATCGTTCATGATGATTAATTGTAAGTTCAACCAGTGAAATACTTTTTAAAGTCCATTTTAAAAGCCCAACCGTATATTTATTATTCATAAATATTTTTTTTTTAATATTTATTGTTTTGATAAATGTTTTCCTTATAGCTTTTATTATTATCTTTTACCCATAAAACAGATTTTTTAACCCGGAAAATTCGATCTCCGGATTTTTAGGGATAAAAAAGGCATCTTGAAAGCACGCGTATCATTAAAAAGGAATATTCTGAAATATTCCGGATTTTGCGCCGGACGCGGGGGCCGCGCTTAGCGCGCCACTTGCGTCCAGCACATTGGCTATATCGTGTCAGGCACTCCAATGAGCGCCTGACACGTAGACTTGTGACTCACACAGAGTCCTGCGCCTAGCGCAAGTCTTGTGTGAGAGGCAAGATAAAAATTTATCTTTTCGAAAACGCGTTTCCATGTGCAATATTTTAATTGGACGGACCATGTCAGGCAGGCCAATCTTCGCCTGACGCGTGTCCTCGCGCCTACCACGTAGGCTTGCGCCTGGCGCAGTGTGTGCGTCAGACGCACGCGCTTGTTAGCCTATAAATACGGACTGATTTCCCGAATCAAAGACAGTTTCGAATTATTATTTTTACGCACGCAAATACTCTCAAAAAAACTCCGAAACATACTTCGAATACAAAACATACAAAAGACTTGTGATTTTCCACATTAATTCTTGTTCCTGATTCTACTATATTCCTGGTTCCAAGATTGCTTCGCCTGAAAGTCACTACGCTCTTCGATCTAAACCGCATTGGTATAATCCTGAGGGCTCTTGAATAATCATATTTATTTCATTGAAGTTACTAACTGTTTTCTTGTCATGATGTAGATTTTTAATAAATAATCGTGGTCCTTTTGTAAATTCTAACCTCTTTCCTTATATTTTCTGTATATAATATTCATATTATTATGATTGTCTTGCATGCTTGCTTATCACCCACATGTTATTATGCTAAAACAAGACCTAAAGAACTGTTCTAATTAATTCAGATAATTTGGACAACCTGTTACGAACCTTGTAAAATGATTGTATAATAACTGATCATTAAATAATTAGTCTTTTGTGTGTTTCCTGAACCCATCTAGATTAATTATTTTAGGGTGTTATAAAACATTGTTTGATTGTTCTGTTATATAAAATCTGTTGTGAATGGGTATTTAGTAGAGGCCAGCAATGGGCAAATGTGGTTCATTATGACCATATTTGTACCCTCACCCCCGAACTCACTTTTTGGTTCTTGACCATCTATGGAGTCATGACGGGGAAATCTACATTGGATAAGTCCCTAATTTGTCCCTATGATTTTCCCATATCCAATTAGGTTTATGATTCTTCCTTTAAAGAATTGTTGGCGACTTCAAAACGTATTTTTAATAAAACCTTAACAATGGGGTAGTCAAATAAACGCGCTCACAACGCGTGTAGGCATTAAAGGAATTCAAAAATCCTACGCCTACACACATACACACACATGTATGCACACACGATAACACATGCAAGTCAAGTCAAGCCAAAGTCTAGTCAAGGCAAGTCGAGTCAAATCAAGACAAGTCAAGTCATGTAATATCTATACACTAGCACCCACATCACAGGACACATGCATGTCCCCTAGTTGTTTGTCTTTATATATGTGTGTTATTTGTATTCACAGGTACCCAACGGCTCTATACAAGTTATACTCTGTCAAGGTCTGCGGACCATTACAATTTAACAATAGAAGACAAGTACATGGTGCGTCCAGCGCACCGACAACGACATCGCACGCAGCAAACTGCGTCCAGCGCAGCATACCACGCCAAGCGCAGGCTGATGCGTCTGGCGCACAGTCCTGTACAACACGCTTGGGGGCTTCTTAGCCAGGTGGAGACCACACGCTTAATTTCAAATGACGTCAAATGTTCGTGATGACATTACACGCGACAACTCAACGAACATTCAGAAGCTTACATACAATCTTGTCACTCTATAAATTTTCAGCATACATTGCTCGGGGGACAACAATTACCTTGGAAAAGGCCAAACATTCCGCACCAATTGCCTTGGAAAAGGCCAAACATTCCGCAATAATTGCCTTGGAAAAGGCCAAACATTCCGCACCAATTGTCTTGGAAAAGGCCAAACATTTCGCAATAATTGCCTTGGAAAAGGCCAAACATTCCGCAACAATTGCCTTCGAAAAGGCCAAACATTCCGCAACAATTGCCTTGGAATAGGCCAAACATTATGCACCAATTGCCTTTGAAAAGGCCAAACATTCTGCACCAATTGCCTTGGAAAAGGACAAACATTCCGCACTAATTGCCTTGGAAAAGGCCAAACATTCCGCACCAATTGCCTTGGAAAAGGCCAAACATTCCGCACCAATTGCCTTGGAACAGGCCAAACACTCCGCACCGATTGCCCTGGAACATGCCAAAAACTCCGCAATAATTGCCTTGGAACAGGCCAAACACTCCACATCAATTGCTCTGCACATATTGCCATGGAGCAGGCCAAAAAGTTCATCCCGACATGAGCCAGATCATAATAGCTCAGGATTCTTTTTCCCATATATCATTTCATTTTTGCAGAATTACAATTATTTTGCAAAAATGTTTCACGAATGTTTGTTCCTGAAGCTCTTGCTTTTTTTGCAGGTACCGGCGCAAAAGAGTGATTTTGGATTGCAGAGCATCCGGAATCATTCTCCGTCTCGACACGTGTACTTTGACTTTCGGTTTTACAAACCTCAGTCAAAGTGGGGGCTTCTATAGACACATAATCGTGTCTCCCCATTTAGTACCCTATGATGACCAATACCCCGCTCCAATTGGTCCGGATCGAGGAAAGAATAAAGAACGAGTCTAAAATAAAATGTTTTAAGCCCAAGACCATTTTCTAACCCTTTTTATTAACCCATTTTTTAAAACCTTTTTTATAAATAGTTTTACTAAACCCTCTTCCTAAAACGTTTCAAAATAACCTTTTAAAGGCCCATCTTTGAAAATCTATTAAAAATAGTTTTTATGAAAGCCCAATTTTTATGAAACCCCTTTTCTAGCCCAATTTAATTAATAGAATTAATTAATTATATTGATTAGTTTTATTAATAAAAATATCTTTTACAAAAATAATCTTTTCCCAAACTGTTTTTGAATATCTTTTATCTAACTCTTTTCTAAAATCTTTTATGATAAAAATCTTTTAGAAACTTACTAACTTTCGGA